>KK118032.1:280973-319743 GCA_000611955.2 Stegodyphus mimosarum | reverse complement strand
TATACGTCCCCCTTCTTCGCATGCCTTCGTGGTGTAATGGTCAGCACGCTCGCCGCATATTCGAGAAGTGCGTGGTTCGAGTCCCGGCAAGGGCATTACTCATTTTTCATCTCTCCTGCTTTCAAAAAATACCTAATGTCGCTACAATATGTAGTTTTGACATTTTTTGTAGATATTTGTTTGTATATAAAGAGAGAAGCAAATTCAGGTACTGCCCCGTCATTAAATCATCGCAAATTTATAACTGTGAAATCGAATTCTTTATTCATTGAATAAGTAGGAAATTTTCTTGTTCGGCCACTCGGAAGATTTCATAAAGTGGTATAAAGATGGTGGCGCTTTTATGCAAGTAGGCAACAGTTCTCCAAAAATTAAGATCTCACATGGGAGTCTTGTTGGGAGTTGCTTTCTTCGTGATACTGAGCTTCACAAGCATGCTGGCACATTTGAGCCTTTATTCGAAGGCACCTGTGTACTTTCGAAGGCGGCCGGAAGTTTGGAAAAAAAATGCAGGCACGTTTTTAGTTATCCACGCTCAATTTACATTTTTATAATATTTGATAAAAAATTAAAACAGTAGGTAAAATGGAAATTTGCTACATAAATATTATAAGTATCAATATATGAGGCCACATTTTAAAATAATATGTAAAGATATCTTGGACACTAATCCTAAATAATTTTTCTTAAAGAGAAAATTTTTTAAATTTAGATTTAAAACCTTCGATATTCTCCAATTCATGAATTAAAAATATTTGCTCGCACAAAACGCACATTTAAGAACTTCAAAAGGATAAAAAACTAAACAAATATGTAAATCGTAGCTTAACAAAATTATTCGTATGCTACACAGTCCAGTCACATTAATGTGACGACCACGTACTTTCCATGTCAGAGTTAAATAACCAATCACAGAAGGCAGGTGGCAGCACAGTGCAGTTGAGCGTATATAAAGGGTGTGTGAGGGCTTCGGAAAACATTTCAATCGTTGGCGTAATGCAGAAACGAAGCGATTTATCCGACTTCCAAAAGGGCATGATCATTGGCTTTCGGGCCAAGGGTGGAAGCATTTCCGAAACGGCTGAGTTTGTGAACTGTTCGCGTGCCGCCGTGGTAAAAGTGTACCGTGCATGGCAAAATGGGACTGTCCAAAATCAGCGACGTGGCAAATGTGGTGCACCACGGGCCATAGATGACAGAGGCGAACGACGGTTGCGGAGATGCGTTCGGGCAGATAGACGGGCTACCGTTGAGCAACTGACCACCAAAATGAACCAAGGGGCTACCAAAAGTGTCTCCCAAAGTACTATTCAGCGAACATTGCTGCGTCTGGGCCTCCGAAGCAGACGCCTGGTTCGTGCACCTATGCTGACTGCTGTTCATCGACGGCGAAGGCTAGAATTTGCACGCCAGTACAGCAGCTGGACGTCCACTGAGTGGCGACAGGTTGCGTTTTCGGATGAATCGCGTTTTATGCTCCATCGGACAGATGGACGTTGGCGTATAAGGCGTGAAACCTCTGAAAGGAACCACCCTGCAACCATTGCCGGAACGGTCCAAGCTGGAGGCGGGAGCATTATGGTCTGGGGAATGTTTTCCTGGCATTCTCTAGGTTCACTGATCATTGTGGAAGGCACAATGGATCAATACAAGTACGCATCTGTCCTTGCGGACCATGTTCACCCCTACATGCGCATTGTTTTTCCTCAGGATGATGGCATCTTCCAGCAGGACAATGCGAGGTGCCATACAGCTGCCAGTGTACGTGCGTGGTTCGAAGAGCACCAGGATGAGTTTACCGTCCTCCCCTGGCCAGCAAACTCACCTGACTTAAACCCAATCGAGCATCTGTGGGACCATCTCGATCGAGTTGCTCGCGCCATGGATCCTCAACCGCGTAATCTAGCGCAGCTGGCCACAGCATTAGAGTCGGCATGGCTCAACATCCCAGAGAACACCTTCAGGGACCTATGTGACTCTCTTCCTGCCCGTCTCGCAGCAGTCCGCTCTGCGAAAGGTGGTTATTCTGGCTTTTGACAGATGGTCACATTAATGTGACTGGACTGTGTATTTACTGCAGGATTATTGTTTATGACTCAGAACAAAAATTTAGCCGATTCACATATAAGGCATTTTCTCCCTCCTTTCTGCATGCCTTCGTGGTGTAACGGCTAAGACACTCGGTGCGTATTCGAGAGGTCCAAGTTCGAGTCCCGGCGAAAGCATTGCTCATTTTTCATATATTCCTACTTCAAAAATAATCTAATATCTCTATACACATATTTAAATAATATTTCTCTCAGAAACATGAAAATAACTGTTAATGAGTTGTATTACAAGATAAAAGGGAAATATTTTCATAAGCAAGAATAAATAAGAATTAGCGGCATTCAAATATCAAGCAATTTTAAAATTTTGATATCTCTATGTAAGATATAGTAAAATACGATGGTTATAACCATAAAATTGACTATTGTAAATTTGGTGCTCTTCCCTTAAATTCATTTGTTCTCCCAAATTCGAGATCTTTCCGCGTTACGTAACGCTTGATGCAGATAGCTCTTGTTCAGTCAAAATAATTGTAAACCAAAACTTTTTAAATTCGAAACTGAAACTTTTGTTCCCTCTCTTCTTCCTTTGAATTGCAGTGTTCTTTTCGCTTACACTGTCCTCCAGACAAGACGCTCCTTTTCCACGCTGCTGCTTGCTTGCCAAAGATGACGTCGTACTTTAAAACCCGTGTACATGGAAATTATTGTATTCTACTATAAAAAATATCTTGTCTGCAAAAGGATGATTTGATATGCCTAAAAATAAAGATTGTGTTACTTCAAGCTCAGCTGTGTTAATTGCGTCATCATAGCTTTTACCCTCAGCCACTACTGTCTTTTCAGCCATGTCGAATATCGAAAGATGCTAAAAAGTACCGGATTCTTTCATCTACGCATTAAAACATTACATATATATATATATATATACTAAAAGTTAGACATCAAGCTTACCTTGAAAGCGCTGAGAATTATATGAAGCCTGAAATTCCATTTTTTATCCACTTTTAATGATCCACGCTGCTGCTTGCTTGGGTGGGCATATTAATTTAATCCCCCACCCAAAAAAATTTCATACGGCAAAACAATACTTATTAGAATTTGCAAAAAACATGACCTTCGACACCGGTAACGGTTCGATAACCATTTTTGGGTATGCGCTAAAACATATTAAAGCTACACAGATAGCCGCTTTAAAGTAAACTTCTCTTATACACAGTTTTCCCTCATCGGCCTGACTGAGCTACTCCTTCGTTGGCGAAGCTTTCATTCTTATCCAATGTGTTCTTTGCTTTAAAGTACGGTAAAGATAAATTGAGATGAAGGCTAAAACTAAATCTTTTATTTAAGATGTTAGTCTGACGGTTGCACAAAGTTGAAAAATATAGCAGAACACAACCTCCGCAGGTCGCGGATCAGAGCAATTGTTTAAGTCAGATTAAAATAATAAATACGTAAAGGTACATGTGCCGACTACGCTTTGTCCTCTTCAAGACGAACACGACGGAGCATTTGCGGCTGCCGGAGTGTCAGCTCCCATCAAGATGAAAATTAATTGAGATATTTAAGCACTTAGTTGAGTTCCTTTAGCAGCTATCTCTGGCCTATTAAGCTGTTACAATTCCTTGCTACTGAAGCGCTTTGCCAGCTTTAGCTCCGCTTGTCACAGATGCTTTGTGAAATCTTGAGGGCAGCATCAAAGCGTAGTAGGCACGTGTACCTTTTTATTCTAAGTTATTCTCTCTCATTCCTGTAGGTGAGCGGTTTCAAGCTGTTTTAGTGTTCCTGGAAGTGATAAGTGACCAATTATCCTTCTCCCTACGACTCAGACATGCTGGCCAGTTTATTCGAAGGATTATTTTATCGAAAAGGAAGTGTTCGCTCGCCAAGAACGATTGCGGCCTGTCATTGTCATCCATGAGAATGAATTTATTCTCGATCGCTGAGGCATGAATGACCACAAACTGCCTGATGATGCCATCTTTATATAGCTGACTGAGTCACCAGAGATGGTTACTAATACAGATACTACCCGAGACCATTATTTTGCCTCCTAAACTGTATACTATCGGTCACAAATGCAAGGATATCCCATGTGTCACATTCTCTACAAATGACAAGCCGCTTATTCTCAGGTTGTACAATACAGCAAGACTCTTCTAAGAAGAAATTCACTTCATTACCATTTGCGATGCTGTTCTGCCAACTTCTGAAGCCAGCATGTGGTCCACTGTTAAAGAAACACAAATTATAGGTCTGCGACCGTGCAGTAAAGGCTACGAAATGCATTTCGAACAGTTTGGATTGAAGTACTGATGCCAGTAGCTCTCAGAAGGTACTGATGCAAGATTAACGTTCAAAGTGCCACTTCTCCCGTTAGTTCGTGTTAAATAACGGTCCTCATTTTGTTTTGTACCAAGTCTAAACCTTCTAGGGAGAAAATACCTTATATACTCCCTCTTTGAAAGGGCGACTGGGGATGAAGCGGCCCAATTGCCAAATCCGGGTGGTGACGAATTATCGTCCACCTTCTTTTAGTTCGGGCGCCACGTGTAGAGTCTAGGTTCTTTTTTTTTATGCTGGAGACGTGAAAAATGTGCAGTGCCTTCATCGGGACTCGAACGTCGGACCTCTTGAATACGCGTCGAGTATGCTATCGTTACATTACGAAATCATGCTGGATGGAGGGAAAAATATCTTACAATACATATTATGTGTAATTCAGTGGGTAATGATGATCTCGTTGGGAAGAGGAAAGAACACTGCACTTGTGGGAGTGATTGTGTTACTTTTCTTTTTTAATTGAGGGTTAGGTTTGATCCTGATATTTCACATCGGGTGATTCAAGTGACGAAATGTTTCCAAGAGAATATCCTCCATAGTGGTTGGTCGTTTGACTGTTGGCTGGAAATCCTATATTATAAAATCTTTTTCCAGCTTAGGAGATGGACAAAATGTTTGTTATTGCCATATAAAGAGGAATGTAATGCCCGATTCACACACGCATTTGTTTCACACGAACAACTGTTTTCGGACAATTTTTTTGCCTGGTTTACTATCGAAAGAAAGACGCGCGATTTTTTCCTTCCTTTCGAAAAAAATTGCAAGTTGTTCGTTTTCAACCAATGATTCATCAATTCAATGGCTATCCGCTTATTTGTAATGGAGAACCAGTTTTCCCTGTGCTAACCCCAAAGTGATCTGTGGTGACTGGCTGTTGTGACAAAGCAGAAAAATTGTTCTAACGAGTTGTTCTTCCGAAGCAAACGGATATGTGATAGCAGCTTAACAGGGAGACTACTTGGGCTCGTTGCTCACTACAGCATTTGAAAAGCGATTGTACAAATAAAGTTCTTTATTGTACTGTTATATTACTCTGTTATTTTCCGACATTACTGGTAATGTTTTCACCTATCCCTGATTATGCCCTATCGTACCCCGTGGGGTACATCGCACCACAGATTGAGAACTGCTGGCCTACGGGAAGGGATGCCTTCATGGAGGACTTTCTAAGGGAAACTGGCTCGTATCCACCTTAGTCACGAGAAAAATCATGAAAACGCCTATGGAGTTAGCCCGTTCGCCTGGAATCGAACCCAGGCCGAATTACCACTGCTCAGCGACTTACTGCTCGGCCGCTGGTTGGGACTTCTAGAATTCATTTGTTTCTGATTATAATAAAAGACAAGCTATCTAATTAAGAAGAGAGATAAAAACTACGAAGAATTAATTATATATTATTGCTTAATTCAGCAATACTTTTATTTCTTAAAATTTATCCTAAAATGTGAAGAATGTCTTATTTTCGAATAAATAAGTTATTTAGTTTAAAATTAGAATTTTTCTCTTTCCAAAATATCGAGCAAAATCTTCACGCATTTTCCCTCAACCCCGAGCAAATAAATGCAAAAATTGAGAAAGATGGAAGAGTTTCTCTATAGAAAATAGTCTAACATTAATATTTCCTCAATTTATTCCGTTTTTTACTCCTTTTCACTGTTTCATTTGTCTTATTTTATACAATTCTTTAACTGTTCCTTTTATTTTAGCCTAACTATTACATAAGGATATATGAGACTGGCCGTTTTAGAGTTTCATTAGAATATTTTAATCAGATTTTAAAAATTTATTTTGGTATTTAGTTCAATCAAAAAGGGGTCGTAAATTATTACTTTAAGCTGCTTATTAAATCAAACCCACTTTTTTAACACCTTAAAGGATCCTTGAGGAAACTTTTAAGTATTTCTGCATTTATTTTTCTCGGATTACGTCCGATCTCCAGAATCACTTCAAGGATCGAAAATTAAGTCCGAAGCAAGAAACTAAGATGTTACCAGTCGACGTGGCGAAATATTTTTCATTTACCTTCAGAAGTGAAGTTTCATCGCTCCGATTGTAACACGGTGAATAATTTGAAAATAATTTACATTTTTAATTTATGTTTTAGCCAGAGCAAATAAAATATGATTTGACAACCATATGCGCAAATATTATGTGAATTTATATGCTGGTGTCTTTCTACTCCTTTGCACAGCCAGAGAAAAATTTAGTAGAATTTTGTAATCGTTTATTGATTAATTATTTATTGGTGAATTACTTTATAAGGTATATCTCCCACATTCTTAGCGTGCCTTCGTGGTGTAATGGTCAGCACACTGAGCCGGTATTTCAGAGGTCCGCGGTTCGATTCCCGGCGAAGGCGTTGCACATTTTTCATCTCTCCGGCTTCTAAAAAACCTAATGTCTCTACAACTTAAGTGCAATTTGTACTTTGGCAGCTGAGGTAGATAGTTTGGCAGTTAAACCATCGATACTAGTCCTGGAAAATTTGCAAAAATAATGCTGATTTTTGTTGTTAGACTTCTAAAATAATCGTTGTTCGGCGTGTTATTTTAACATAAATTATATACATACATGCAAAATATAAATCAAAAATTCTGATTAACATGCAAATTTTTCCTGCACTATCTCAACTATAAAAATTTTGTCCTTTAATTCTGAACTGATTTAAAAAATTAAAATTTCCCCAAAGCATACAGTTATAATACTTCTAGAAATTTAAAACTATTACTAGAACAATCGAACAAACAGTTAAATTTCAGCTAACAAAAGTTTAACCACAAAAAGCTTTTAATCCCCGGTAACAGAGTTATACCCAAAATTAACTTAGTCTCGAATAACTGGCATAACTTCGTAGAGTTCCTCACTCTTATTCTGCTAAAGTAAATGTCGAGGAACCTAGTGAACTGTTAAGTGACTTATCGCTAAGTTCAAGTAACAAAAGTCATAGACTCAAGACGGGGTTAATTACGCTTTATTTCACTCAAAATAAGATGAACAGTTAGCCCGTTTCTCGGGCTTACACAAAGCATCCACTTGGGCTAGAAATCAAAATAAGAAATAAGAACTAAATTAGAACTAACTAAGAGAGACTTAGCCGAAGCTAACACAAATCTAACGCAGTTGGCCCTTAATTTAAACTAGTCGTCGAATATCAAAAGGCACGTAATATACGGCCGAGCGTAACAGCTTCTAGAGAGACTTAGCTCGAAAGCAAACGCGGGCTACTCAGGATTGGATTCCTAGCTGTCTCTCACGAAGTAATTTGAACCATCCTTAAATACTACTTCTAACTCTTTTGCATTCAAAGCGATTCTAAAAACTCATTCTGGTAGCGAGTTGTAAGTTGAAACAAGAATCGATAGGAAAGTACATTGAAATTAAAACATACCTTACATCTTCTCTAAAATTACAAAAATGATACTCACCAATTTGAAGACGCCTTCTATGACTCTACTGGCACGCACTTGGGTACAGGCATCTCTCGCGGGAAAATTCCACTGCTTTGTGGCACTAGATCGCAATTCCTCCGGCATACAGTCACTTTCTGCAGAAGTCTAACCACGCGAACTGCCCTTGCCTGCAAAATCATCGTTTCTTATGCACAGAAGAAAGTCTATTGACTACTCATATAAAGTCTTTTACAACTCCGCCTTATCTAGAACTTCCTTTCGACGATCCAGAACACTCACATTTACACTGAAGCAGCGATTCCGAATACTGAAGAAAGCAAACGCTACTTAAAATGATAACATTTTAGACATACCCCAGCAATACGATTTGTAACACTTAGCGATGACTTTTGATCATAGTGCAGTCAAAAATTTGTTAAAAAATCCGGAAAGTCGTTTACTGCTTAATTGTTCATCGACAGTTGTCAACAAAAGACTTTTCACAGCGGATACTTCTGAAATGTCTGAAACTGACCAGTATTTCTCGGAAAATGAACAGATTAAACATATCAATAATAACCATTTTCTATATGGCGATCACGTCTATGCGAATGCAATATTGTTTAGAAATACAGGTGGCCGTTTTCGGAAAGTTTCAACACCAAATTTCTAAAAACACTAAAAAGTATGTAGAGAGAAGAATATGACAAAATTTAGGATGTCATTAGCTTTTTTGAATTGTTGCTCTTAGGTAAAATGAATTGATGAATATGTTATTTTACTGCGGTAACTGTAATAAACAGTTTTGATTCATTATCGTTTATTCGATTCATTATCATTATATTGAAAAACGCTCGTATTTCCATACCACTATGTGTTCATGGGTTTTCTTCAGAGCTCGGGGTCCCTGGCGATTGCCAGGTTCGCGAATAGCTTAACCCGCCTCTGGGTTGTGGAACTAAATTGTTTTATCCATCCTAACTGAAAACTAACAGTACGCAGCCCAGGGAGCAAAACTGTAAGTTTCCTTAGTTTGGTTTTTTTATTATAGCAATGCACATGAAGGCTATCTGCCTAAGAGAAGGCATGCCTTCGAGGAGGACATTATAAGGTAAAGTGGCTGATCGAACTCAAGTTGAACTACCAGTGTTCAGCGACTTAACCATTCGACCGCTTTTAAGTTTCCTTCAGCTTCACACCTAATTGTAAAGTGTAATTTCTATGAGTAAAACACATTGAATCCTTTCATGTTCCTAGTTGATTTTGGTGTTCTGTGTAGGTGATCGTCTTAAAGAGATGATGTTCAGTGCAAGTGTTTGTTTATACTTTTAGAAATGCTGGTCAATTTTGGAAGTGGTATTCTTAGAGAGATGGTCGCGATAAGAGGGTCCATTATGTATTGAATTCTTAAAATTACTTCTCTTAAAATAAATTACAAATTCTTGTAAAATGCATTAAACCCTTTCTAAGAAGACCATCCATGTTTCTAGTTTATTTTGGTCTCCGGTGGAGGTGGTCGCCTTAGTAATACTCAATACGAGTTTCTACTATTTGAAATACTGGTCACTTTTGGAAGTGGTCTCCACAAGAGGATTCATTGTATATTAAATGTTTAATCCAAATGACGTAACTATATGATCCATTTTAAATAGATTTTTAAAATTTTACAAAATTTTGAAATAAACCTCTTAATTTTTTACTGGCTTAATTCTCTTTATTTCTTATCAAACAGTTGTTTCCTGTGTTCCTATCAAACAAATGTTTCCTACATTGCTTTTAATTAAAATCAAATAAAAAAATATGCGATACTTAATAATGGAAAAAATGAGTAATATTCTTATCACAAACCAACAACAGTTTGTTTTAGTACTTTTTTCATATCAACGCTCAGACGAACTCTTATTGAATTCTGCGATAATCAGTGTTCCACTTAGCCACAGCTTAAGGTTATAATAGTATGTTCGGAATCAAAAAATACATGAAGAATTACGAATTGAAAAACTTAATTTCTTCTACTGCCGGCTAGCCCGGAAATTTTATGATAGTCTTCCTAAGATTAACAACTCGGTTATACGGGTCTATGATTATGATATACATGATGTAGCCAATAGCAAACGGCCTATGGCCATACGCAGTAATTATCTTGACTAACTGTGATACGTGTTCCTCTGCTTTAATAGAGTTTAGCCTGTATTATAGTAAGGAGAATACAATTTAATTAGTAACTTAACCCTTAAAATCTCACCTGCCTTTAAGCACCAGGAGACTCATACTTGTATCTGTTTACATGCTTAGTAGTAAGTGTCTTTACAGGTTGTTCTCGTTTTTTCTAATTATCGACACGCTATAATATATTAGACGCAATTAGTTCATCTTGTTCATAGTAAAACATGGCATATATTATGATCTGGTTCTCAAGTTATACACTTGTCATTATTCGCAATTACTTAACTGTTCTACATGGGGTAGGGTTTTTTACCGAGGCACCCTGGTGTTACACCATTTTTCTGCAGTACTAAGGTTATAATAGTATACCAAGTGAAAGTCAACCTTTATGGATGACCTGGCAATTACACCCCTCTCTTTCTATTATCGGATTGGCAATAGCTCGATTACTTTCTTACGATCATCATCAGGAAGTACCCGCTAGTCTTAAGTCATGGTTGTTGCAACAAAACTTTTCTCGCCCAACTTTCTAAACATGCCTTAGTTTTCGCACTGTAAAATAATTGTGATTTATTTTCCGTGTCCTTTTTTTCCGGTGCCCTCTTTCCGTTCCTTTTTTTTTCTGGGTGACATTTTTCCGTAGAACCATGAAACTATGACAGACATTTAACCAGACATTCAGGGCCGACTATTTGCTACCCACATATTTAGAGACTACAATTTCGTAAACTAGCTTTGATTGCTGACTTTTACTGCATTTAGTATTTTCTTCTATAACGTTCGTTTGACTTATTGTTGCACTTCCGAATTCATAAGCTACAAATAATTGCGTACCTTATTTACTTTGCTTTCATTACTTGTACAGTTTACGTTCATTTTGCAATTTTTATATTGTATTTTGCTTTAGGCCTGGCGTGATGCTTTCCATCAGATTGGCATCTTTGCAGTATAGGAGACAATTGTTTGTCCCCTCTACTTGACTTCCTTAATCGTTCATGGAATTTTCACCTGGTAGTTTCTCAGACTCACGTGCCCTCAGAGGCTTAGAAAACTTATTAAGACCCCCTGTTGGGCCACATACACAATTCATAATCCGTATCTGTAACCGGCAAAATTCGTAAGGGAAGATTCCTTGCTTGTCTAGAGAGAAAGAGAGCGCCGCTGATCACAATAGACGTGAATGCCTGACATTGGCACGTGCTGAAAATTAGTTTCACTTTGTCTGTCCGGCTCAGGGCAAACCAGCGGCAGAGCGGTAAAGTCGCTAAACACTGGTAGCGACTTAACCGCTCCGAGGTTCGAATCCCGCAAACGGGCTGGCTGCATGTTCGTTTTCGTGGTTTTTCTCATGTGTAACGTGTATACGAGCCAGATTTCCTTAGAAATTCTACAACGAAGGCATCCCTTCTCTTAGGTTGATAGCCCTCTAGGCTTTGCCGTAATCACATAAACCAAACCAAACCAACTCTCCGACTTAGTCAGCAGCTTCGTGAAGAATAAGTGGAGTTGTAATCCAACTATTATAAAGTTCCAGCAGGTCCCTGGCCATCAAAGTTGAAAAAATTTGTGTTGCTTAAATTTTAAGCTTAAATCTCAGTAGGTGTGAGGAATAGTTTTACCTTTTGTGTCATAGCTTGTGCCCACAGTAAGAGTTAAGGAGAGGCGATAACTAGCCAATATGTATTGGTAAGTTCTGAGGGTGAGCAGTAGTTATAAATATTTAAGTAAGGAAATTTGTGTTTAAACGTAAATAGGAAGACCGCTAGTAGGATGCATTCGTTCACATGGAGGTAAGAAAATAATCCCTCCTTTCTTCGTGATTGTTCATCATAGTTTCAAATCCTTATGAACGGACTAGCTGTGTTAAGATTCTGGACTATCCATATGTCAAGTGTATATCCGTAAATACAAGCCAGTTTTCCTTCAAAAGCTCTTCATGAAGTTATCTCTTCCGGAAGACTTAGATCACGTGCGATTTGCTTGTTTTTCAAACATGAACCTGAGAGTGATTATGGGAAGGCACGCGGTGGCTCTTAGGCTAGACAGGGCCCGATTTACAAAACTGATGGCCTAGAGTAAACTTCTTATGATTAAGATAAGTTAGGTTGTCAGGACTTAGTGTTCTGTGCATCATTTTAGGAAACATAATAAAGTCTGTAATAGGGTTCTTCTGCTCAAGTCCTGAACTGGAACAGTGAGCTGATAAAACGTAAGCTTTGTTCTGATGTAACTGCTGTGCTGGATAATAACTGCACGTGAAGGGATTTAAAATCCTCTTTTATTAAATCACTTTTATTTACAAACTTCCCAACTCGGGAGAGATACAGAAAGTAAAAGACCGCACTTGGGTCGAACTTAACAATCAAATAAATTTAAAACTAAACCTAAAATAGAACTTAAATCAAACTTTGCTTTGCAGAGCAATTCGCGGAAGTTGGCCTCTCACTAAATGGTGCGTAGCAAGATATACTAATACTAGCGGACTTCAAATTGCTTCAATATGCAATTACGTAGCAAGCACTATGGCTTATAAATTTTAACTGCTAGCTGGTCAGACGAACGTTGAGCAGAGTGTCCGTGATCTGAGACTGAAGCTCTCTCACACTGAGAGGTTTCTACCTCTGGCTTAAATAGTACTTCGCTGTACTTCAAAATTAGCATAAGCTGAAAACGCGCGCTTCTTCTGACGGGAAGTTGAAACAGAGAGGAGATAGAAAGATTTAAACTAAAATAAAACTTGGTTAGTTTAACTAAAACCTTACAAGGTTATGTTATTGGAATATGGCAAAGCATATGCCCTGGGTGGGATGCTTTTGTGGATTCCTTTCTAAAAGAAACTGGGTCGCATTCATGCTACATATGAAAAAAACCACGAAAGCCAGCCATGCAGCTAGTACGTTTACGTGGGTTCGAAACCTTATCGAACGGTCAAACTACCAGTACACAGCGATCTTAACCACTCGGCCATCGGTGGGACAAACTTCTTATGAAGATTTCCTCCCCCTCATTTAAACATAGCAGATAAAACTAATGCAAGTTATATAAAGTATTTCCTGAAATACGTTAATAATTTATTGTTTTTTTTTCATTTAAAGTTATTAAACGAAAGTAAATTTTATCTTTCTTTTTTGTTTTGCTTTCATAGTTTCAAGTTTGTTCATTATATGTTTTATAAAATGGAAGCTTATACATTTTGAATTAAGGATCTTGTCCCCTCCAATCAGGGGGGAGAACTGTGAATAATGTGAAAAACCTAAATTCCTACTGATTTTATTGCAAACCTTAAGCAATTAAATTACAAACATATAAAAAATAATACAACTATATTGTTTATGAAAAAATTATGAAATTGTTTATGTAAAAGGGTCTTATATTCATTCAAAGAGTCTCGTATATTATGAACTTCAAATGTGATAGGACCGCTGAGTTCGACCTGGTTTGGGACCGTACAACAGTAGAAATCGGTTACATATGTTAGCGTTAGTTTACAAATCGATATTTCGCTAAGTGATATTAGTCGGCAATGAGAACTCAGGTTCGGTGTCTGATTTTGAATGACAAACAGGGCTTAAATTCAACCGGAGCCTGGCTCCGGATATTTCGCAGTTTCTGAGCGAAATAGTAATTCCAGGCGGGTAACGTAATTTTGGATATTTTTATTTAACTGTTTGTTATTAATTTAAATATTATCTTTTAATCTTTTATTTAATTTTAATTATTAATTATTTAGTATCTTATGTATTTATTTTTTTTTCCAACCTTCCTTTGGCGTTCCATAGGGCTGCTCCGGCAATTCTAATTTTAGCAAAATGAACTTTGGAAAGATAAAGAACTAAGATAGGAATTCTTTCTATTCATTTTTTTCTTGTTTCTAATTTTATATTAAAAAAATATCATTAAAAAAATTAAAAACTTTACGTATTTTAAAAATTATGGAATAATTTGAAAACCTGTATGAACGTGCAGGACCGGGGCACATTCTTCGTTTTTCTTTGCGCAGACAATGCTCTGAGCCAAGAGAGAGAACGTATTCGAAAGGGCTTAATAATTGAAAATGGCTCATATGACACACAGGGGGAAAACCTAGAAATTCCCGTATATTCATCTCATTCTGTGCCATTGCAGCACAGAAGGGTGGTGACTATAATGGTTGTTGGAGAGCGCGGAGTGAAGGGCATTACTTCATCCATTCATTTTTTTTTTTTTTGGAGGAGGAGATGGATGGAAACAGGGTAGTGTATGAAACTCTTCATTCAACAGTTCTCCTTACCCTACTAATGATCCTCGAAACAAGACAGTATAGATAATAAAGTATTATATTTTCTTTAGAAAACATTTTCCAATTTTCTCTGTAGCCAGTGTTGCCTTAGAAGACAAAAGAAGTAAGGAATCAGTCCCCTCTCCAAAAAAATAATTTTGCTTTGAAAACAATACAGCTCTATTACGAGAAAGGGAAGGTGATAAATTTCCCCAAGAGCTTTACTCGGAGGAAAATAAATAAATAAATAAATAAATAAAAAGTCCTGAAAAGTTTCGGATTTTAAATTACGTCCAAAGTCAAAGGAGCGTTTTTTAACGTTTTGTGTGTTACCTTTATTTATTAAATGTCATGTTCTTCGCACTTAAACTATAAAATTCAGTTCAACAGCAATATCGCAAAATAATTTAAAATGAGCATATCTTTAGAATTTCCGATATGCAGTTCCGCTCGCTGGAAATAAAAAGTTGTTTTTTTCCCGTAGAGTGTTGCCATTGCTTGCTTTTAAATCGTTGAGTTTGTTCATCAAAAATTCGTTTAAGTTTTATAAAATATATGAAATAGATAATAAAACAAATTCCAAATTTGGGCTTCCAGATGCGTATATTCGGATGGAAACGTACGTTATTCAAAATTGGATGGCTCTAGGTACCGTTGTTTTATCACATTTGGAGAAATATACATACATTTATGCAGATTCTTCATTATTTAATTTCTTTAAATATTTTAAATATAATACAGGGCTGCAATATTTTTTGGCAACAGTCTGAAAAGTGATTCAGACTTTTAATGTTTCCAACGCAAAATCGCAAAACGAAAACAATAGTCCTTGAGGGGCAAAGCCCCCTTTGGACTTAAAAAAAAAAATAAATAAATAAATAAATGAAATAAAATAAAAAATCTGAAATTAAAATTTTGTCCAAAGGGACGTTTTTTAATGTTTTATGTGTTACCTTCATTTATTAAATATTATGTTCTTCGCACTTAAACCATAAAATTCAGTTCAACAGGAATATCGCAAAATAATTTTAAAATGAGTATATCTTTCGAATTTCTGATACACAGTTCCGCACGCTTTAGATAAAAAGGTTTTTTTCCTCCCCGTAGAGTGTTCCCATTGTTCGTTTTTAAATCGTTTTTGTTGTTAATCAAAAATTCGTTAAAGTTTTACAAAATATGAAATAGATAATAAAACAAATTCCAAATTTGGGCTTGCTAATGCGCATATTCGGGTGGAAACGTACGTTATTCAAAATTGGATGGCTCTAGGTACCATTGTTTTACCACATTTGGAGAAATATACATACATTTGTGCAGATTCTTCATTATTTAATTTCTTTAAATGTAATACAGGGCTGCAATATTTTGTGGCAACAGTTTAAAAAGCGATTCAGATTTTTAATGTTTCCAACGCAATTTCGCAAAATGAAAACAATAGTCCTTCAGGGACAAAGCTCCTTTGGATTAAAATGCAGGAAATAATGGTCAAACTGAGATATTTTTTTAGCAAGATTTTATACATAAGGCTGCCATATTTTAGGAACAAGAGTCTAGAACCATGGGCATTTGCTCGAGGTGGAAGGAAGGCGATGGGGTACATGACCTTACTAGGACCAAGTAAAATATATGCTTTTTGTATTGCATGTAAAGTATATGTATAATACGTCTGTTTTTGAATTGCTTGATGCAGTGCTTTATTCTATAGTCTGCTTATGATCTCCCAAATTAAAAAAAAATCAATAAAAATTTATTGACGCAATTATTTGTCTCCAAACGTCTCCTCTAAGCTCTTGAAAATTTTTTATGGATGCCCATGCGCAGGACACATTATGAAAAATTAATTTCCTCCTTTAGAAAGCCTCCAGCATGTATGTTATACAAGCCTGTATGGCAGATAAAAAATGGTATGAAGGAATAAAAGTAAATCTTACAGTAAAGAATAAAAAAATATTCGAGCTGTTGAAAAGTAGACGGCATATATTTTGTATCATGTCTTCTTTGAAGGGATGTGGATAGCTGGTATTCTTGTTTCTGTTCCAGTCTTGCATGCTTTTCATTAAATAATATTTTTCTTAGAAAATCTTTGTTAGAATTTATATGTTCTTAAAAATAGCCAAATGAATATTTAAAATTCACTTAGAAGTTCTTTAATTGTTGAGCACCTGTAATCAACCTTTTTCTTGAGGCCAAATATTATTCATAACTGGGGGAAAGAAAATCCTGGTACTTATACGTGTTGTCGCAATGACCTTACTAAAAGTCGCCAAATTTTCAGAATGTGCTAAACTATGGCAACGGTGCTTATAATAATCCTTCAGTCAAGCAGCGTTCCTATTTTTTATATGTTTCTTTTTGTTGTATTCCAATTTACAATGTTTTTTATAAAAAAATCGTGATATTTTTGCCTTAATTTTAAGCTATGGGTTTGTGGAATTTGCCGGCAGTGGTAGGAGCTGCGACAAAATTTCAGTTGTAGGAAAAAAACATTACCTGGTACAAAAAGGAAAGGAAAAACGGCACCGGGGAAAAAAATAAAAGAAAAAGGAAATAAGTCACCATTACCATTATTTTGTAATGGGAAAACTAAGCCATGTTTAGAAATGTCGGCAAGCTAGGAGAGAAAAGTTTTATTGCAACAACCATAACTTCAGACTAACGGGTAGTTTCTAACTATATTTACAAGAAAGTAACCGAGCTGCCGCCTGAACGATAGTAAAAATACAGAGGTGTCATAGTCAAGTCATCCATATATGTTCCTTTGCACCCCATGTAGCATTTTAGATTTAAGCTGTGGCTAGTAAAACATTGACTGTAACGTAATTGAATAAGAGTTCGTCTAAGCATTCGTATGAAAGCAGAATTAAAACAAACCGTTGCCGATGCAATTTAAAGTCCGGTTTATGATAAGAATATTACTCATTTTTTACATAATTAAAGAATTTCATAACTTTTTTTCATTTGGTTTTAATTAAAAGCAACGCATTTCACAGGAAACAATTGTTTGAACAAGGGGAAAAAAGTATTCATAGCCAATAAAAATTTAAGAGGTTTATTTCTAAATTTGTAAAAATTTAAAAATCTTATTAAAATGTATCCTATAGCCACGTCATTTGGATTTAAACATTTATTATACAATGAAGCCTGTTGTAACTACCTCTTCCAAAACTGACCAGTATTTCTAAGAATAGAAACAACTTATACTGACTATTACCTCTCTAACACAACCACCTCCACCGAAGACTAAAATAAATTAGAAACATGGATGGTCATCTTAAAAAGGATTTAGTATATTTTACAAAAATTAACTTTAAAAATTCAATATATAATGAAACCTCTTATGGGGACCACCTCCCTAAAATGATCACTTCCAAAAGTGACCAATATTTCGAAAAATATAAGTATACATTTGCACTAAACATCATCTCTCTAAACTCAAACTTAAATAAAAGTAGTGTTTTATATGCAAAAACTAAATACTGCCGTCCAGACGGTATAGTGGTTAGGGCCGGGATGCATATAAGCATTCTGTACCGCGCCATGCGCATAGGGAGAAATTCGTACTTGTGATTGGACATTCTTTCCGACGACATCATTTTCTCTTGGCGTAATGACGTCTAGACGGGATTTTTACGGTTTTGTTTTCGATGAATGACGCGCCTGAGTGACACGGAAGCATGAAAATTATCGTTTGTTTTCTTGGAAACGAGAAAATTCAGCTGCAGTGCTCTGCTGATGGCTTCCTGTTTCATGGAATTATAAAATTATAAAATCTTTCAAAGATGCTGTTAATATCAGAAGCAATCTAAGCGTTTAGATTATATAAATAGCTCAGTTCGTGAATTTAATGCAAAAACCAAAACACGACGTTCTCGATCCAACTATAAAGGCATTGTGTGCTAGTAAGTATATTATTATTTTTTCAATTTTGTTGCATTCTTTTCCTTCCACATTGCAGAAAATATTTCCTTTGCAAATGTTATGTTATTTCTATGTTAATGTCCATGTCATTTCTAATATTCTGTTGCCTTAAATGAAAGAAAAAAAGTGCATTCAATATTGTCGCTGAATTTAATACACGTGTAAAGAAAAGAAACTTCCTTCTCTGACAAACACTGTTTTTATGCAAAGGTACAAAAGATGTTATACATTAAAAATGGGCAATATTCATGAAGTAATGTTATTTAATTTAAAATACGTATCTGTATTCCTCTGTTCCAAATCTATATTAGTCTAATTTCAAAAATAAATTTTACTTTTTCAGACTGATTATAAATATTGCGAATTTACTGCGTACTATGTCAGCTCCCAACGTCGTTTTTGCTATTTCCGAAAAGTGACTTGTTTCATGCTTTCGGAGACTGCATCTGGAAAAAATGGATATATAATGAACATGAAATAATGAATTAATAGTTACAACACTTTTAATATGAAGGGTTTTAGATTAAGAATACATTCATTAAAAATCTCTGCATATACTAATATTAATAACATTTATGGAGTTAGCACAAAAAGAAATAACACTTTTTTGTCTCTAGAGAGGGGGGAACAACTACATTTTTTTATACTAAATTCACCACACTACAGTGTTGTAAGTGTAATCTCATAGCAACAAAAGTATAACGCACGTAATAAACTTTTCGGTACTGCTATCAAAATGTAAACAAACGGTATAGAGTTGTACCCTAGAACCCAAGCAAAGTCAAGGCGTTCCTAAGCGTAAAGGAAAATGATGTCATCGGAAGCCATGTTCAATCACGAGGAGAGAGTTTTCCCTATGTGTGTGACGTGGTACAGAATGCTTATAATGTGGCCTAGATACTCTCCCTCAAAACCTGGGGTGCAAAGTAATAGTCCAACCGGTGGTGTCCACTTTTAGTCGTGGAAATTGAGCCGAAAAGGAAAAAAGTGGATTTTTAGCTGAAAATTCTCCCCTCCACTTAAAGAGCTTGAGGAACCCCCCTGTTAAGATACCCTAATGCTCGAATTCCTTAGTTTGGTTGCACATTTACCGATAACTTGCTATATTTGGCATATTAATGAAATGCACTTCTTTCTTTGAGGAACTAATTGAACAACGGTGAAATACAATTCATATGAATTTGATGATGTTTAAAATTAATTATAATTTAGAATTAAAATAAAAGATACTAGTAGTTTTGCTATACACTTTAGCACAAAATAACTCGAAAATTGTAAAATAAAATCACATGGATTTGAGATTGTTTAACAATAAACTGTAATTTAAACTTAAATTGAAAACAAAAATCTTTCAGACAAATTCACTTAAAACTGAGATACAACAATACCTTGCATGGCCTGGCTAACAGGTTCCGCCATTATCCTACACTCTTTGAAATCAGACTAACTGAAAAACTTAAAAAAAAAAAAAAAAAAAAAAAAACTAATAAGTCCCCCCCCCCCGCCAAAAAGGTCTTCTTCCACTTTTTCAACAAATAAAAGGCAGTTTATAAATTCAAATGTCTTTATTATGAACAATTTTAAAGATGTATATTTATCGTAATTCACATTTTGAAAAATTTCAATAACGATGTCTGCAGATGTTTCTTTGGCCTTCAGTCATTTTTCTCAATATTTTCACTTCAGTCATTTTTCTCTAACAACGAACTCTAGCGTTTATCGTTAAAAAATTGTACACTGCTGTCCGCCGTAAATGCAACACCCTGAAGGAAGCATGCAAGTAACATGAAATTTACAACATGCGTTAGCGGAAGTGAGATATGCAAATGATTAGAATTTCAGCGCAGCCGCGCATCGCGCGCGCCTGTGCCGCCATTTCAAAGCGCTATTTAAGGCTTGGAGTTTTCGAATATTTCAAGTTCGGCAATTGTGTTTTTCTTGTGGTTTTTTTCAAAAAAACGATCAATTATGCCTCCTAGTAAACAGCGATCATCGTTTGATCAAGTATCCGAGTTCGACAGAGGAAGGATAGTAGCCCACCGAGAGTGTGGATTATCTTTCAGGCAAATCGGTTGTCGCGTTGGACGAAACCAAACAACTGTGATGTGGATATGTTACCGTTGGATGCAGGAGGGTACGACGGACCGACCTGTTCGATCGCATCCACCTCAGTGCACCACTTCACGTGATGACAGGAACATTGTGTGCATGGCACTGACGAATCGCTCAGTCACATGACGAACCATAGCACAGCACGTTCAGTCTGTAACGCATCATCCAGTGTCTGCGCCTATCATTCGACGCCGTTTACAGCAGAGTTGTCTGTCCGCAAGACGTCCATTGCGTCGTCTACCCTTGACGCAGAACCACAGACGCCTCCCCCGCCAATGGTGCGATGAAAGAAGGATGTGGACGGCAGAATGGAATGAAATTGTCTTTACTGACTAGTCACGCTTCTGTCTGCAACACCACGAT
The DNA here is from genome assembly GCA_000611955.2 of Stegodyphus mimosarum. Classification (NCBI taxonomy): domain Eukaryota; kingdom Metazoa; phylum Arthropoda; class Arachnida; order Araneae; family Eresidae; genus Stegodyphus; species Stegodyphus mimosarum. Next base: position 299,146 of record KK118032.1, on the reverse strand, counting down.
GGTCAGATTCGAGTCTCGAGACACCGTGGAGAGAGGATGCTGAACAGCTGCGTTATGCACCGCCACACTGGTCCTGCACCGGATATTATGGTAGGGGGGCGGTATTGGATATCGCTCTCGCACTCCTCTAGTACGCATTGCCGGTACTTTAAATAGCTAGCGCCACATCTCCGAGGTGTTAAAGCCAGTTTTCCTTCCTTACCTTCAGGGCTTGCCCACAGCCATATTTCAACAGGATAATGCGCGTCACACGTGGCACGCATTGTCCAAGGGTTCTTCGTCATTCGCCAATTTGAATTGCTTCCCTGGCCGGCTCGCTCTCCGGATCTTTCGCCGATAGAAAACATGTGGTCCATGGTTGCTGAACGATTGACCCAGATTACATCTCAAGCTGCCACACCAGATCAACTTTGGCAACGTGTTGAAGCTGCTTGGTCTGCTGTACCCCAAGAACACATCCAAAGTCTCTTTGGATCAATGCCGAGGCCTGTGGCAGCGGTGATCTCCAGCAATGGCGGCTACTCTGGCTACTGATTCTAGAAGGAACCAAACTTCACAGAAGTCTATACGTTTAATCATTTGATACTTGGTCAACATGCTATATACTAAAAAAATTTTGTTGTGATATCTCTTGTCTTTCTTGGTGTTGCAATTTGGGTGGCCAGCAGTGTATATTGCTGCAACTAGATAAAATTTAAAAGCAAAATATGAGTTTGTGATTAAAAAAGAAACAATCCAAATAAACTGGCAAGGATTCATAGTTTTTAAATTAACGCTGCTGTTTATAAACAAAAATAAATTATTTTTATCGCTGTTATTCTGTATTGAGAAAAGTATGTTTCTATGCTGTACAGTTTTTAAACTTTTCTACCCTGCACTGAAAATATTTTATTCGGTTAGAAAATCTTTTTTATGAATTCTCGTTTTTATCTGTTTATAACTGCATAATTGACAATTGATTTTAAAAAGAGTAAACAGAATTAAAAAATTGATGTTATAATCTTTATAATAACAAAAACAGATTTTAACTCAAGGTAAGAATTTTGTTGTGTTCTTAGAATTAGAACAGCAAAATGTTTTTCTACTCTCAATCCATACACAGTTGTAGATAAAGAATAAAAAAGGGAACATAGACAGCTTACGGTGAAGAAAAATTTCATATTACTTACTTTGAAAATGCTATCAGCTTAGGACGGGTTTGCATAAAAATCTATCGTTTAAATTTTCACATAGAACTACATGGTTACCACAATACAGAGGGTTAGCAACACCTAACTCTAAATCATTTAATCAATTCATAACGTAAAAAAGTTCGATTATCAGATACAGTTTGCTTTGCCTACTGCAGTCTGTAACTATATACATCTATTATGCCATTCAATAAGATATATTGGTAGAGTGTATTTCCAACGTGTATGTCTTTTATGCCGCTTCAACAGTTATTGTCTATTCTAAACACAATTCCCCAAAGTCCAGAAACGAAATTATTTTTGGATTTCGTTTATTACTTTGATTTTATTTAACGCGTTGTATGCATTTTAAAATGATTATATGCACAATAATGCTATAAAAAATTACTTTACTGGATACATAAAAACAAGAGTCGTAGTGCAAAGATATTTTCGTTAAATTTTAATAATCTTCTTCATAAATAAAAATACTACTTATTACGAAGCGAGCCGCATGCGGCTTTCCAGTTTGCTGAAGCAAATTTTTATGAATTGTAAAATTTCCGAGCATATCACAAAAAATTGTGATCAAAACTTATCAGTGCTTTGCATTTTCAGTTCGTTTGCTTAACAGCTTATGGCAAAGCACTATGTGCCTAAATGAAGTATGCCTTAGTGGGAGACCTTTTAAGGGAAACTGGCTTCCTTTTATGTTACACATAGAGAAAACTCCTATGCAACCAGATAATTCGAGAGCTTCGCATTTTCTGAAATGGTTAGGTTAGGTTATTCAATTATGGCAAAGCACACGAGGGCTATCTGCCTAAAGGGAGGGATGCCTTCGTGGAGGACTTTCTAAGGGGAACTGGCTCTTATACACGTTACACATGGGGAAAACCATGAAAACGCCCATGCAGCCAGCCCGTTCGCGGGATTCGAACCTCGGACCGAACTACCAGTGTTCAGCGTCTTTACCGCTCGGCCGCTAGTGGGCCTCATTTTCTGAAATGATGAAACTTTTAATGAACTGAAATGTAGTTTTGGAAACTTTGCTGTTGCAAAATGTGCGAAAATAAGTCGATTTCATCCAGTAGAATCAAATTTTTGTTAACTTTGTAGAGTCATTAGGTTATTTCGAAGCAGGAGAGAGAAAAATCAAGCAACACCTTCCCCGGGAATCGAACCACAGACCTCCCGGTTGCGCCTCCAGCGTGCTGACCACTACGCCGCGAAGGCATGCGAAATAGGCGGAAGAAATATAACTTTACTATTCAGTCTTTTGATTGGCATTTCTCATTTTATTGGAATGCTTTGCATAATGAATTAGCCTTTTTTTTTCTTTGTGTGTGTCTGTGTGTGTATGCGCGTGTGCTTACATTTCATATATAATTTTCTTTTCCCAAGATAAATTAATTCGAATCTATCTTCTAAAGTTTAGCTTTAGAAATAATTTTCATTTTAAACTATTATCAGTCTCTTTAAAGCTTTAACTATTCATTAATGCTGATTGCAGTTTCTGTGCTTAACGCTGAAATATCAAATATGAGATTGAACTAAAAGATGAGAATGCAGCCATTTGCCATACATGTTAGGCTTGTTTATTCATTTCCTTTTTAAATAATAGTTAAAAGTCATAACACATATCAGTGAAACAATTTTCATATTTTCTGCTATGAAATTTAATTCAATTAAATAACCGTAAATTAAAATGAAAGTACCGTCTTCCAAGGTTAAAATTTGAAAGCTTTACCTTGTCTTATCGTTTTTTAAAATGTTATGTCGAAGATAGAAATATCAATCTAGCTGAATAAACTAATTACTTTTAATACTTATTAAGGAAGGAAGGTGTTTATAAATCCCCGCATTTTAGTTTTCCTTAACTTAATTTGTCTGGATTTTTTTAAAAATCAGAATTACAAAGAAGAACACTTTTAGTCTTTCCAATTCAAGTTTATTTCAGTACTTAGTTCTTAAATACGATCAAATGAAAATAAATTGTATTGTATGCTGAATAATTTTGTTTAAAATATGATTGAGCGAAAAAAAAAGTTAAGTAGTCTGCTCTGTGGAAGTTAGTGCTATTAATTAGTATGCTAATTTGGCAAACGGTCGCCAAATTTCAGCCAGTTAAAGACATCGGACTTAAGTAAAAGTTAACGCCGGAATAAGGCGGGCAAAGTTGCGAGGTCTTGGCTAAGTGGGGAGCGTTTATTTACTTGCAACCGACTTCGTTTCCTCTTCTGTGTGCGGGAAAGAAATTTCGGCTCAAATTTCAGGATTTTCCCGATTTTCCTTTGCAGGTAAACTTCCACCGACCAAAAGGACACCAAACCGTCAAACCTTCCTGAGGTTCTGGCGACAATTCTTCCCTGAAATGCATGGACAAGGCAACAACAACAAAACTGTATACTTAACAGGTAAACAAAAGGCTGACCGCATTCCCTTCCTGAAATTATGCCCCCCCCCCGATTGAGAACCCCTGTAGTAGAATGCATACTTTTGTGTCAGGGCTTCCTAGGGAAAGCTAGCTCGCATTTCCTATAATACTTGAGGAGACCTCATCTATGCAGCTCTAAATCGGGACAACCTATCATGCTCAACAGTCTTACGAGAACAATTTGACTGCTAAGAAAATTTTTCATTTCTGCTTCCCCCCCCGTTTTCTTTCTTTTTTCATTTTCGTCTTCCCGAAAGAAAGGAAATTTCTTTCTTTTTTCTCTTCTATTCTTCATTTTTAAAGACATTATATTTCTGCAATAAATTAAAGTTTTTCATAAAATTGTAAATGCCAACTGGTTTTTTCCCTCTGTGTAACTCGAATACGAGCCAGTTTTCCTTAGAATATCGTAAACAGAAGCAGCATTTCTTCTAAGTAAGAGAGCACTTGACAGCTTTTCAGTACTGAATAACCTAACTTAACTTATCTAAAGAAAGATTCTGACATGAAGCCGAGATTTCGATAAACGTGCATAATCACCATTCCTTGATCTCTCTGTGATACAGAGCCTGTTTCCTTGATCTATATTTCTGTCTGCTATGTGGTATGGAGTATGGCATGGGTAAATTCCCATTTAGAATCTAAATTCCTAAACTGGAGTTATTTACGTTTCATTAGTTTAAGAAGGACGGGATAGCGGCAAATTGAAGTATTTTATTTTAGCAATATTTAAAAATTAAAAAGTTAATAATTATACAGAATCCCAGATTTACCGCTTTTGGTCTTAACTGAGTGACTCTATTTATGGTGCATTAAAAACAGTATTGTTAAATTAGATAAATGGTATTTAAAAATTTCATTTTAGAAGTGCAACGTATCTGGAACAAAACACTTTCAAATTTAAAATAAATGCGTAATAATAGTTTTCTAGTGCTGTTTTGGAAATAAATATTTCAAATATCTTTTATTACTAATTCCAACGAAATAAACTTTTTGGTCATTCATATTGACATTTTTTAACATTTTTGAATTTCATATATTAACTTTTTTGTGTTAACAGAAATAAGCAGCATACGATTTTTAAATTTTTTTTATATAAAGATTTAAACTTAGATTTAAAAAAAAAAATTTAGCGAATATTTTGAATAAAATTCTATCGACTTGGAAGGCGGAGCAGAAAGTTTTTGTATTGAAATAGTTGATTTTCCAATTTGATTTATAAAGGAATGCACAATGAACCAGAATTCTTGCTTATCAGTACAAATTAAATTTTTCACCATAAACAAGAGTCACATCTAACTACCCTTACCTAATAATTATAAAAATATTTTAATAAATTTCATATGATATAGGGTTTTTAACATTTCGGCTACTAACAGTTATTTATTGATACTTCAAGTGAATTTTGCGCTTTTGAATTTTTATCCCGTAAACTATTATGATAATTACAGAAATTATAAAGCTCTTCACCCAACGGGAAAAAGATGAAAGAAGATTCAAGACTTTTATTCCTTCACTTTTACGGTGCTTTAACAAAAGTTCCGAATGAATGTACTAGATGGCGATACTGTTCAGCAACCTACAAATGACTGTTAATGACGTCAGAAAGAAATAAGATGTCAGCGAGAGCGTTCTACGTTTAAGCGGGAGAAAACTGTAATGCTTTGAGGAATTAACGTAACAAGTTCTAATCCTTGATAAACCACGTGCTTTTCTTGTGTTCGCTCCATAGGAAGCCGGACTGCTCTTGTATGAAAAACATATGGTTGATAAAATGTACTACTAGCCATTATCAGGATATGTTGACCGCAGCGACTAGTCACTTCGGAAGTTGTATCATTTGTGTTCACAGTATAAAACACGAATGAGTTCATTCGTCGATATCCCTGACCAAGGGAGATTTGAACTGTTTCACAGAAGTAGCGGAGAAGACAGTCCGGTGAATCTTGCTGTTCATTTAATTATGCTCAATGGTAAGACAGCATTATTTATATTGTTATGACTACCATAAATTTAATTAATATTTCAAAGGAAGTGCATATCACTACATGCAGACTATTTGTTGTTTTTAAAGAAACCTAATATCATGAAGAATATATAACTTAAATGCTAAACAGAATTTTACGAGTCTGGTTTTAAGCGCGGTTATCGATTCTGGCATTTCCGACTGAGGAAACCGATATCAGAAATCTGACAGGAAAAAGGATATCGGACAGCCATGTATGCGGGTTTTGGCTCAACTTCAAATACGACGACACAGGATAATGATAATTCGTTAGATATACCGGCTTGGAAAAAACAACTCATCATGAAAAAACGTGCTGGTAACGTCTCAGTTATAGAGGAGAATTCCCGTCGTAACCTAGATTCATCCGCTAGTGGTGTAAACATAACTAGGAACGGTGATAGTAGTAACACGTGCGGTAATGGCCCTTTGGGCGGCGGTAATAACAAGTTTTCCCGGCTAGCGAAAGCTCGTGAGCCAGATTTGCGCGAGATTTCCCCACCGAAAACTGTGACAATTGGAAACATAAATGTCGAATTAAGAAGTGTGAAACCACCTTCTGATAACCACGATTCATACGATGCATTAAAATCAGATCGAACTTCAAATTTTGAAACGGGACAAGAATCAGATGACGATGGATATGAAGATCTGCAGTATGGCCCAGGTATCGTTGATCGATTACGTGCTAGATTTCTTAATATGGGGGCCAAAACACAGCATAAACCTGTAGTCAGGCGGTTTTCCAGTTTGGAAAATCTGCCCGGTAGTAATACTGGACCGTATAGAGTTAATGCTCGTTCCGTCCGGCATAATGGATTTAAATTTGGTAGTGGTCCTCCGTACAATATTTCTGGAAATGTGAAAAAAGCTCAAAGTATGGAAACATTATTATGCAACACATCCGAACAGCATATATTTGCCTTTAATAAAAGATCTAATGCCCGTTATATCGGTGGTGTAAAAGCCCGAATTTTCTCGAAAAATATATCTCCTATATCTATTGTTACTGATGAAGGCGATACATCTAAAGAAAAAACACCTTCTCCTGCAGCGTCTCCGCGGCAATTCAATAAATGTGTACGAAGGTGGGATTACAGTAGAAGTGCTTCAGCGCCAAATATTAATGAAGACGAACTACCGAAGCCCGATACGGTGAAGCACGTGAAAAAAATTTTCGAATCGCCTCCCGTAGTTAGTAGTTCTGAGAAGACATCATGTCTGTCAAGCGGTACGCGTTTCCGCAAAATTCCTAGTACGATCACAACACCTACCTCAGTTTCAAATGACGGTGCCATATTGGGAAGGATAGCGGTCAAGAAACCCGACGTCGGAGAGGGCAGCCTCGATGCCAAATCAAGTGCCAAAGAATTTCCAGATCTCGTTGTAAACAATCTGCTTAGGAAAGAGGAGGTTTTATCATCTGCCGGGAGAGAGGAGAAATGTGATGACGGCGAGATAAATAAAGGAGATTATAGCTCAGTATTGGACAACGATTTATCAGCTAATAGGTCATGTGACACTTCGCCTGTTTCGCAAGAAAATGCGTTGTTATCTACTGATGCTCACAAGCCATTCGTAAACAGTCCAGGAAGAGGGGACTTACCCGAAGATCAGCAAGAGACTAACACAATTTCTGAATTAACTCGATCTTCCACCAAGGTCACACCCGAACAGTTACCTCTGGCGGAGGAATTTAAACATACCGAGCTATTGTCTCAAGGTAGTCAAGTCAGCGAAGCGGAAAAAGTCGAAGACGATCTGTTGCCCCACCCGCAAGCAGGTGACTGTAGCACCGCAGACGACGGGATGGTCGTGGCGGCGGCTGTATCTGGCGGGGAGTCAGCCTCAGATTCCTGCCCTGCGCCTAAGAAAGGAAGCACCTGGCAGAAAACTCCTGCATCCTCCACCTCCATCGTATTTGATTTCCGGGGTAAAGATGTAAAACCCAACATTTCTTTAAACCCGACACCATTTGGCTGCAGGCCGGCCAAAGTGTCAAGGAATTCTAATTGCCTTAAGAAAAGATCCAACTCTCCCCCGCGGGCCGGCATCAACGGAGTGCCATCTAAGGAATATATTGTCGACCAAGAGGATTGTAAGAAAGATGATGAGGATGAAGAAGACTGGGATGAATTAGATGTTGGGGCAGATTTGCCTCGTATTTCTGGAATAGTTTTCACAGGTGAAAACATTAAAGTAGGCAGAGGTGCCCTTTTAGAAACGAGAAATAAAAAGGTAAGATTCCATTTTTTTTTATTCTCCATTTCCAGTTATTCTAAATTTTCTTTTCCTTTTTTTTTTTTTTTTTTTTCTCTAGAGGGCTAGGGATTAATTGCCAATTCGAGAAATGTTGCTTAAAAATAAAAATGTACATGTTAACCTTTTTTAAATATTCAAGCATGATGCTGTGACATAAACTTCTTTCTTTGTGTGTGTGTGTGTGTTTTTTTTCTAATTTATGAATAAAAATTTAGTGTGGATGTATAATATACTTGATTTGTAACATAAATATAAAAAACCAATATTACACTGTAATTCTAATTGCTTATGTAATTTTTAGGACTTTAAAATCCTTTTAAATATTAAAATTTTTATTAGAACTTTTTTGTAAAGTTGTCTTTTAGTAATCTTAATTATGTATAAATTGGAGTAATTGTGTATGTGTCTGACTTTAGGGCAAAATTATGATATATGTTTTGAAATGTGTTTTCATTGAATATTTTTGTTATTATATAGAAATGTAAAAACTAAAATTTAATTTAATTAAAAGATTTATTTTAAGTTTTATCTGTGAGCTAAGTACCTATAATCCAATAAGATGTGAATGAAATGAGTTTTAGTTCTTGTCTGTACTTAAAATGGAATAGTACAGCTATAACACTTTTGTAGAAGCAACAATTTTGTTTGTTTTTATGTCTTTAAAAAATTTGAATGTAAATGCTATGAAGTCAATCATTGTACCACCATAAAATGGATTAAAATGAAATTTATGAAACTTTTTTTATAAACAGGCATATAGTATATACTGTAGAAGTGTATATATATATTAATTCTGCTTATGTAAGCTAAAAGGAAGCATAATAGTAAGTTTCTCTTCATCCAGAGAGATTTGATGATTATAGTGAAAATAGGAATAATAACAATGATGGTATGTAAATTTTCAGATAAAAAGCAGTATAATTTATTCCACCCAGTGAGTCACATATGTAGTGTACTTTTTATTTACATGTTTACACATTATTACTGCTGTTATTGTTTGTGCATTATTGTGGATTGACAGTTGGCTTTAGGTGAGGGAAACTTTCATTATTAGAAAAAAGCTCATTTCACTAACATTTTATTGGCTTTTAGTTTCTTTATCACTATTAGTCTTTGTAGCTCTCATTTCTGTATCTATCTGCCTTTAAAGATACAGTGAAACATCTCTTAAAAGACAACCATCTACAGTTTCAAACAATATTGGTTTTTTATGGAAGTGGTTGTCTTAGAGAGATGAAAATCAGTGTCTGTATTTTTCATTTTCTCAGAAGTACTGGTATTTGGTTGTCATGAGAGATTTCATTGCATATATGAGTATGCACACAGAGAGAGTAGTAGAAAATTTCACGGATTTTGAAAGCTTGAGAAATATGCTCAAAATAAAGTCAGAAATAAAGTTGGAACAAAAATGTAAATATTACATTACTAAAGTATCCTACAAGAGCATAATATCTAATTAAAATTGAAGTGATGGGATGTTCATTTAAAAATGAGTAAAACTTCTGATGCAGATGTGAATATGAAACAAGTAAACTCTGTAAGCTTGGATGAAGCATTCCTTTGTGTCTGGAAAGTATTTTTTTAAATGTTTAGGAGCATATAAAATGCTTCTTTTCAATGTGTTAAGTACGGTAAGAACAAGACCACATGCATTGTGTTTTTGCTTTGCGGAACAGAGTAAGTCACGGATAAAATTCTAAGGTATAAATAATACAGTATCTTAGTAATGGGTAAGATATTCTGTTCATATGAATACTCAGTACATGTGAATTTTCAGGTATGAAGAACTATTTATTAAATTTAAAAATTAAGGAGCAAAATTTACTTCATATGTATTTAATGAAATGTTAAAAATTGTTTTATTAGCTTAATGTTAAAAATGAAGTACACAATTAGTGTGGTTGAATTTGAAGGATAAAATAAGTAAATGTGCTGAATTTTGTAAAGTATGTACATTTTTATAGTTTGTTGAACTAGTTCAATCAGATGTAATATATAAAGTTATAAAAAGGCAGAAATTTTTTGCTTGATATTAGTAAAAAATATTAATTTGAAAGTCATATTTAATGCATTTATTTTTGGGGCATATTGCTCATCAATATAGCAGTATCTTTAAGTAATATTGTTTTTTACCAAATTTTGGTAGTGCCCTTTTAAATACCTGAAGTAAATTGAACTTTTTTTAAAGTATGTACTTTGTGTATTTCATCAGGCTTTAATTAAAAAAAAGGGGGGGCCATGAAGTGTGTGGAGAAAGAATACTTTTGTATGTACGTGCATGTGTACAATATATGGCTACCTTGTATGGAAAATACATGCAATTAAATAATACCTGTTTATATCTTGATATAGCTAGCTATCTTGATATAGCTCCAGTATATTTAATAACTATTATAATAATAATTAGATATAATAGTTCTTTTACGCCTTGATTTCTGTGAAGTATTTAATTTATTTCAGTGTGGACCTGATTAGAAATCTAGATATAGGACAACTTTTCTCTCAGACCTCTTAGTACCCATTTTTTTTTTAAATCTGATGTAAAATAAGAATTATGAAAAACTGTAGAATGGTTTTGAGATTTCTTTAAAAGAGGACCCTAGACCTGAGCTTTGCTAATCTACGTGATAATTGGGATTCACTAACCATAATTCCAGTACTGTAATTTTTTATTTTCTCATGTTACAATTTGAGATTTGATGTTTTGTATAGATCTTATTTTCATTTCATTATTACTTTTAATAATATTGATAATTTCTATTCATCACAAAGTCTAATTTTATTATATAGCAGTGTGTAAGCTTGTTATATTTACATACAATTAATCTATAATCTTGCATAAATATATCTTGTCTTGTAAATGTTTGTTTAAAAAATGCAATGTCTGAAGTATACAGAGTAGGACTCTACTATATTATCAACTTTAATTTTAAATGAAAAGAATTAATTTATTTTCTCAAAAAAGTAAACAATGTTTTATAGGTAGTTGTCAATTAAAAATGATTTTATACAAACATAAAATTATGCCAGTAGTGTAGTAAATATTTGAATAAAACTTTTATGGTTTTAATTGAAGTATATGTGTATATATTAAGCCATGGCTATGTTTTAACTTCATGTATTTTCATAAAAACAAGGAGGAAGAAAGTGTTATATATGTATGCAGTTTCATGATTTTATTCTTAGTGTAAAGGTCAGAATATTGTTGAATTCTTTATTTATGCCAGCAAATTGACAGAATTTTCTTAATTCTCATATATGAAATGTATGCAAATACATGCACTTTTCACCATATATTTTTTGTAAGAACGCTGTCTAGTTGATTTCAGTTTTCTATAGTTGTGTTTCAGAGGTTTGCAGATGTTGTATGTAGACATACCAGTTCATATGAAGAATCATTAAAGATAAAAAGTGCAAAAGAAAAATAAATTATTATGCCCAGGACTTGTTTATTCTCTATACTGGATTGACTTGAATCTAACATAAGGCCTTTTTTCTTAAAATACCAATCTGAAAAATTGCTTCTTTTTTATATGTAGCCAAGCATACATGTCTTGTAAAAGTAATTTGATACAAACAACCTTTTGCAAAGAGAGTCAGATCAAGTGATTGCAGCTTACCAAAAATTTTTACTTCCTCCCCTTGGCATTTAATTTTTTAGGTACTTTTATACACATTAAAAAAAAAAAAAAAAACTGAGTATATAAGTTTAACAGCATAATACCCACAACTAGCATAATTCCCGCAAAAGTAATCATTTATTTACCCTTCCATAAAATAAAATTCAGAAAACTTAAAAAGAATTTAAATATTTTTCTTATTAACAATATTATTTAGTCACGGTTTAATTTTTTTAGCATAGATTCAATTGCATTTTTTTCTTTTCTTTTCTTTCTTTTTTTTTTTTAAGTTTTGCTTGCTTTTTTGCACTTTTATTTTTTTTACTTTTCTCCACTCCTACATTATTAACTTAAATTGCTGTTTAAAAAAATAATGTTTTATTTTTAAGTTTTATATTTAATTTCTTGTCAAGTATGTTCAGTAGGTCTTAAATGTAGATACTAAGAAAGTTTTTGATTATTTTATTACAATTAAACAGCAGGTAGATTTGTAATTTATTGCAGTGTACCTAGAGTCTTTGTTCTGGCAGAATTTAAAATTATTTTGTAAGCTCAATTTTTGTGTTAACAACTTTAAAATACCAGAATGTATGTATTATCCATTTAAAGCAGTCATCGTCAATAAACTTAAGATTACAGTTTTACAGGTGACAAACAGTCATGTATCTTTCTCCACCTTGTTCTGTAATTAGAACTAAATTCTGTTTGTGAAATTCTTCTTTGGATTTTCTCTGTGATTTAAATTGGCCATTTTATGTTAGTTTTTGTCAGCACATAATTCAAGTATTTGAAATTTCTATTTGTCACAGACTTTTGAGAACGAAAGCTGCAATTTTCTGCCATCTTATTAATTACCCTTTTAGGTGTATTGGCTCCACAAGTGGTTGAATGTTTGAGATTGCTGAATACTGGTAGTTTGATCTGGTTTGGGTACGACCCCAGGCATTTGAACTGGCTGCGTGAATGATTTTCATGGTTTTCCCTGTGTGTAATGTGCATATGAGCCAGTTTCCCTCAGAGAGTCCTCCATGAAGGCATCCTTTCTCTTAGGTAGATAGCCCCTGTGGCTCTGCCATATTCAAATGACTTAATCTTAGCACCTAACTCATTTATCCAAGATGGATAACTGTTTTAACAATTTCTGGAATAAAATAGTTCTAAATGATTTATAATCATCTGCTATAAGTCTGAAGTCCTTAGCACTAAATTGTTTTTAATATTAATGACATTGTGTTGTAGTCCTCGGCTCACATATGATGATTTGCGAAGTCTATTTTTATTTGTAAATTAGTTGTGCTTTAAATATTATAAAATTCTTTACAAATATTATCAAAAATTATTAAATGCCTTATAGTTAGCCATTTTTGGCTACTTTCCTTTCAGAAAAGTAGTTCTGAAGTTTTTCTAGTTGCAAAATTAAGAATTAACTTGCATATTCTTAATCATGCATACTTAATAGAAACAGCCATGACTTTTTTTTTTTTTTCTGATTCCCCATTTCTTCCAAAAAGGTTTTTATTAGAAGAGCTGAAAGTTATTTCTCAGATATTGTCTATTATTTTAATGTAAAACAATGCCAGTTTTTTTCAGTCAAACAGTATTGCTGTTTTGATAGCATCTGAAGACTTTTATAATATGGTTTTCTTTATTAAAGAAATATGATATATTTTATCCCCATTAAATCTGCTAACATGCTCAGTTACTATCTGAAGTAATTATACACAGTAACTTTTATTTTATTTATTTATTTTTTAGTTTATTAATTTTTATTGATTTATTTTTAAATTTTCTGTTGCCTTGATATCTAATTAGGGGATAGTTATCCAGAGGAAAATTATGGATTTTTTCATACATGCCCATTTGGGTACTCCATGTTTAATCCTTATATAATCTTTTGTAATGTAGGTTCAATAAATCTGTAGTGCATATTTGCAGCTCTGATTTTCAGCATATTGTTAATTAATTACTGAGTAAATTATTTTGAATTTTTATGGTTATGTCATCAAGAAACTTGAAAAAGGAACCCAAAATATGTATTTACAAATGATAAAAATATTTTAAAAACCGGTTTCATTCAAGAATTAATTGACAGAAATTATCTGTTACATATACAGTAGAGTCTATCATAGCCAGCTTGGTTTCAAAGGCTCTCCTTTAATCTCCTTATTTTTCTGAAGATTTTCTTCTGCAAATCAAATTTCCATTACCAGTTCTAGAGAAAATAACAATGTGCTGTAGATTTAGAAAGCATATTAACTGGTCCAGAAAGTGAAGTAAAGCAAAGTAAGGGCACTACTAATCATAGTTTTAAAAAAGTTTTTGAGCAATGCTTATGTTATTCCCTTGACATGCAAGTCTGAATATGACTCGGATGATTTTAAAATTTATGCTGTTAAAATACTATATGTGAACATGTAGTACTAGGCTATTACTAAATGCTTTCATAAACTTATTAAACCTGCTAAAGCAAGACATAGTCAAATTTTAATTATTCTGAATAAAAAAAAATATTGTGATCTATTTTTCATGAAATAAAACAAAAAAGTAAAGAGTTAATGCATGTTTACATCATTGCCATTTCAGGTATATATTTTTAATTTGGTTCTCTTTTGTTTTTTTAGGTTAATGTGAGTTTGTGATTTTTAAGTGTGTAATAAATATTTATAGTCTTCATATACATAAGCTTTTTAAAATTTGATTTGCAGTTTATATTTTCAGATTAGTTAGTCATTATGTTTATCTTCTTCTGGTTTTGTAGTGGCCCATTAATGGGAAGTTTATCATTATTTGATAGATAAATAATTTAATTAATTTTTTAATAAATGTTCTCAGTTAGGAAAATTGACAGTAACAATAAATTAAATTAAAAACAAGATAGAATATTTTAAAAAAGGTTTATTTTTTGGTTAATTGCATTCTTTATTGAGCTATTATTTTTTTTTGTTTTCCAAACAAAAAACTGATGTTTATCATTAGGAAAGGGATTTCTGATGAAAAAAAAGGTCTAATTGTGGGATTTAGAATTTTGAGAATATAAAGCATTAAAAAATTTAATGTAACCTTCATGTAAATAATAATGGTCATATTAAGGAATTGCTGTGCACTTGAGACTTATTGCTGTACATTTATAAATTGCTTGACAGAGAAACTGCCAAAAAGAGTCTTATTTCAAAGTGGTGCAATTTCTCTTCAAAGTGGAGCACATATAAGATGATTTAGTTCAGTGCAATATGTTTTCTGTGTGACATATTTCTTTAAGGTCTTTCTGGATGAATGAATTCATTTAAAATTTTAGTAGCTTTCATTTATTTTATTTATTTATTTATTTTTTTGTATTCTGTTATGGTAAATTCTTTGGTTGGCTGCATTAGACAATCATGTCTCGGTCATATTTAGTCAATCTTCAAATCTGCATTTTATTATAATTTAATCATAAAAACTAAAGTTTAAAATTCAAAGAAATGGATGTCTCATGTTCTACATAGCACTGACATGGCATAGTTAATTACTAATATTTGCAGCTGCTTTAGGAATGAATTAAGTTGCATGTACTGTAAAAGAAGAAGAAGAAGAAAAAAAAAACCCACTATTTTATAATATATTTATTGATATTTTTTCTTATTGTCTCACAATTTACTGTTTAAAAATCTGATATCAAGTAATTCAATTATAAATTCCTGTTTGATGCATCAAAGCTATTTTAACCTTCTACCTGCCAGTTTGGCTGGGAACATTTATAAAAATCATTTAAATTAAATAATTTTCAATTTTCAGGCAATTAATTCACTTATTTCAATTATTTAGGAAGTGGAATTGTTTTTAACATTATTGCAGCAAGTAAAAGTTTTTTATTTGTTGCAAACAAGCATTAAGGAACAGTTCTGATTTCTGTTGAATTTCTTATTGTGGAAGGTATTAATATTAAATAAATAAATTCCATGATGATTTCTTAATGATCTTCTCCCCAAATATTATGTGTATGAAGTGCTATGCAGATCAATTCATTCGTAAAGGAGTGTGTATGAACTAGAAGGCACTCTTTACAAATGGGAACATTTTAGAAAAATTAGAGTATTTCATCTAACAATACTGATGTTTTTCTTCTAAATAAATAGTAATGTTATAGGTGGTGTTGAAAAAAAAAATAATAAGTGTACATGTGATAATTCCTTTGTTGAATATAAAACTTGTATTCTGAAATTTCTTTTATGGAATTAGGGGAGAATGTTTCCAAGGAATGTAAAATATGTCATATATAACTTTTCTCAAAGTTAGGTTCTCTTTCTCTGTATATATACATAATGATATAATTAAAGGCTCTCATTTTTAAACACAGCTATTTCATTGACAGCACATGATATATTTCATACTCTTTAAATTTTTCTTGTTGTACCTGCTAAACTTACTATACTTGCTTTTGAAAACCTGCTATTAATGTACTAGTTAGTTGTGCTTTTATATTTTAGCTGAGATATACCTACCTATAAAAGTATTTGACAGGTCAAGAAATGACTTTGTTAAAGGAATTTTTTTGGGGACGGGGTGGTTAATGTGGTTTAACTTCATAGATTGTTTGTTTATTGTTGTCTTGCTGAGCCTCATGTATCGAGAATGCTGATCTGTGGCTTACAACACATTTTAGAACTGTGATGTCAAATGCAGAATATACATTTTGCATCCACCTATTGCTACTATTTGTAATTATGTTGGTAATAATGAACATTTTATTTATAAATTTGTGTTGTTTTTCTGGATAAATCCGGTGAACTAAAATGGATTGAAAAATTATGTGTTTCGCTTCGACGTGAATGGTCTCAGTAATTTTATTTTTACTCACAGCTCTTCATGACGCCAAAGTTGCGTCATTTCAATAAAAAATTCAAAATATTCTTCTCCGCTGAGTTTGGGAAATATCCACTAATCATGTTCGTTTGTTTATGTACACCGTGAACGAAAGAACTATCGAGGAAATATTTATAAAGAACATAGGAATATTTTTTCCCTTCTATTTTTTTGCTCTTTTTTGATGTTTTAGGAGACGCCATTAATTTCAGTGACTCACACTGGCTGGGCCTTGATGTTCGCTTTTTAAAGGACATGTACGTAAGGATTTGAAATGGTTGCAATCTAGTGGTCTGTTCGAAATGAAGTCTAAATTGCAACCCGCAAATTTAAATTATTTCCTGAATGAAGAAAACTTCTTTTTCGTATTTTTTAGCATACCCGTGTCTCTTTTTTAGTGATGTTTATACTTAGTGTTTTATAGCTTTTCGGTTTGTTTTCTTTTAGTGGCTGTTTTTAAGAACAGGATTGTGTATCTGATCTTGGGAGTAGCGATTTGCATAATCAGTGATACATCAGTTCAGGAATGCTGTGTTTATAACCACGGTTGTTGAGTTTCCCTTAAATATTGAATTTATCAGCTTCCTGAGATGCATTTGAGAAAAGTTAATGAACTGATAAACATGGTGTGGTGTTAAGTTTTTCAGCTCTGCGCTGTTATTTAATGTGCTTAATTAAACCGATTTTTTTTTTCACTTTTCTTTGCCTAAGTTTTGAAATTTCCAGTATGCTTAACTATTAAAATTTGTTTTCTTCAACAAAGATTTTATTCGAGACGATTTCGTCGGTGGATTAGATAGCTTCCCTCTTTTATTTTTCCAGTGGTCGAAACTTTCTCCATTAAATTATTTCTGAAGAACTGCTTCTGAAGGGTTATGAAAAAGTATACTTTATTTCTAGTTTTCATTTAGTGGAGGCTTTATACGCGTACGAAAATCGTGCCTTTTTTTATGCGTTCCGAAAACATTGTCGATTATGGCATCAGCACCACACACCGAAGCAAGAAATCGGCACATTTTTTGTTTCTTTTTGCCTGCGTTTTCTAACTTTTCTTTCCATTTTATCAAAAAGAGATAGAGATACACATTTTCCGATGCGACTTTAAAAGAATTTACTCCCTATGTTCAGAAGAATTTTTACCGCGGTTGAAATGAGTTAATGACACAGTTATGTTTTTCGTTCGAGGAATATCTAGCGCATAAATCTTTCTATTGAAAACTGTTCGGCGCATGTTGCCTGGTAACTGGGGAGGGGGGATCTGAAAAGTTTCAGATTTTAAATTACGTCCAAAGGGGCGTTTTTTTAACATTTTGCGTGTTACCTTTATTTATTAAATATCATGCTCTTCGCACTTAAACCATAAAATTCAGTTAAAGAACAATATCGTAAAATAATTTTAAACTGAGCACATCTTTAGAATTTCCTATACACAGTCTCACGCGCTGGAAATAAAAATGCTTTTTGTGTACAACTTTGCCATTGCTCGCTTTGAAATCCTTGAGTCTGTTAATCAAAAGTTCGTTAAAGTTTTACAAAATATGAAATCGGTAATAAAACAAATTCCAAAGTTTGGGTTTCCAGATGCCCATATTCGCAGCGTGATTATGGCATTCAAAATTCGATGGCTCTAGGTACCGTCGTTTTATCACAATGCGAGAAACGTACATATATTTCTGCACATTCTTCATTATTTAATTTCTTTAAATATAATGTAGGGCTGCCATATTTGGTGGCAACAGTTTGAAAAGTGAACCGATATTTAATGTTTTCGACGCAAAATCGCAAAACGAAAACAGTAGCCCTTCAGGGACAAAAGCCCCTTTGGACTTAAAAAAAAA
>KK118032.1:254492-276077 GCA_000611955.2 Stegodyphus mimosarum | reverse complement strand
ATTTCTCAGAAACGAGGTGGTTTGGTTTAGTTTATTATGGCAAAAGACATTAGGGCGATCTGCCTAAGGGAAGGGATGTCGTCGTGGCCTACTTTCTAAGGGAAACTGGCTCGTATACACGTTACACAAGGGAAAAACACGAACATCCACATAAAACCTCATGCAGCGATTCTGTTCGCCTCGTTTTGAACTCAGGTCGGAACTACCGGTATTAGCGATTTTACCGCTCGGCCGATGGCGGGCGAAACGAGGTGGGAAAGCATTTATTAATTAACGGAAGTTGAGTATTAATAATCATGTGTTGGGGTAATGAGCAACGAGTCGACGAATGTATCTATCGTAATGTTTTAAATTTTTCGTGTATTAAGGGCATTTTTTTGGATTTGTTGTTCAATACATACAAAGTAGAAATATATGTTTAAAATAAAATTTTTAATATTTTCAGTCTGCAAGGCGTATTTTTCTTGGGGTGTACAGAATTTGTAATTTTGATACAAAAAGTGTTTAAGAAATTGGAAGGTGAAAAAGAGGTAGCTTTGCGTTTGCTAGTCTTGTAAGATACCCATTGGTTAGAACTCGTGAAAGACAAAATTTTGTCAGCATATTACGAGCCTCGCTGTCGATTGAAAGCATGTTTAACCGCTAGTGCAGTGCTCATTGAGCACTTAATGTCAGCTTGTAGCAGGAATTTTGGAACGGAAATAACAATTAAAGGAAGCTGGAAAAGGATGACGGAGGCGAGGTGCCTCGGGTGTTTGGTTTTAGGCTACAAATATGTATCCATACGCTGAATCTACCGTCTTTTATTTGTTCTTTCGGTCGCTATTATAAATAATTTTTAAATAATTTTTAAATAATTGTATAATCACGTCTGATTCAGGTATTGATGTCGTAAAACTATTTTTCAAACTCGGGGAAGTATTTCGACCTGAAATTCGTTGATTTAAAAAAAAAAAAAAAGTTGCTAATCTATAATAGTTCGAAGATTTCCACTGCATTTTGCTGTCTCTAACTTCTCTTTCATAAAAAGATCAACCAGTTTCTCCTTCGAATTATTGCTGAAATTTAATTAGTCTACTTCCCTTCCCCGAAATTCTGTACGGTGTGTTAAATTCAACTACCTGCAATTTTAGCATTGTCCTTCCTGCAAAGTAAATACTGCTCGTTTTAATATCATTATATTCCTATTTATTTCGCTGACTTATGTTTGTTTTCCGCTTGGTAGTTTTTAAATACCCTATCGCAATGTTAATCCTGTCAATAAACCGCATTGTCAGCTCTCCGCAGTCAGTCAAGATTGCGTAACTCGGTAACGCGAAGTCGATTACACGGCTTCGGTATGTGTTAGGCGCTATTTGCGCAATTCTGACACCTAGCGCTGGTTACCAAGAGATCCTGTTCGTTGTGGAAAAAGGTTGTGAAGTCAAAATTTGCAAGAACATGACTACAACGGTTTAAAATGCATAGAAGACGGAACGAGGGTTTGTTTTCATATTGTAAAAATCCGCTGAACTGAACTTCATAAGCCAAAAAGATGAATAATGTAAGGTTGTTAAATGATTGCTAGATATTTAGATGCAAAAATAGTGAGCTGTGAAATTTCTGTCAGGAAAGGACCTACAAGTACTTAATTTTTGGCCCACCAGCGGCGGAGCGGTAAAAGCCGCTGAACACTGGTAATTCAGTCCGGGCGAACGGGCTTGCTGCATGGGCGTCGTCGTGGTTTTCCCCATATGTAACGTGGCTGAAAGCCAGTTTCCCTTAAAAGGACCTCCACGTGGCATCCCTCCCTTTCCGTGTAGTACCTAATGGCGGAGCACGTAATAAGTAAGTAAATAAATAAATAAACAAAGAGTACTTACTTTTAAGGACCCAGTTTGAGTCTTGTCGTATAAATTTTCTTTTTCCCCCCTTTTTTTTGTGTGTGTAATTACAGATGCATATTATTCCTTTGTGTGTTTTAATGATAAAAACAAAGGTGTTTTAGAGTCTATTTAAATGCAATCACCTTGTGACGGTTTGGCGATTTTTTATAATAAACAACCTTACAAAGCGGATTTTTGTTCTGTCAGAAATTTTGTGACGATTGCTTTAAGAATAGCTTTAAAGAGTTACCTTGCAGTTTAAAGCAAAAAAAAAAATATCACAATTTGTGTATAAAAATCCAAAAAATATAAATAAATAAATAAATAAAAAAGCAATTTTTTGTTTTTGTATGAAAGCAAACTAAAGCTCGAGTAATCGGAATTCCTTGGGGCCCATCTATAATCGAGAGGATGAACCGCTGAATCTCAATTAACGGGCTACCTGCACGAATATTTTTAGGCTTTTCCCCGTATCCCCACCAGTGGCGAAATGGTTAAGACCGCTGAATACTAAGACCGGGTTCGTTATCAGGCGAACTGCTAGTTTGTTGGTTGGGTTTTTTCATATGTTAACATGTTAACATGAATATGAGCCTGTTTCCTGTAGAAAGCTCTCATCGAAAGCATCCTTTCCTTAGGCAGATAGCCCTATTCAAATATTCGTTGACTATGCCATATTCAAATGACCAAACCTAATCTAACTTTTGTAACGTGAATGCTTCATAGTTTCCCTGAGGAAAGTCTTCCATGAGGACAAGGGCCGTTCCTAGCGGGGGTGCAGCGCGTAAAAGTACGCGGGCGGCCAAAATCAGGGACGGCCGGACTCTCGCGATACCATGCCTAAATATTATTGTTGTGTATATGCAACTACTTTTTATACAATTTGTCAGATGTAAGTATTTTGTGAGTATGAAATAAAAATTTTATTAATTATTGAGTTTTTTTTTTCTTTTAAATTTTGGGGCGGCAATTTTAGGAAAGTGCGCGGGCAGCCAATGGCCTAAGAATGACCCTGCATAAGAGAGTACTTTCTAAGAAACACTCTTATTTATTTACCAGGAAAACCAAGAAAATTCCGTGCAGTTAACTGTCCAATAGAGCTGGAAATTTAACATGCCTCTATACCATTTAAGCGGTTTTATGCATTCGTTTACTTGGTGGGCTATAAACGCAGTATCTCTGATTGTAATGGAGCGGTTTACGAACCGTTAAGTTGCAGTGTACTTGAAATGTGTTACAGCAGAATACAGTAATTATATATAGATGAACTGAGTAAATATTTTCAACGTTTGCGAAATTAGGAATGGTGTGCAAGTAGATAACTTGATCTGTCAGAGTAAAATGTAACCATGCCGTTTTTATTTTTAAATTCCGTTGATTTTTTTTTCTTTTATTCAAGCGAATGTGAATTGTGGGCCAAATTAATAAATGAGCTTTTAAATATTTGTTATGAATTGTATCTGATGATTTCATGATGAATTAAATGAAATAAATTCTGTGAAATTTCCTGTGCGAAGTAACCTCCGAAAAAATTGAATTTATCAGATAACCCTTTTGCATTGGTAATGACAAAAAATTGACAGCCGTGTTAAATCTAGTTCGATAACAAAGCACTTTTTCAGTGCACTGTGTTCGTTGCAGCATTATTCTTATCACAGTCTATTTTAATCGGCTTACGATGTACAAATCAAAATAGTTATCATTGAAATTATGCAGCATTATCATGAGCAAGATTTACAAAAGTGCAGAATATTGGGTTATGATTCCACATTTAACCCGGAAGAAGGCTGATTTAAGCGTGCCTTTAGTACTTACGATAACTGGAAACCAAGGAGAAAAGTGCTTAGCAGTTTTAGATAAAATGTTATAAAAATTTAATGCCTTAGAAGAAAATTTAAGTGTTAATTTATGTTTAAGGTTATAAGGTCAAAAGTAACGTACAGATAAAAAAAAAAAAAAAAGAAAAATTTACGCAAGATCTGAGAAAAAGAACAGATGGAGTTTAGAACCTCTTTCCTACAAATATTGAAACATTTGAACAAATATCGGTTTTTCAGTCTTACTTCGGTAAAAGCCTCAGTTATTAAAATCAGCGAACTGTTTTAGTACTAACTGAAAATGACTTAACCCTTACATTTTATAAAATGGAATATCGTTAACGATGCTATTAATGTGTTTTGCGGGGGAACAAACGTATTTTAAGTTAACGAAAATCTTTTCAATGTACCAGCTGAAAGTGTAATTAAAATTTTGTGATTGCCGCATTCATAAAAACTGAAAGTTTGAATAGAATCTTAAATGTAATAAATATGAATTAAAATAGGCTGAGAAGTGTTGCATGGATTAGACTTCCACAAGACTGTTTCAATGCAATTGGAAAAGTATTGTCATGATTGGGAATTTTCATTTATTTGAAGATGAAATTACTTGAAAATATCATTTTCATGTAATTTTTTTAATAAGCTGTAAATTTGTATTAAATACTTTAATGAAAGAAGCCCAGTAGTGGCCGAAAGCTAATGTCGCTGAACACTGGCTCGACCTCTGATTCAAATCCCTTCCGTTCCCAAAATGCGAACGGGGTAGCTGCGTGGCGTTTTCGTGGTTTACAGAATATCTAACGTGGATAAAAGCTAGTTTTCCTTACAAAATCTCCATGAAGGCATACCTTCTTTTAGGGTAAACCTTCTTTCGCGTTCCATGCCCTAATAATCAAGCAAACCAAACCTTAAGGAAATCATTTAAATTTTAGTAGTCTTGTTATTTTGAATGAATGAAATTTGAAATCAATGAAATTTCTTTAAACAGTATTCAATCCATTAATTTAACTATTTCATCACTTAACTTTGTAAGCATATCTGGATGAAGAATTTTGTGAGTTATGCATTTATAATATGGTGATTTTATAAAAATATTTTTCTTCATATTGAGCGATAAATTAAAGCTACGATTTGGCCACCATTTTGGGGAAAACCCGCCAGCAGCCGAGCAGTAGTCTCTGAATGCTGGTAGTTCGGTCCGGGGTTCGAATCCCAGCAAACGGGCTGGCTGCATGTGCGTTTTCATAATTTTCCCCATGTTTAACGTGTATACGAGCCATTCCCCTTGGAAAGTCCTCCACGAAGGCATACGTCCTCTAGGCAGATCGCCCTGGAGTGCTTTGCCATAATTAAATAAACAAAATCAAACCTAAGTTTTTTGGGACTAGTCTCTTGGAGGCAGTTCAGTGTAAAACTAAAAGCAGTCTAATAACCTCGTCATGAAATTCTCGTCCAGCACGGTAGCTGTTCGAGGTAATCAACAAAGCCTACTCACCATCAAACGTATTGTTATAAATTAACTTTCTAGTTCACTTTCTAGTCTTCGGAGTGACCCACATTTCATTCACTCGGAAAACTCCCTAATAAATAAAACTTAGTAGCGGATGTCAGTTCAGAAAGTCTCGGTTGGGTCATCGCTTAACTATTACTTTTTGTATTTTTCTTCTTACTTGGTGAGGGTTTATTTCCATATTGCGTATCTGTGATTGCTTAATAGAATCAGTTAGTGATTGTTTAGTTGCATCGGTTAGTTGTTCTTGCATTCGTGATTTGTGATATTCCCGCAGAAAATAAAACCACGGTAAGTCAGTCACCTTTTAAACTGGAAGCGGAGTGCGTGCTTTGTAAGTGAAGTTAAGAAATCGTAGTTAGGTATGGCGGGTGAGCATTCGTTCCGCATCGCTGATGCGATAAAATCAGCGTAACCCTTTTGCCGATTGTTTTTGGGTTTTTGAGTGATTTATTCACCCTTTACATTCTTTTGGTGGTTTCTATGATGAGCCAGTGGCAGTTGAGTAAAATTTTAAAAATTTGTACAGTACAACGTACGACTTGTATTTTCTTTACTTTTGTGTAGCATTAAATATTAGTAGGCCTAAAATGCGATATTATACAACAGAAATTAGCGATATTATATATTTATAATAATTTATTTTTTTTGTAGATTATTAAATATATTATCTCCTTTGAAAATAAAGTAGTTAGAATTCTATTGAAATGAATTTACTCATTAGCATATTTAAAATTGAATTATTAAAATGGAATAATTAAGAGCGAAAGTGCAATCAACAAACTAAGTAGTTATCGTCACTGACCGAAAATTAATTGACTTTCAAAGGGAACAAATTACTTTCTGATCAATTAACAATAATTAGTATATGCGAAAGTGTTTCATCTTTTTTTCCAATAAGAATCAAGACTGAAAAAGTTAAGATTACCAATAATTACCTTATTTACATATATTCAGAAGTAGCCTGGGCCTTCCTTTCATTCCGAGATTTTAATTATCCGGTCCTGATCCTGATCTGATGTGCTGTCTGACTACGAGATGTGCGACCATGAACACAAATGCGCATGCGCCATTCGAACCGATTTATTTACCATTTCGAACGAAAGATTGTGATTCGCCTGGGAGGGGTAACATTTTCTGGAGTTCCCAAGATTATCTCTTACCGACGCGTAATTTTGTTTGACATCTGTCCAGGGCGAGTCCATTTGTTTGTTCATCTTGAATGCCAGCCAACTGCATTGTCAGTGATAGAATAATACGTATCTGTATAGTAAATTGACAGTTTTATACCATTAGCATATTTCAGTTTTAAACTTCTAACCATATATGCGAACTAGCTTGGGTGTAATATATACATATATGTGGTATTCGAAAAATTTTATATTCTTAAGCAATGATTTTTGCATATCCTTCTGTTTAATAAGTTTCTTAAAATAGGGAAAAGCATTTTATGAAAATATTTTCAAATACTGTGGGAAAGACGTTTCGGTAATATATAATCCAGCTTTTTATATGGCCGTCGAAAGTAAAAAATTTGGTCAGTAAAACACATTTCGCTTTATTTAACTAAATAAATAAACAAATGTTTAAAAAAAAATGTACTCCCAGAATTTGGGGAGATATTAAAAGAGCAAATGAACTGGCATAGATAATTTTTCAGTGCATATTTTCGATCGAAATTAAATACCCTCTCAAACTGAGGGAACAATGGCAAAACAAAAGTTGCTGGTTTTGGCGGGGGGGGGACATGTTCTGTATTAAATAAAACAGCGTAGGTTATTGGAGTCGTCCTCGAGAGTAACTGATAGAACTAAAATATTACTTATGAATATTTCCGCAAATTTTGAACGTAAAAGTATGTTTTGCATTTAGGCCTACCAATGTCCAAGAAGATAGGACCGTTAAACACTGGTTGTTCGGCTTAAATCCAGTTCCGGGCGTACGAGTTTTCACCACACAGACCGTAAATATTTGCCAGTTTTTCCTAGAACGTGTTCTAAGAAAGCATCCCTTTTTTAAGGAGATAGCTGTTGTGTGCAGTCACTTAATCAATTATCCAGTGAAATTTTTCCATTTAATTTTATTAGACTTTTTGATCTAAGACGTATAAAATTACGCATTTATATATACGTTTATTACGTATTTGCATTACGGAGCCCTTTCCCATCCTCAAACTAACTAAGAGCTTTTGTGGTTTTCCTTGCGTATAACGTGAATACGAGACAGAATCTTTTAAAAAGTCCTCCACGAAAGCCTTTCTTTCCTTTTTCTTCGTAACGCAGCTATCCCTCGCTTGCTTTGCCGTAGTCTAAATAATCCAATACAATCCACCCTTCCCCAGGACGAAATTATTCTTATGAAACTCTTTACATTCTTTTGATTGGTTGGTTGATTTGAATTGAGGCTAAACATAAGAGGGCATGAGGAAGGATCTGTGACCGACTTTATATACAGGCCTATACAGAATATTTGAAATAAAATATTTTACCATATTCACTGTGGTTAAGTAGATAATCTATGTAATATCTTCGGATACTTTAATAGTGAAGAAAGCAATTATATAACTGTTTAATGCATGTTTCAAATATAAAGCATGTTTAAGCAGCTAAAACGAATGTTAGTGTATTGCCACATGCATTATGTAGCATTTTTTCCCCCTCGTTGAGTACAAATGACCGATGATTATTATAATGCTCAATTTTCGATTCTTGAAAATATTAAATCGGGTATGAATTTTCGAAAGGAAAAAATTATGTTTCGCAAACACAACCGTATAATTTTCTTGCAAATGAAATGAACCCAAACTTGGAGCCAGTTTCCCTTAAAAAGTCCTCCACGAAAGCTCCCCTTCTCTTAGGCAAATAGTCCTCAAGTGCTTTGCCATAATTAAATAAACCAAATCAAGAACCCAAACCTTGAAATATCTACCTGAAAGAATTATAAAACTTAAACAACTTTGAAATATTTAAATCTTAATAATTTGCGTTTCATCCCGATCTGTTGTCGCCTGCACATGCATCCTTCTCCTTCCCTTCCCTTTCTCCCGCGAACGGGCTGGCTGCATGGGCGTTTTCGTGGTTTTCCCCATGTGTAACGTGTATACGAGCCAGTTTCCCTTAGAAAGTCCTCCACGAAGGCATCCCTCCCTTTAGGCAGATAGCCCTCGTGTGCTTTGCCATAATTCAATAACCTAACCCTTCCCTTTCTTTTAAAAATCTCATTCTCACCCCATACAGTTGGCTACAGATATCATTCGCCAGGATTCCATTTCAATTTCGCATGGCTCAATCTTGTGAAAGCTATTTCGTGGATTTTTAGAGGTATCTATAAACAATTTATAGTTTGCTAGCTACGGTTTGAACCAAAAGGCGTAACTCCGCCGACCCCATTAACTTGTAGTCCTCATCTTGCTTAACCTTTTCGCTGCGGTAAAAATGAATACAGGGAGCGCGCGATTGACGACCGATTAACAATGGCCAAATGTTAGCCCACGGGTCATATCCGGCACGCTGATCTATTTATTGCTAGTCGCTTATCATGGTTATTTTATTTAATTCACTTTAGTGTGCGATTTGGGGAAGTAGCAGGAGCGTTTTCTTAGGGCATGCAGTGCATATCTTTAAATTTGAAACTGTGAGACAGGAATTATTATTTTTTAACTGAGTCTTATAGTAAAATCCTTATTAACTACTTTAAGTATCCATCATCGTATGAAAAAAATTATTTAAAATGAAAAATTTAAAACAAAACGAATTGCGCGCTGTCAGCCCTTTTGGGATTCTTCATCTGCGTGCTGTCCAGGTACTTACATCATTAGCGAAATAATGGATTTATTTTACGTGAACAAAGGGAAAAACCTTTTCTGTACTTTCATATCGCCATGTGAAAGAGTGGGGGATTTTTTCCCTCCATACGATGTATTTATCGTACGCAGCTTGGAAGAAGTGAGTGTTCGTTGGTTTTGAATTTGGCGCAGTTTGTTATTGCGTTATAAGCATAGACATTTTTTATTATGCAAAGGCGAGTTTTCTGCTTCGAAGTTCACATTTGCGTTTATTTAAAGGCAGCTTAGTCTTATTGCTGGATTTCTTTTAAAGTTCCGTATGAGTTAAGTATTAAATCTGTAATATTAAGTGAAGCCTCTTTTTATTTTTAGAAATCTGAAGCATTACTGAAACTGAAATAGAGGGGCTTTTAAAGGGTTTTTAATATTCAACCGATAGTTGGATTTTGATCGTGATCTGAAAAGTAAGAATTGCTTAAAAATGCTGAAATTTAATGAACGTGCGCAGTAAATATAAAAATAAAACAACAATCATACTCAGGCTACATAATGCAAGAAAATTAGTGTATGATATTAAAAAAAGGTATTTATTTTGCCATGGTTAGTTGTAAGTTATGAAGTTAAAAATTTCATTGTGTTAGACACAACATGCTTCCAAGGTGCCAACGTAACGAGGATCTACGAAACATTTGTTATTGGTCGTAATCGAGAATTTTCGAGGCGATTAGAGTAATATACATCGCCGTCTAGCTGTTAGAAAGAGAGCTAGTGTGTGTGTGTATCTGTCGGCGTTTCTTTTGAGTGACAACAAACAACTGCAATCGATTTGTTATGAATGGTTTGCCAAAACCCTTGGCTACTACCTGCCGGTGACTACGAACCTACCGTTTTGTTTTTCAGTGCGATCGGATTTTTACAGAGTAGTAATAATAATGTTATGAAACTTTTATAATAATAATTAATGGGGTTATGACTGACATCTGAATGATGTTGTAATCGGATGATAAAACCTGTATTTCTAAAATACAATTCTAAGAAGCGTGGCCTTCTGGTATTAACTTTCATCATTTTATGATCGCTGTAATCGAATTTATGAGGCCTGTGGAATCTTTGGTGGTAGATGCTCAGGCTGGATCGAAGCATTTCCCCCCCTGCGTTTTCGGTTTAAAAAAAGAGTAATAAGAAGCTAAATGTTTAAAAGGCAGTTATAGCAAAGTTTGAGCGCCTTTAATTGGCTATAACAATGAAAGGTTGACGTGAGTATGTTCTGTCTACATAAGTTGTTCCTTTAATGCGTCGACAAGCTCGGAGGGGTATAGATATCAAGAGGAACAACGATAGCCATGGAACATGGTATCGCAAACTATGTGTACTTGGTGAAAACGGCGAAAAAAATTATGCAGTGTCTGACGTCGAGCGGGAGCTAAATAATTAATACAAAACCGTTTTATTTCATAGCATGTTTAACGGCACTACCAGTGGCGCAGGATTCATGTCTGGAAGAAGATAATGAGAAATTCGTTGAGGTGTTATTTGAAGAGGCGGCCGCGGGTGTCATTACATAGACTTCTGCGATATTAAATCGATTGTCGGTGAATGCGTTGCTGTACGCGTTTTTCCATTTCAGATATGCGTACATTACACGATTACTCTACATCACATCTTGCTGCTTTAAAAGGACCCCCGTCTCTCATAATAATCGTTCCATGTTGGCAGAGTTGGTGTGGTAGGAACAACGTCTACACATGGCCTGACTTACGACACATCCACATCTATTGGGTTCACAGCCACTTGCTAGGTGTAAACCACGAGCTGGTTGCAGTAAATTATTTAAATATGACAAAGCACACAAGGACTTCCTGTTTAAGAATAGAGACGTAAGGACAAGGAAAACTGGCTCGTATTCACGTTACACACGGGGAAAACCACGAAAATGAAACATATAGTCAGCCCGTTCGTCTGGATTCTTACTCGGGTAGAACTACGAATATTCGGCGGTGTTAAACACTCGCCACCAGTGGGCCAAGTCAAATGTATATCAGTGTATTCCAGGTTCGTGAAATGAGCGATCAGCTGAATGTCGCTTCCCGTTTCCTCATGACGTTAAACCCTGCATTATTTTAGTGATTTTCATTGATTAAGGCAGTTATTGTTGTTCTGGATGCGAACTGTTCCGCTGTGAGTTTGTAGCCGCTGTACCAGAACACCCTGTATATGAACAAAACATAGTCGCAACAACATTTACCGTCCTACTCCACATTTACGATTCTCTAAAGTTACGCATTGTTTATATTTTCGCTTTAGTACCCTTAATAATTTCGTTTTAATATCCTTAATAACATTATCACCCTAATGCAGTTGATATTTATTTCCCATTATTAATTCACTAATATTTTAGATTTTACATTATTGTACTGTTAATAGTTTACATTCCCCGTCCTTTCTATATAGGCGTATTTTTTTTTAAATTTTAAAAATGTTTTAAAATCATTATCTTGTATTACTCTTTTAAAAATAATTCTGTGATAAAATTATAGAATGATACGCGGAAATATTTTATTGCTGGACGAAATTCGACATTTGTTTCGACTATGTATTTAAATGGAGAAATTACATGCTGATCACATAGCATGTAATTTTCCCGTTTACGTAGTTTCAGAATATTTTATTGAGTTTGTACGAGAACATATTCTTAGCATTTTTAAGATCTGCTTTGCATGCGTATTTGAACATGATGATTTGAAGGATAATGAAACAAGCGAAAATGATAGGATCGTTCTGAGAAAGTGAATAATTTTCTTCTCGCACGCTTCATTTCGTTTCCACTTAGAGTAATTTGTCCGGAATGTGTGTCTAGAGTTTGAGGTTCGTAAACTCTTTTTTTAACGTCGACCCGTTTATGGAAATTAGCTGTTCTTCATTCTATTCCCATTCTGGAAGCTTATATGCAAAATAAAGTAAAATCAGATTAATATTGAATCTTGTGAAAGGGATTTACCGAAAGATAAGCAATTTTTTTTTTTTTTTTTGTGTGTGTGTAAAAGAGTGAGTGAGTATTATTGGGTTGGAAATAGCTAAACTGTTTATATTTAGGGAGAAATTAAAGCAGTTAGTAAGCAAAATATTAGCATTCTTCAAAGTCGACTACTTTTTTTTCTTCTTAGTTAGGTATACCCCTAATTCCAGGAAGTGTTTCTTACTATTTAAAATCAACTTACGTAATGAGCTGAAATAACAATCAGATAACGATTATTGGAAGTGTTACGGCAACAAGCATCAGCGTAATATTCATAAATTTGCAGGACTAGTTTCGAAAGCTTAATGACCAATTTGCGATGATTTGCACTTCTGGAACTGAATAAGAAGTTCGGTATTTAAACCTTCAGAACTAGGCCTGCATATTTACGAATATTACGTTGATTTTTGCTGCTTTAACACCTTCAACAACTTGTGTATTATTTTCTAGTTTATTTCGCAATAATATCTTCTGATTTGCACCAATAACCACAGTAAATTTATTTCAATAAAAATGCAGCTTTAGTAGCCACACATAAACCATAGAGTTCATATCGTAAATTCAGTTAATTAAGATTCGTATTTTTGTGGTGGTATTGTATTCTGTGTATTGAGTTAAATTTCGTATGCTGAGTGGTGTATACTAATAAATTAAAGAGCTAACCAAAGGCTCTTATCTAATAATGATAAAATGATTACATCGTTGCACTCTTTAATAAGTTGTTTTTGACAAACGGATAAGGCATGCGGGCTACATAACCATCATAATTTCTGTATATAGTCCAGCATGTTAGATAGTTAATCACTGTTTTATGTATTACACGTAGAATAAGTCAATTCTGCCACTTCAGACGTTCCATTCCATACGATCAGTCTCGCGACAAGAGTGACGAATCTTTTTCTGTTGCAGACATGTAATTTTCTCGACGTAAATCAAATGACCCTGACTAGTAATAGTCTAGTGGTGTTAGGTCTAAGTTTCACGAGGCTTGGTTAACGTATCCTTGGTGATTTATCCAGCGTCTTGGACACGCGATTAATCCATATGACGTTGGACTTAATGGGATACTGTACCTTTCGATGTGAAAGCTGTAATTTACTTCCTCTTGACACTCAGAATTCATCGATTTCCTGAAATATCTTATCTATTCCTATCCAAGAGTTCTCTGAAGCACCTAAGAATTCGCGCGTAGCTATATTAATCAGATACATATTCCTTATCTACTGGGTTAAATGGGACCAGGTGCATTATTGATTAGTGGACGCTTATAAACCGAACGTACAGAATTAAAAAAAAATATTGGAAGCAAAACTGTGCATTTATAAAAACGTCAATATTAAATAAAAATACTTAAATATTTGAGTTTTTACTTGGCCAATATAAGAAATGGTTGATAATAATATTTTAAATCATAATAATTGTTTTTTAATCATCTAAGTAAAGAGCTTATGTTTAGTTTAAAATCTGTTGAATTGCTGACAATCTCATTTTCATCTCCTGGCTGTGGAACTTTTTACTATTATGTATATTTATTATTAGAGATGTATATTTATACTCGGAAAAGAGTATTATAGATTAGTATTAGAGATGTATATTTATACTCGGAAAAGAGTATTCTTAGATAGATAGATGTCTTTGAAGACAAGGGCATTCCAAAAAGTGCGGAACGTGCAGGATGATCTTGATGAAAGTTTTGGAAGGTTAAGAGATTGAATAGTGTGGCATCTACGAGAAGGAATTCACCTGGAAGAACAGGGTGCCCGTAATTTTTTCACCAAATAACGGTATGTTTTAAATGATATAGCATAAGAGATTGGGAAAAAAGTCTGACTGAATTTTATTTAGCCCCTTCAAAGGACTTTATATTAATGTACTTCAACATGAGCATCATTAGTTGCTCAGAGTATGTAAAATCTGTTCTTGATTTCTCTCCAGACGTTATTAAGCATTTGCGGAGTCACAGTAGCTGTTTTTGTGATGATTCGATTTTTTAATTCTTCGATTCTGCGAATCTCTGTAGCATAAACTCGGTTCTTCAAGTATCCCTAGAAAAATAAGTCGAGTGGTGTGACGTCCGGAAAACATGGTGGCCATGAAATTGGTCCAGTTCTACCAATCCAACTGTCTGGGAATGTAACACGTATACATGTGTAGCCCAATGATAGGGAGTTTCATCCTGTTGGCAGAATAATGTTTGGCTGCATTTCTTCAAATTGCGGTACCGAAAACAATCTTAGCATATCAGAAAGTATTCATCCGAATTAATTGATGACGCCGAGAAAAGAAAGAACCACTCACTTTGTTATGAGTTAGTGCACATCAAAGGTTAATAGCTACCTCACTCAATTTCCCTTTCAAAATTGCGGGGTTTTCACACCCAAATCCTGCAGTTAGTTATGTCAGTTAACCTCTCCTCAAACATGAAATGGTTCATCAAAGAATACAATTTTCGAAGAAATTAGTCACTATTACCAATACGGTCAAAAATGTCTACAGAAAATTCCTTATGAGCCACTCCATTATTAGATTTGATTGATTGACAAATCTGCAATGTATGCGCAGTCACTTTCAGCCGCTCATATACAAGTTTATGAACAGTTGAGTTGGGAATTCCTGTTGACAGGCTAGCATGGTGAATAAATAGGTTTACTAGGACTGCACACAACACATCTCGAATGGCGGAAACTGCATTTCCTTTTATGCAAAACCTGTCCGGTCTCTTGGAACCATTTTAACCATCTTTTAATTGATTGTTCCGTTGGTGGAGGTTTATTAAATTCGCATCGGAATCGCCTCTAAACTGTTTTCGGAGATTTCGTTTCCCGTAATCAGAGAACGCACATTGCTTTTTCAATGCATGACGCCATTTTGTCTGTAAGCAAACAAGTACCTCTAGCATTCTCCAAAATTAGAACAAACGAAACTCTTTGAACTAAAGATTATGTCAATATAAATTATTTCCCATTACGCTTCAGTTTAATTTTGTTATCCGGAGATTAAATTATGGACATTCAGTACAATGAATATTCACTCGACTTCGAAAAGGTAGCAGTTGAAGAAAGTTTGCATTTTAAGCGTTATGTTTATTAACCGACGAGACATCATTAAATGCCGAACGCATTCTAGAAGTAGTGATTGAGTCGCAGATCGAGAGCATATTCTCCAATATAACAAGACCTGTATATTTCACCCTTGCTTTTATCTATAGTATTGTGGAAAGATCATTTTCTGTTTTAAAACGAATTAGAAATTACATGCCGATCATCGTTAGAACAATTTAATTAAATAAATTTTCTCCACGTTGAATGCAATTAATTAGAAAAGGTAGATCATGGTGAAATAATCTACTTTTTTCAATAATTTTGGATTGGCAGCAAGTCAGTATTGAAATAAACAAAAACGAGAACTTTGAAGCTTTTTAGAAATGCACATATTTTTATTTATGAAAACGAAGTATTTTTATTATGTTATAAAGGTTATTTATTTGTCATTTTTTTAATGACCGGACGCTCTATTTAATAGCCATTATAGCCTTGTGCCACTTCTAGTGGCGATGAAGGGACGGACTCCAAAGAAGGAATCTCTGCCTCCTATGAAGGGACGGGCAGTTAAAACCATGCCTTTTACGAGATTCGAAACTGGGCCCATCGCTACGACAGTCAGGTTCACTAACCGCTATACTGGCTGTGCGGCATTATAAAGGTTATTGAATTAAATAAAAATCTGCAGTGTCGATATTTTTTAAAAGAACTTTTGCTGTGAAAATTATTTAATTAAATATTACGCGTTATTATGTTACTCAGTCTAGTATGATAAACGCGCCAAACGGTTTCAGCCCAGAATGCTCTAAACTGTTAAGCTAGCCTGTTCAGCTGCTATGAAAATGCATAGCGTAGAAGTTCAGCCTCGTAGCGTTTAGCTTACATGAGGCTTTTTTCAATTTTTATATAAATGCAGGCTAGTTTCCTATAGAAAATCCTTTACAAAGGTGTCCCTTCTCATATGAGTATGCTTTGCCATATTTGACAAATGATGGTTATCCTGAATTACTTGAATTTACCTTAATTTTTTAATGATAAAAATTGAGTTCCATGGCTTTGTCTGTTATATATATCTATTTAAAGGAGTATTTAAATCATTACTTGGATTTTAAAACGCTAAGGTTTGATTTTAATCTGATTATAGCAAAGCAAACCAGGGCTATCTGCCTAAGGGAAGGGTTGTCTTTGTGGAGGACTTTTCAAGGAAAACTGGTTGGTATCCACGTTACTGATGGGCAAAACCACGAAAACGCCCATGCAGACATCCCATTCGCCAGGATTGGAAGCCAGGTCAAACTACCTATATTTAGTAGCTATAGGGTCGGCCACTGGCAAATCCGTTTATACTAAAAGAGAAAATAAATAAACTCCGTATTTTATTTAACCCTTTATCTCCCAAATTACTTTATTTTTTGAAAAAGAGTTTGTAACTTTTTATTGTATTTCTTTATGCATGAGAAACATCTCACATTAAACTTAGAAAAATGCTATAAGATTTTCACTTCTTTTTTTTAAATTTAAAATTGGGGCTTAAAAGTCCTGTTTGGTCATAATTGAATGATTTTATTGATGGGACTTTAAATTCTCGTAGGGAAATAAAGGGCTAAATCAGGATTACAATTGCTTATGCGGAAGAGTACAATAGTTATTAAATGAAATTAACTACATTACATTACTATTTTACATTGCAAATTTACCGCATTACAAAATTACTGCAAATTGTTACAATAATTATTAAACTGAATTATTTGATTAGCTGCCATACTAATGAAAATATACTCGGCGACACAACATGCCTGGTATTTCAATTGTTTTGTTATTTATAAATATTCTAGTTTATTTTCCGTAATGTTACGTACCGAGTTTAATTTAGCGGCCAAAGTAGCTGAACGCTGGTAATTCGACTTGGGTTCGATTTCAAGTGAACGGGTGCTTGCATGGGCGTTTTTGTTGTTTTCCTTATGTGTAACATGGATACGAACCAGTTTCCCTTAAAAAGTCCTCCACGAAGGCTGCTCTCCCCTTACGCAGATAAACGTGACGTAATTAAATAAACCAAACCAAACCAAACATACCAAATCTACAGGAGTAACGCCGTTTTTTAGGTGATAAACTGTATCATATTTTTTAGCATACGGTTATAAATATTCAAAAATTCAAAAGTTTATTTTACAGAGAATTATGAGCATACAATAATTAAGCACGCAATGTGATATTTTAGGTCACATGATCAAGAGACTGCGCATCTTCTGCGAGACATTCACATACTCTGTCAGTTATGCTGAAGTGCGTTATTACGACATAAATTCACGGCAGTGTCAACCAAATTTTCCCGAATTTTTCTTTCCATTTATCAACATTGCGATATAACAACGAAGAAATTTATAGAGGTAGTTTTGCAAATTACTGCAGTAACGCCACTAATCGTAAAAGGGAGTATCAGAGTTAGAACAATATATACATTTCTTACCTTCATTGAGAAAAGCTCTTGTTCATAAATTGTTTTGCTACACTATTACAGGAGCGCTCTTAAAAATAGTTTTCCTAAGGGAAGGGATGCCGTCGTGGAGCCAGCCATCTTTGAACAGTAAAGGAGAGCGATGATTGACATGAGAGCTATTCTGCTTAAGGAGAGGAATGGCTTCGTGGGGGTCTTTCTAGGGACAGTGGCTAGTATTCACATAGCGCATGGGGAAGGGGGACCAGGAAAACGGGTTTGCAGCTAGTCTGTTCAGAGAGATTCGAATCCATTGCTCTAGCGGTGTTTAGTACTCCTATCCACTCTATCATTGGTGGGGCAAAAGGGAAATTGAATACATAGCATTTTTTTAAGTTGTCTGTAGGTCTCTCAGCAAGTGTATGCGGAACTGCGGTTTAATAGAATATGTATCCCTTAGATAATTGTGAAACAATAACATCACTCTGTAAATTATTAGTTTCAGTAAAGCAATTTTTCTTTTGGTTACTCATTTTAAATTAGTAGAGTAATGAAATTTCTTCCATGAGGTATTTTAGTTAGCAGTATTAAGTTAAATGTTCTTAAGTCACTAATTTTTTACAAGGTTGTTTATACTTAAAAACTTTTAAATTATTGAGAGTAATACAGGGTGCAAGCTTAGTGAAGTTGAGTGAATGAATATGACTATGATCACATAACTTAAAAGTGCATATTTTATGTAAAGAGCATTTGATCCTGTCCTTAAAATATTAAGTGTTTATATGAGGAACTTGTTTAGCAGTTGTGTTTTTGTTTAAAGAGAATCCGAAATGTGTTTAGAGTCCCAGTTTATCTACATTTTACCGTTTCCACAGCACTTTTATCTGTATAGTAATATAGCTGCAGCTTTCAAGCTTCTTTAAAATCAAGTTTCATGTATCTCTGAAACGAACTGAACCATTATTTTCAATTCGTTTGAGAAGGCGTTTAAACTCTGGTTGTAATGTATTTCGACCTCGGGGTATTCAGGTCCCGTCCATTTACCTAACACTCCAGGTATTGATCCCTCACTTCCCCCAGTTCATGCGCACGCATTTACAAAGGCTTTGACTTTCTCTCTCTCTCTCTCTCTCTATTTTTTTTTTTTAATTTCCCTCCTTTCATAATTCCTCCTCAGCACCCTCCCTCTTAGTGCGAGTTGGCGTAGCCCTGCTGTCTGGTTGCGATTCTAAAAAGGAAGTCAGCCTGACCGCTGAGGTACTTAATTGGTAATGTAGGATGGGATCCAGGAGAATAAAAAAAAAAAAAAAAATCGTTGCGTCTTACTTATGTCCTGTTTCGAAGCTGCTGCCTTGTTATGTCCAGGCTCAGTTACATCCCATAATGGAGTATGACAGGACAGTGCTTTTAATTTTTTTTTTTTTTTTGCTTCAGAAGGCATGCTATTGAAATCATTTATGTTGGTATTATACAATCATCTGCATAAGACCGAAATGGTGGCAAGCATGCTCATTTAAATATTTATTATTTTTTTAAGAATAACTATTTTTCCGTTGTAGTACAGAATGCGCCGACAGCTTTCTCTGGAAATATTCATTTGCTAATTTGCCTGTTCCAGCCAGAAATTGTACTTTAAGTCATCGACTCATTTCGACTGTGGTAAAAAAACTTTTCTAAAGAAACTCTTAAATTGTTTCAATAAACAAAGAATGAAATAGAATGATGACGCATGTAAAATTTCTTATTTCGCAAGTACTAGCTGCAAAAGCAAGAACAGGCTTGCTATTTGAAAATACGGCAACGTGCACAAGGGCTATGTAATGATGATAATTCGATGTCAGGCTTTAAAAAAAAAAAAAAAAGAAGCGACTTTGTGGTAAGGAATTTTTTTATTATCCAGGATAATTAGCTTTGTTCTTCTACAGTAGCATCTCTCACTTTGAGATGGCCTACCAGCAGCTAAACGGTAAAAATTGTTGAGCAGTAGCAGTTCAATCGGGGATTCGAATGTGAACGGGCTAGTTGCATGGGCATTTTCAGGGTTTTTCTCCATGTGTAACGTGTATACGAGCCAGTTTCTCTTAGAAAGTTCTCCATGAAGCCATCCCTCCCCTTAGACAGATAGCAGGTTATTTGTCCCAAACAACCCTCTAAAAACTTTGCGATGTGTATAAAGGCAATAACGGTATTAAAAACAGGATCAAAGACGTAATAGCCAGTAGCAGGTAAAAGAACATTAATAATTTTTAAAGTCTTTCAGGTGCACATAGGACATGCTTCTGTTATGTCAAGTCGGCAGTCGTATTTACGTAAATATTCTGTTACGGTTTATCTGCTTGAGGACAAGAATGGCTTTGTAAACTGCTTTTTAAGGGAAGTTGGCTCACATTCACGTTACAAACTGGGAAAAACCAACTATGCAACTAGCCCGTTCACCAGGGTTCGAACCTGAGTCGAACTACCAGTGTTTAGCCGTCTTCGGCATTGGTGGGGGGGATTT
This sequence comes from Stegodyphus mimosarum, assembly GCA_000611955.2. Classification (NCBI taxonomy): domain Eukaryota; kingdom Metazoa; phylum Arthropoda; class Arachnida; order Araneae; family Eresidae; genus Stegodyphus; species Stegodyphus mimosarum. The sequence goes on along the minus strand of KK118032.1, from coordinate 256,104 downwards.
TAAGAGATGATAAAAACACATTCAGTTTAACGGTGGCGAGTTGGCAAAGGTGTCTTAGCAGAAAAAAAGGAAAAGGATGTTTCTGTAGAAACTTTCTGCGCAAAATATCTTCCTGTGTAATATTGCTTGGCGCGTGGTTCTATAATTTCCTATAACGCAAAAGATAGAATAACAGGTAAGTGTACTCGAGCTGTAGACAAAGACTTAACCCCTTGCCTTACGATCTAAGTTTGCAAGAGCGCGTGCCATAAACACCAAACAAGCCGTTTCACGGTTTGGCTGAACGTTCGAAGTGGAAACAAGTCCAGCGTCAGTTATGTCCAGATACTTATTGCAAACTTTATATTACTGAGTTGCCAAACTAAAAGAATTGACTGCTATTTCATCCAAAGTTATCAAATAGACAGTTCTATTATTAATACTCATCTTTGTGTTCATTTTTGAGTTAGAATATGCTAGGAAGTTTCTTTGATCAAGTAAGGGAGTATTACAGTTGGTGGTTTTTAATTGTACTTTTGATCATTTGAAAGCTACTCGTGAAAAACCAAACAAATCGCGCTCTTGTCGTTTGGTATGTAAATGCGTGTGTAAAGTATTAGAACTAATTTTATTTTTCAAGGTGTTTGATAAATAATTACTACCAGATGATCATTGAACAAAAAATATTTATCATCTTGAACTGAAATTTATCACATCTTTTATTTTGCATATTTTTTCTGTATCAGCTGAATTGTTATTTGCAAAAATATTTTGAACGGTATTGTTTTTCTGAATATCGAATTTTCCGTAAATGTCCTCTTAGACCAATTCATTTGAATTGTTGGTTTCTTAACTTCAGCCATTATCCATAATGCAAAGTATGTTGTATTTCACCACAGCTTACAGGAAATAAAGTCTCGTCTATTTTTCGTCTTTTATTTAAATTGTTTGCTATGTGGTTTGCATATCGATTCACCTCCGTGACAGTATGTTTCAAAAATGTGTGACCAAGTATTATATTCGAAATATCCAATTCTTTTTTATTTTCACCTGATTTAAATTTGTCACTTTTATTCCAGTAATATCCATATAGTTCCAGATTTTTTTGGTTCATTAGTTTTTTCTATCTGGAATTATAGCTCTGATTGTTGATGATTACTGTCGTCGTCTTCGGCGGTATCATCTTCACTAACCAGTCGCTTACAACGTTTTCGTGCAGGACATAAAGTATAATTTTTCACTGTGTTAGCAGAGCTTTTAATGCCCTCATCAAAGCTTAGTATTCTTTTCGAAGACATTCAAGAAAATATATCTGTACATCAGAACGCGGTTAGGGAAGTTAGTAAGTGTTTTGTCGCCTAAGCGACGTCCGTCATGCGTTGTGTTTCGTTGTGTTTACTTTTAGCCCAGTCGACTTACCATGTCTCTCAAACGACAGCTTAAAGCAAGGGGCTAAATAATATTTGAAAGCAGAAAGTATTGCCCAAAACCCATCAGTGGCTATTGAACTGTGGTAGTTCTTGGCGAACGGAATAAACCAACTGCATGTAGACAACCCTCCACAGAAGCATCCAACTAGCTCTTGCTTGCATTACTGTTGTTAGTTAAGTAAACAACTGCATATAAGTAGGGA
>KK118032.1:229361-254454 GCA_000611955.2 Stegodyphus mimosarum | reverse complement strand
GATCGAAATTCGATAATCTTTTACGAAAGGCTGAAAGTCGTTGTGTATTTTTATTCGTTGGAAAGCATATTTCTTGGGCCAGTGTTATGAATGCAATATTTCAGATGTGACCTTTTCCTTCCCTCTAGCAATGCACATATTTTAATAAAAGGTTTTTTTTTCTTTTTTCTATTTAGTGAAAGTCTTCATGCTCCACGCATATCTGTGATTTCCTGATGAAGAAACGTTAATAAAAAGTAACACTTTTTATATCAAATTCTGATAGTAATTAATTTATATTTAGAAAATGAAATCTATGCTACGCGTTTGTTTTTACCAGATTTATCCCTGATTACCAAACCTTTAAATGTAGCATGATTCTTACTAAGGTAGATACTGTTGAAAATTTTGATTTTTTAAATTTTGTGTTATATACAATCGAACGGACAGTAGTTGAGATCCGGGATGCCTTAAGTAAGAGACTGATACTCTCATTTAATGAGCACACGTTGGTGACAGGAGTAAAAGCCTAAGTCGCGAGAGTATCTGCTAATGAGAGGCCCGACTGTAGATGTAGTATCATTTTGATGTGATTAAATAGATGCTGGTTTCACAGTCCGGGAGCACAGTTTTTAGCCCCTAGTAACAGGCAGTCGTGAATATTTGAGGCGATTTGGGAGGGGGCTGTAACATAATTTAATCAATATATATACGGTGGATCTGGCGGAAGAGGTGTAGCGTGCATTACGTTAAATTTTAGAACTTGCAGACTGCATTGCTTACTCTGCCAGGGCAAGTGTTGATAGAGGAATGCTTTTTTTAAAAAAAATTAGGAAATAGCTAAAAGGCTCTTAGTTTTTATTACTAGAGGGTGGTGTTATCGAAGTTGTTATATTGAGTTGATACGAAAGTTGTACCCAGTTTCTTAGGGGAAAAAGGAAGAGCAAATAAGCCAGTATTTAGTGTAAACTCTTGCTATGCGCCTTGTAGTAGATTAATCCATCGTCAATAAAAATCCTCAGGTTTATTATGTAAAAAAAATCTTGTGATGCTGTTTTTATATCTTGCGCATTTTCGTAGGTTTGAAGGGCCAAGATATTTTGTAACATTCTTAAAAGATGGCAGTCCGAAGGAGCAAAGTGCTTACTTATTGTATTAGTTTATTTTGAAACTCATATTTTATGTACCATTAATGCGTTTCTCTACGAGACAAATTTTGCACCACACCCTCATCTTACACTCAGTTTGTTGTATGATAACTTGTATTAACCATCAGCCACTTTATCTACTATTTGTGACTGTTTGATTGTGAACGGTTTTGTAGTACTTGGCATTTCTTTTTTACGTTTTCTCTGGCTGAAGTCAGTTATGGTTTAGCTTTCACGTCTTTTTCGGTCTATGAAGTGACAGTTATGCGAAATAATCCTGGAAAGAACATCGCTTATCTTAAGATTGCCTTGTTTTCTCCATTGGAATATTTTGTTAGAAAATGATATGGACTTGAAAATCGTCAAAATTATACCGTGTTAGTGTTTGTTAGTGTTCTCCGCGGGTACCCAAAAGGCAACGAATGCATTTCTCCTGAGCCGAAGGAGCAAAGTACGAGTATAAGGTAAAACTTACCAACAAAAGTCGAGTAGTTTTTTTACGACTGATAAAAGCAGCATGTGGTCTGGAGTTTTCATGCTGAGAGATAACGCGTTGGCGATTGACAAGTGCTGGTCGCTTACGTATCAGTTTTTACCTCTGTCCAACTATTGGTAGCGCATGCCGACATTAACGGTTTGATTAAGTAGGAGCTTATCTCAGTAGACTATTCGCTTGATATCCCACCATGCACTTAAAACCTTTTCGAGATGCAGTCCTTTTCATCGTGGATGAGGGAGGAGCAGGTTCTGCTGTGCGTCACACGGTCCTTCGACATTTGACATTACTGTAGAGTATCCATTTCTCATCCGCTGTAATTCATTCTAAAACGATTCATTTCTGGAACGAGAAAGTATTCTTTTCAGCAAATTTATGTGGAACACACTGATCCAATCTTGTGATGAACTCGAGTGCGTGAATTCGTTTGAAACTGTTTTTTTGATTAAGAAAGCGTTTTTTGCTAATTTGTAAACAGTTGCAAGGGAGGCATTCGGTATGGTTTTGTACAGAATCTGCACAGAAACCACTGATGGACATCTGGAATGTTGTCGATTCTTGCAACAATCTTTTCCTAAATTTTCGAAACTTGCGACGACATGTGCTGTCGTCAAACCATCTTCTTTGTAATATTGACGAATGTTTCGTCATGCTAGGACTGATGTACTGGCTGTGTGAAACTCGTACAACAACAACAAAAAATTCTGATCTGCTTTTCATTCTTTGTCATTTTAAACCGTTTGAAACTTTTTTTAAGCAAGTGATTAATGATTACCAAATGCATGGTGGGGATATGAAGGGATTACTTCTTTTTAACCAAGTGATTAACTTTTTACAAATATATTGTCTTCAAATGCTGTCTGCCTACATGTTTTACTGGCTGAAAATTCCAATGTCATGTAATGTCATGTAATACTTCAGGTCCACTCGTAATTTGAATCGACAAAAAGTGGGACGAACCCAATATTATAGTTGCCCTCAGTTCATCTTTAGGGACAACCGCATATTGCTAATTCGGTAGCTGTGATTTTCTAGAAAGTGAGAATGTTAACTATATGAATTTGCCGGCAATGTCTCGACCAAAAACCTGCAGAATATGTCTGGGATGCTTTTGGGAAGTCAACTGAAACTCATTTTCCTTTCCCAGAGTACTCCAGAACTAGAAACAGTGTTGCTGCAAGAATGGTGCCCACAGGCACTCATAACTGCTTCAAGTATGAAATCACACCGTGAAATTTGTATGGCTTTAGAAGGGACCTCCTTTTTTGTTCGATCTTGCAACAAGTGTTTTAGACCTGTGTTTTCGTCAATTAATCTTATACAGGATCATGCGTGTTTACCATGATTGTTGCACGATGTATTTTATGTAATATATCGATCTATAGCCATACTACACTTCGTTAAAATCTGTGCATCAGTTCTTGAGATAATCAGCCAAAAGTGAAAACTCTCCTATTTTGAACAGTAGCGTAATAGTAGTGGCAGCATTGGTCGTATATACATAGTTTTAAGTTTAATTTAATTTCATGAATATCGTATGCTAAGTAGAATTTTGGCCATTTCGATGTTCCACATTATTGGAAGTTGGTATAACTAAACGCACAAAATATTCATACAGAATTTTTGGATGTTTGACATACGTTTCCGTCGATTATGAAAGCTGGTGGAAATTTTGCCGGACTTGCGATTATCGTTCTAGCAGAAATTGCATGGAACGTATCGCACTTTGGTTAGATAATCAACAAATACGAGTTATATTGTTTGGCGTAATTATGAAATGCTATTGGATTGCCACACTGTTTCATGTTACATCGTCATTGTTGATCCATTTTCATATAAAGTTCTATATCATGCCCATTAAAGTACTTTTTTATCTTTTTTTTTTTTTGATGGCAAGATCTCAAATTAAATTGGGAAATCCCATTTTAAAATACCCCATTGCATGCTCCCAAATTTTAATATATATATGCATATTTTTAAACGCAAAAGAAAACAGAAAAATAGCAGTTAATTTAGATAAGCTAAACTGGCTTATTGAGGATTAATCGGCGTTACATAAAACCAAAGCGAAGATCTTATGTCTGTGTTGTGACGTCACGTTTTAATCTAGTATTGGTGCTAAATCCCACTGTTTGGCGGCAGTTTTTTTTTGGGGGGGGGGAAGATCGAAAATAGTCGGTAGGAAGATACGATAAGTACATTTTTTTTTTCACAATTGATCTGAATGCCAAAGAAACAGCATTTTAATTTATTGTATCGAAGGACGACACTACACCTATTGTATTTTCATGCGACTCCGGAACATTGTGACCTTAAGAAACTGCTTTTTTTCCGTAACTGTAACGGATATCTTTAAGAAGGGGCTCAGGCAGATTAAATGTGTTTTAAAGCGGTATGTTTATTACTTCAGAGACATGTATATTATATAATTACATTTGTATGATTTAAATCTATTTCGGATATCCCTTACATGAATCTTAAAGGTGGTATCACACATGAAAATATTTGGAAAATACAACTCTTTCGCGCATTTTCTGGGCTTTGTTACATAAAAAATAACTGCTGACAGCTGGGAATCCTTCGAGTTACCATGTAAAGGAAAATAGGTATTGTAGTATAACATACAGATTCAGTCTGCGGTTTGGTTGAAATACGAAAATCTGCGACATTTTGCGGAAAGGAGGAAAAAGGTCAAGCCTTTTTTTTTTCTAGTGGTAAATCTGTTTGAAAATTATTTGAAGCAGGCAGATGTTGGAAAGAGAGGGATGTGTGATAGCACATAAAAAAATGCAAATTATTTTTATGATGTCTCGAAGGCAGTACACGTATTTTTAAGATAAATGTGTTATTAATGCAAGGATTCCTGATGGTAGTAGGCCTGTTGTTTTCACAAAGGATTTAAATCCTACACAGTTTCTTATCCAGTGTATTAGAGAAAATATGTAACGAGGCAAGAAAGGTATCATTAGCAGTGCAGAATGTTATATGCCTGTACATACGTATATATAAAGATTTTCTAGCTAACACCTGGTTTTTCAGCATGTGTACCGAGGATACGAACCATTTCTCCCTAAGTTCTCTTCAAAGACATCCCTCTACATAGGCAGGTAGCCCTGATGTGCTTTTCCATATTTAAATAATTTAACCCAATCTACCTAATTCTTATTTTTATGTCATTTCTTTTTCGAGCCATCTATTCTTCTGGCGGCTTTCACCGGAATGCAAATTACTTAGAAAAATAGCGAACGAAATTGTAATTTAAGAAGAGAGGTGTGTACAACTAGTTATCCCGTGAAGAGAAGCCTCTTAATTAGCCGACCTTGGACTTGCAACACCCTCTTAAACAAGAAGGTGTTGGGACTGGTGAATTTTGTACTGTTCGAGTGTGGGTTTGGAATCTCCGTCAGCCAGAGCCAAGTTATTTAGGTGAAAGTTAAGACTTTCACTTGAGTTCTCGAAACTCCGCAAGTAGCGGCGGCTGCTTTTTATTAATTTAAAGTTGTAAATTACAAGGAAACTATTAATAAACATTTCACTTTATGTTCCATTGCTTGTCCAATTTGTTGAAGTTTAGTTACACTTCGGTTTAGTTATGAAGACGGTAATTTATTGAAATAAAGAAGCTTAAAGAAGTGCAATTACGTAGCTAAATAGGCTTAACCTTGCCATTAACATAGTATAAAATTGGAGACAATTATGTAGTAGCAGCCGGCGTCTCGTAAGAAATGACAGGCGAGAAACAAATGGTTTGATATGAATTGTAAAAGTAGCTCTGTGTTATCCTCTTAAAGGGGGGAAAAAGAGAATAAAACTCTTCTGAGGAAAATCCTTCAACCGTAAACAGCTGCAGTATTATGAGTAGAGTTCATGTGATAAAAATGTATCAGTCAACTTTAATCGTCATTCGTGACTTTTATACGGAATATAATTATTTTATTTTATTTTTAGATCTGCAGGATTAACTTTCGTATTTCTCTGATGGAACATATGTGTTAACCTATATATACGCTCTGAATCAAGCTTCAGAATTATAGTGTAGCGGATAACGTGATGAAATATTAATTTTGATAAGTTGTATCTGTGTTTTTTTAAATAAAAATTTTTATGCAGTTTTGAAGCTAAATGATAACTAAAATACGCTTTATAAATATATATTTAAAAGGAATCTTTCAATTTTAGGCAAACAAGCCTATGCATACTTTACGATGAAAAGGCTACATCGCGAATTGAAGAAAAAGGGTGGCCTACAAAAATAGAATAGTATTTTAGAAAGGAATTTGTACAGTCAGAGAAAAGGAATTCCAACTTAAAAATGAATTTCTGACACGAACAATTTAATGAAACTTTATCGGTTTTTAGGTTTCAGGTGCTAATTTTCCAGTGTTAAACTGCTTGTAAGCAAATGACGCTTGATCTTGAAATGCTGTTTTTATTGAAAATGTTTGCTCACTTGTGCAAAAATAACCATATTTTTCGATCAAAATCCTTAAGTTTTTTGAATTTGTCCAAATTAAAGAGTATTGTAAAAAAATGTACAGGTTTCTATTATTAATATTATTATAACTCACGAGCCACATAGCACTGTGCTGTAGTTTGCCGAGGTTTGATTTAAAAACCTTTTCTTTTGAACTGTGGGAAGAAGGAAACAGCTGTGTTTAAGCTTCATTTATTATGCGATTAATCGTTAAAAAATTTACTTTCTAATAGTTGTGTTTTTATTATCTAACTAGTTCTGTTTAATGATAAGTGTTAGAATTTAATATTTGATTTTGTATTTTTATTTCAGTAGCCTTTTTTTTTTTTTTTAACGGAAAAATTTTGCTGGCATGAAGATATTTTCCTCTGGTTGAATGATGTCGAATGAGTGTTTTTCGTTTATTTTTTTACGCTGTTATGGAATAATGCTTTCGTTTCGGCTTGACAGCATCCTTTGTAATATTGTTTCAATATATTCAATACTCAAAGCTTCGTAAAGCTGGGATTTTTCAGTGGAATTTGTACCACAGTGAATTGTGTGAATTTTGCAATCATTTTTATTTGAACTTTTAACAAAATATCTATCGCTGATGTGTGGAGCAGGTTGCTGCTTACAGATGGTAAAATTTTGATTTCCGGAGGTTGTTGTGTCTTTTCACGTAACAGGTATGTGTTGTTGATGTGTCTTTTTACATCAGTGAAGTAAAACAATACTTGCGTATTGATTTAAAAATTCAGAGTAGACGGTGTACGACTTTGCTATATAATCATTTCTCAGCCTACTAATGTATTGTTTAGTTGATAAAAATGTAATTTGGTGTTTTTAAAGAAAAGGTAAATTTTGTACTTTGGCTTGTTCTTTTTGTTGTATTTGCCCAAATTACGTGTTTGAAAGTGTCATTAACGCACGAACGTCTTAAGACACCAGACTTTCCCATTTCATAGGCGCGATTGCCCGACATGATGTTTCTCCATTTATAACGGCCGCAAAAATGTCTTTTGTTAAAAGTATTATATTACCTCAAGTTTTCAGTTTCATAATTCAGAGTTAACAAAACAAACAAAGAAAAAAAAAGATGGGCAAAATATAGTTTATATATTAATAATTTGCTGTTTGTATTAGCCCACCTGTTTGTCGAATTTAGTGCGTGAACATGAATGCATATTTTATTAATTCAACTATGACTGGCATTTCTGAAAAGCAGGCAGGAGTATATATAGTGGGGGAATGAAATAATCATGGTGGTAAGAACAGCGTTACTATCTCCAAACCGTCTGCTCACCTTTGTCGTTCACCATTTAGTGTTTACCATTGCTATATGCATGACACATTTTGTAATAGGCACAAAATAATATAAAAATTTTAATTTTCCGTTCATATGTAATTAAATACTGTAAGTGCTACATATGTAGATCTTTTTCCCCTACCTTTTTTTTTTCTTCTTCTAATGATTAAAGGTCTTTAAATAAAATGTTTACCATTCGAGCAGAAAACATAAATAATAATAATGGTAAATAATAAAAACACAGATATTTGTACGCATGTTCAGAAATAATATTAAAAAAATTACGGATTATGAACATCGTTTAGATGACCTATATGTACGGTAACAAGTTTTTTAAAGCCTGAATTTTTAAAAAATAGTTTTTAAATATTCAGGCTTTTATTTATTAATTTTCAGATCATCTAATTTTAGATAATCGGTGAGTAGCGTGCTAAAATTTTACATGCAAATTTTATTTAAAGATGCGTATAAAGTTTATATGAACATGCGTATAAAGTTACTTAAATATGCTTTATAATATTTAGATGATGTATTTTTTACATACTTTCTTTGATGCACTTGTATTTGTTTCTTGATTTATATGAGGTAATGAGGTTGTATTTTGTCTTTTTTATTTGTCAACTGGTAGTAATACAATTCTCTATCAGAAGGCGAATTTTTACTTCCGAAGAACAGCCACGTAAAGGGGATCATGTAAACGATTTAATCTGCTTTAATGGTTTGATACTTAACGATGCATGAGAAAAGTAAACTTTGAATTTTTCTTGCTTGATGCTCTGGTCTTATCGAAGGTAAAAGGAAAACCACTCGAAACTTCTGAAGAGCAAGTAAATCGGGGAAGCTGTTCTGTTCTGCCAGTGCCAATCAGTTATACTTGAAAGGGATTGTATCCCTGCTTATCTTCTCGATTTATTGACTGTGTGTGTTTGTCGATATAGAGGTATATTTCGACGCACATGATGACAATTTTCGCTTTTAAAAACATACCGTAAAATTGTTTTCTATCTATATCAGAGCGCTTTGAAGATTTAGATGCTAAGTATTTTTCGATTTTATGTTTTGAAAGAGTTTATTGTGCCAACTTTTCTAGATGTACGCGTTAAATAATCCCTTTCATCATGTGATATTCAAATATGAAAGGTAACTAGCATTCAACTCATCAATGCATGATTTTAAAAATGAATTGAAAAAATATCATAAAAATACTTTGAGATTACTGGAAAAATTGTGCGAAATATCACATCAAAATTAAAAAAAAAAAAGTGAGTGTAAAATAATTTTATTGATTTAGCTTTGAATTTTTTTATTTTAAGATTTAGCTTTGAATAAGTAACTTGCGAGTAAATTACAAGAAACTAAGGGGGAAATATCAAGATATCTGCTAAAATTACGTAATTTTACAGGGGGATTTCAACTATTGTTATTAGTTCTATTAGGGATGTTTGAAAGAAGCATAAGGTCCAGTAGAAGTTTCTTAACACTTGTGTATTAAACCTTCAACGCACCTGTTACTGTTATCACATAATTAGTCTTGAAGCGTTTTATAAAGTGGACAGTTTTTTTTCACTGTTATTACCATCTTTCATTTTGTACTCCCGTGAAATTGGTAGTTTTTTTTCCATGCGTAACGTGGGGCAAGCCAGTTTTCCTTAAAAATTCCTCCACGAAAGCATCCCTTCCTATATTTCTCGAGGGCAGATAGCCCTCGAATTGATCTGCATTATTATTTTTTTAATAATGGCCTGGCGTTTTCGATCTGCCTTAATTAGTTGACCTAATCTTTGAAACTGATTTACATTTCTCCTGTATTCGGTCAGAATTGCTCTCTGTGTATGTGCGTATAATTGGTTTGCATGTTAGCAAATTCTATAGTATCATAAAGGAAGTTTTTGTGCGCCAAAAAAACGAGCTTAATTTTTAAGGTCAATTCTATTTTTCTATGTTCTGTTCCACGGCGCGACCGAGCGGTAAAATTGTTTAACACCGGTGATTAATCCTGGGTTCAAGTCCCGCTGAGTGGGCTGTCTACTTGGAAGGTTTCGGGCATTTTCCCATGTATAACGTGAATGCGAGTCAGTTTTCCTTAAAAAATTTTCCACGAGGCATTTCTACCCTTAAACTGTAGTCCTCAAGTTCTTCGCAATAGCCTAACTAGTTCAATCAAGTTTTTTACAAGGCACTGTACTGTGTGCCTGTCATACACAAAGCCGTTTTGACTGCAACTTTGAAGAGATACCGTTACTTAAATACCACCACGAACTTTCGTCTAAATTGGATATTCTTCGCCATTCGAAATTGAATTTCGTTTCGTCTAAATTTAAGACTTGCCAAGTGAAACTAATATATAAGATTAGATACCCAGAATGAAACATCATTCTCGATTCATTTTCAAAGCTTTATCACACAGGGGTGTTCAGGTATCTTACCACTTTGTGGAAGAGAGCCTTACCTTGGGACACAAAGGATGGGCTGCCAAAAAATTGCTGGGTATTCATTTTTAATCCAATCAGGTGCTAATGTTTAGCCAGTATGCATTCCAATATACAATGCAATCCTGGTTACTTCTGTAAAAGTGATGGAGCTGTTTCTCTCCTATTGCAAGTTTGTTGTCAATATTTTTTATTGTGTAATAAGAACACTGGACGACCTGCTTTTGTCGATGCATACAGTTAAGGTTCGCAAGGATGTTGTAAATATCTCTTCGCTACGTTATACTTTTTGGCCTTTTCTATCTAAAACAAAAGATTGCTCTGAATAACTGCTTGCCAAAGATACCACTTACGTGTTTCTAAGCATAATACTATGCTCAATTTATTGTTGTTTGAAATCGACAGAGAAGGAGTAATGAATGCAGACTTTTTGAGCGGATTTATGTGTATAAAATTAGCGTAGAATATATGTAACGCGTTTTATTGCTTATTTATTGCCACAGTTGTGTTTGAGGTTACCAACCTCTGTATTGGAAAGTCGAGCTTAGTTTGTATGTCCGTTTTTATTCCCCTGCTACCTCGGCATTTCCATCATTTCCGCCATTTTGGGTTCTCGGAAACGGTCGTAAAAACCGGAAGTAAACCATTACCTTCCTGTTATCCACTCAGACGACTCTCACATTTTGTTTATTTTTAGTCACGTATTTCCCTTTGTTCGACTTTTTTCGCCTTTTGTATTTTAATGCTTTATAGCAGATAGTGGTATTTCTAATAAAATTTGCCGCAGTTTCGTGCAGTTGACATGTATGTGTCAAATATATTTTTATTCGAAAACATAAAAAAGTATATAAAAAAATCAGTCATCTTGCGGTATCTTTTTTTGGGAGGGGGTGTTTTATGTTAGCATGCCAAAAAAGATAAGCCATCTGAAACGTCCTATCGGACACGTCATCAGAAGATATATTTGCCTGTTCGAAGAAAAATATAATTCCTTTAGCATTTCACGGTGTTTACCTTATATGTAGGTGTAGGATAGTGTGTGTCAGACTTAGGTTGCATAAATCATGCGCAAGGGATCTGCGGTTTTTTGTGAATTCCCTGTAAATACAAAATGTACTTTCATGGCCTACCATTTAAGAGCGGATAAAACCGTTTAACATAGGTACTTCTTCTGGAACAGTTCTTAACTTCTCAATGATCTGAGAGTTTCATTACGCTCTCGGTACTTAGTTTAACCCCTTGACATACAAATAAAATACGCGTCCGAAGAATACCATTTAATTTGGACATTCATGTTGCAAGCTTAGAAACAGAACGTTGTATTTTCAAATTTACATTGCTATATAGCAATAATAATATATTGCGCGGCGTTCGCCGAAGACTGTTCTTGACGTCTCGGAGACGTCAAAGTCTACAATGGCACATGAAATCAGCCGGACGTCATTGTATGTCAAGGGGTTAAATACTGGTCAGTTCTCGTTAGGAGGCACTTTACGAAAGCATTCTACGTTGTACCAGATAGTCTTCGAGTGCTTTTCCGTAATTTACACGCTAATTTCATATTACTGTCAATTTAAGTACTTTTCAAATTAAATTTTAGGAAGGCCGAATTTTTAAGAGTATTAATTTTCGTTAAAAAATGCCTCCTGGTATGTCAGAATGGAATTTGATTGGGTTATTTAGTTAAGCCATAGCGCACTGTGTCTAAGGTGTAAGATGCGATCGTGTATGACTTTTCTAAAAAAAGCTAAGTTGGCTTGCGTCCAAATCGCACATAGGGAAATCCTGTGTAGCCAGGCTGATTCTTTTGCAAGGTACAGAATCACACTAAATTAATCTTCATCGCTAAGACAGTTCCATCGGCAGAATATATCCATCGATGCATAAAGAATAGATGTAAGTACGAAAGCAAACAGAAAGTTGTAATTTAAATAGGGCTTTTTGTAAAATAAAACCTGATTGTTCTGACCTCCGAATATAAAGCTATAATGGTGTTAAAAATAAGTACTGTATTGTAGTGTCATATGAAAACAGACGGGGGGAGGGGAGAGAAATCCATTGAAAACTGTTATGCGGATACTTTATTTATGGGCAATCTTACTTCTTATGAATATTTCATTAGACAGTTTGGGAATGTACATGAAACTTGAATAGAAAATTCTCTTCGTGTACGACAATGAGAAGTAAAATTAAGCTAAATCGGTACAGGTTCTTTGAAAGATATGCTAAAAGTGGATTATTGTTTTAAACTGTCTCTGTCTGGCAATGATAATGGAGAGCTTTCTATTATCCGTTACCACGAGAATATTGAAACTGCAGGCTAATCGAAGCTTTACACTGTTGTACCATTATCCTCCTCTAACAGATTTTGTTATTGTTACAATTAATTTACCGACCGGATCAACTTGGTGACGAAACATAATGAAATAAGTAGATTTATTAAGCGAGTGAAATATAACTCTTCAGTTTTTTTATATGTTTTTATTTTCTTGGTTTACTATTTCTACAGCTGTAAAGTGTCTGATTTTCTTGACAGAACAATGCGCGTGAAAACTCTCAACAAAGTTGAAGGGTGTTATGATTGATTGGTTTCTTATTATTATTTACCTTAAAGAAGTTAGCTAATGTTAATTGTATTCAAATTTTTATTTCGAAGGCCTGTCTCCCTCCTCCTCTAAGCCAGGAATTAGCTTACGTAATTAAAGCAAATAAGCGCTGTAGATTTGTTCATTAAAGTGATAATTTGATATGTGATAATTTATAATTAACTTTTTGTTGGCAAGAACGTGTTTGAAGTATAAAATGTTTGAGCTGTCGTCTTGCTTTCCTCTTTACTTTGTTGAATTAATATTTTATAGTTAGTTTTATAGTTTAGTTAAATATACACATATATCGTAAGACAAAACTGTTGCACCAAGAATGAGATACTCTGAAGAGACAAGAATGAGATAAAGTAAGCAGCAAATTACGAATCTAATTGGCGATATATATATATTTTTAAAAAAATGTTCGAATATAAATTTCTTTTACAGTTTTAAGCATTTTTTTGATACTTTAACAAAAACTGTTGTAGGAATTTATCACATTTACAGAAAATATCTAGTTTTAAGTGTTTGATTCTTCTTGCTGTTTATATGTATATTTTACAAGCAAGTTGTAAGCTAATTAAGCCAAAATTATTTGGCTTAATTATCTGAATGAATTCTCCCTCTCCTCTCCTATCAGTATAGCATTCATTCAGCTACCGATGCGATGTTTCATTGATGTGCTCTAACCTGAGCAATGCAGTCCTTGGTACTTTTCTTCGGCCAGTGATCTCTGGGTGTTTGTATTACGATTTGCATTTTAAGTAATTGTAAAGAATAGAAGTTTCGATTAAATAATATCACGATTCACTGATCCGAGCGAAATGGAAAGTCTAAATAAATGGATGACTGGTAGTCTTTTCTGCAAATACAAAGGCTAGCTTTTTTAAGAAAACGAAATCACTGGAGATTTCTCTCTCTTCCGCTGTTTAGTAATCCCCTACGGCGAAATCCTGTACTTGGACTAATAATGTACTTTGCTTTATTACGGAAATGAAGCGATGCATACTGTTAACGCTCTACGGAAGTATCACATTCCTTAATGTTTGTTGTTGCGTTTATGTGGTTATCTCACGACCATCCGGCAGTTGTAAGATCCATGTTAACCCCTTTCCGTGCCATTTACATCGGCGAAACTTGGGTCCAAGTGTTATTGGTCAACGCGTGGTAAACAAGCCAGACTGATGCATAAGAATAATCACAGTACTAGCCGAAACGTAAATGCCTGTGTTATAGTCAGTTTTGCGCGATACTGCTGGAGTGGAAGTAAACTTTTAATTCTTCTGCCTTTCGTAGGTATTATAAATATATTTTGTAATAAATAACAGTTTCAAAACTACATTTCATAAATAAACAACACTTCAAGTAAGTAAACTTTTATCCTTAGTGGAAGTAAACTCTAATAAACTGCTTTCACTTAAATCTTTTGTATTTTGCATTTTGTAGAGGTTTATCAAATTCTACTAACTAAACTGCTTTTTAACAGCAATTATAAGAATCGTGACTAACTCTTGTGGTGTACTGATAGGAACTAACGTTCGATTACGACCGTGAAATTACAATGTTTATGTTCACGAGTCCGGCTCGTGATATTTATGTTTGGGGCAAAATCTTCATCACGAGTCAGGCTCGTTAAAGCACGGGAAGGGGTTAAGAATCCTGGTGAAGGCATAGCTCGTTTTTCACTTTTCCTGCTTTGGAAAAACCATAAAGACGAATAAAAAACTTGGCTGACGATAACTCGTCATATCAGTGTATATAGTGCTTATTTCGGTCACCCTTTAAGTAGGGGAAGATTGTAAGGAGTTTTCGAAATTCCCTGTTCGCCCTGTTGTGGTGAAGTGTTTAAACTCCCAACTAACCGGGGTAATTATATGGGACGAATTTTGCGGTAACCTAGAAATCACAGTAATGCGACAGAAGTTAAAAAGAGCAAAATGCTTTTAACAATTTTTCTGTATTTAAGTGATTTAATGTAAATTAAATGAGCATTCAAAACTGTAACAATACACTTCAAAGGATAAAAAGCAATTGATTTTATTTTTTTATCTCCAGAGGTGCCTTTAGTCTTACCTCATTTTTTGTTAGTATCATTTTTCGGATGTTGGGACCGAATGTTATTGCCATTAATTGTTTTTAAATAAATAATGTAGCGAATATAAAAAGTATAGGCAACATAAATAAAAAGATGTTACCTCGAAATGTTATCTCTGTGTATTATTTTTAATGAAGTAATGTTGCGAATAAAAAAAAATGTATAGCAACGCAAATAAAAGGATTTTGCCACCAAATGATATTGCCGTATATTATTTTTAAAGAAATAATGCAGAGAAAAAAAATGTATAAGAACATTTAACGCTTTCGTGAATTCTAAAGATATCCGATATAAAATATTTTTAACTTCCACGTAAGAGTTTGTTGCTGTTTGGCAAAGCGTAAGATATTTAATTTTTCTTTTCAGTTTAATCTGCGTATTGTTGATTAACAAACTAAGTGATTTAAAAGCAATAAAGGCAGTTCTTTTTCTCTTTTATTAATTATGAGCCGGATCCGTGAAAGGATTAAAAGCATTTATATATATATATTTAGAATCAATTACTATGTTTGTCAACTATAGGGTTCCTCACTTTTATCTAATAACTAAGTGTTGAGGAACCTAGTGAACAGCTAAACATAATCACTTTTTTTTAATATTTGAATTACTTTTGGTAAATCACATCATTTGGTTTTACTTTTGGTTTTGAATTTTACACTTGCCGACATGAATGACGAAACACAAATTGAATAATTGAAGAGTTAGGTTTGAGGGCAACTTCCCCTTGATAAGTCTGTCTTCTGCCGGCTCAACAATTATTCACTTATGCATTTTTATAATTTTAGGATTTTAAAAAAATTTATTAGATTTTATATTTGTTAATAGATTTTGATACTTGCACTTGATTTACCTATGTTCTCAGAATTTAAATGATATTGTAGATTAGTTTGCAGCAATATAAATTATTTATTTATAATTTCTTTTAAACCTATTTCTTTAATTTTTTACTTTAATTTGCTTTTTACGAATAGAAATTTTGTTAAATTCAAATTTCATTCCTTGCAGCAATGGCGCAAGAGAATTATTTAAATTTAATTTAACTTTACTAATTTCTTTTTAATAATAACTATTTTAGCGGGCTGGCAAGTGAAACGCGCAGAAAAAATGATTCGACTCAAAAGTGAATAGTAGTCGAGTATAGTAGTCCTTCTGAGCTAAAATATACGCCATAACACTTTAAAGTTGTATCTGATTTCTAAAGCTATGTTGTTTTAAAATTTTGTGATTTTACTGTGTAATTTTATGAACGTAAGTGCAAGGAAATGTTTAATAATAAAGTTAAAGGCTGTCTCAGCAGGAGTGAATCCAAGAGCAGACAGATTAACTGCGAGTTTAACAACAACATAAGATACCTTAACAAACCCTCTGATGCGACGATAAAAAGTTTCTGATTTTCTTTTCCCCCCTTCCATTTCGTTTAACGTATTACTGTTGTATTTCGATAGGAATCAGTGGAACACAGAAGACTAAAAGCTGCACACTTAATTTATTTTTTCGATTTGGCATTTGTTTTAAAGGGCTAATTTAACTATAGGTATAAATTCCAAATTAAGTTGCGTTCTTTTGCGGTAAGCTCACGCATTTTCTTCAATTATTTATATTTCCGGTAGAAATTTTATTTTATTTTGGTGATTTGAGATAGTAATTTTTCTACAATAAACAAACTCAGCCCCCCTTTTTATTTTAAAAAAAAACTTCGTGTAATGGGCAGTTGACTGTATTTCACTGCCTTAGAAGAGTCATGCATAGCACTCTTGAAATGAAGTAATACCTATGTAAGAAGATGGCATAATGTGTAATAAATAACTTCGGAGGAAATGGGACTGAGTGCCAAATCTATGCTGAGAATTTTGTCGTTAGTTTCCAGGATATTTACCCTGTAAGTGTTGATTACACTGTCTTAAAATTTAGAATTTTATCAATAAATAAAACTGCTCGCTCCCAGCAAACTCCTATTTGTACCACTGATGAAGGGTGGAGTACAACTGGAACTTTCTCTGAATTCTATGCGCCCTGGACCAAAGAGTTGCTTAGCACCACGCATGTCAGCTTAAATATCCAATTACAAAAAAGAAGCTATAATCACATACCGCCCCGAAATTCCTCCTGACACCCCCCCACACACACAGAAAAAAAAAAGAGAGAAATGTGAAGTGTTTTAGATTTTAAATTACGCCCAAAGGGGCGCTTTTTTAACATTTTGTATGTTACATTTATTTATTAAATATCATGTTCTTCGCACTTAAACCATAAAATTCAGTTTAAATAACAATATCACAATAATTTTAAGCTAAGCATATATTTCAAATTTCTATACACATTCTCACGCGCTGGAGATAAAAATGTTTTTTCTGTACAGCGTTGTCATTGCTCGCTTTGAAATCCTTGAGTTTGTTAATCAAAATTTAGTTAAAGTTTTACAAAATATGAAATCGATAATAAAACAAATTCCAAATTTCAAATTTGGGCTTCCAGATGTCCATATTCGCAGTAGGATTACGTCATTCAAAATTCGATGGCTCTTGGTACCGTCGTTTTATCACAATGCGAGAAACATACATACGTACATTTATGCACATTCTTCGTTATTTAATTTGCTTAAATATAATGCAGGGCTGCAATATTTGGTGACAACAATTTGAAAAGTGAACTGACATTTAATGTTTCCGACGCAAAATCGCAAAACGAAAACAATAGTCCTTCAGGGACAAAGCCCTTTGGACTAAACAAAAATTAGCATTTTATTTTGTACTTCCATTTACAAAAATGTTTCAAGTGAAGCAAATATTCGGGTTTTTTCATTTGAGAATTAAAAAAGAAAAAACAAATCTGAAAGGTTTCAGATTTTAAATTACGTCCAGGGCGTTTTTTTTTTAGCATTTTGTGTGTTACCTTTATTTATTAAATATCATGTTCTTCGCACTTAAACCATAAAACTCAGTTTAAAAGAAATATCGTAAAATAATTTTAAATTGATCAAATCTTTAGAATTTCCGATACACAGTCTCACGCGCTGGAGATAAGTGTTTTTTTCTGTAAACGTTGCCATTGCTTGCTTTGAAATCTTTGAGTTTGTTAATAAAAAATTCGTTAAAGTTTTACAAAATATGAAATCGATGATAAAACAAATTCCAGAATTTGGGTTTCCAGATGTCCATATTCGCAGTAAGATTACGTCATTCAAAATTGGATGGCTCTAGGTACCGTCGTTTTATCACAATACGAGAAACATATATACATTTATGCAGATACTTCTTTATTTAATTTTTTTAAATGTAATACAGGGCGATATTTAGTGGCAACAATTTGAAAAGTGAAACGGACATTCAGAGTGAACCGACGCAAAATCGCAAAACGAAAACAATAGTCCTTCAGGGACAGAGCCCCTTTGGAACTCGTATTAAATAGGTTTATTGATTAATTTTTACGATTTATATTTAATTAAAACATAAAATAGGTAGGTAATATGTATATATATAATAAAAATTTGTGGGTATACATAATAAATTGTGTACACATAATAAACATATATGTATGCATTTTTTATGTATGTATTATTTAAGGTACACATTAATAAAGAGTGTACATAATAAATAATTTTTTGAAGTAGCAAATCGTTGTTCTTTTTGATTGGTTTGGTTCATTCGTTTGATCATGGCAAAGCACGCGAAGGCGTTCGGCCTAAGAGGAGGGGGGGGGCTTTGGTGAAGTAGTTTCAAAGAGAAACTGGCTCGTATTCGCGCTAGACATGGGGGAAAGCCACGAAAACGCCTATACAGGCAGCTTGTTCGCCTGAAATCGAACTCAAGACGAACTACCAGTGTTCAGTAACTCTGCCACTCACTAAACTTTTTGTTCGTCAAAAGATTGTCGAACTGTGCCAAGGGGGTAATGGTCATATATAGGTGCTGAAAGTAACTGAATGAATAGTTAAATAAATCTAAAACAAAAAAATAAAAATAAAAGAATAAATAGAAACCAAAATACAAGCCTGGATACAATAATAATATTTAATTTTTAAGAATATTAATACTGTGAGCTACGATCGTAATTTGTGAGCATTGCGAGAGGGACTTTTGCATTTATTTTTGCTGTTTATATTATTTATACTATTATGCATCAGTTTTTATCATAGTAAGCTTAATGCATAAAAATTCAGGTTTAAGGAGTAATATGCTGTGATTTGCTAAATTGCAGTAATATATATTTTCTGTTTAAATTGAGCCTGATAGACATCTAAGTTATTTCTTGCTTCAGTTGTTCGCCGATAGTACGCTTTTGTATTGTATACGACTGTTGATTTCCATCTAAAAATATTTGGTGATTTAGTTCGTAAAATTTTCTAAGCACGCGCTGAAACTAGGAGTAATTATGCCTTTTGGTGTTTCATATTGAAGAAATCTGAAGCCAACGTCTTGAAACCATCTTTTTGTAAATAAAAAGGCTTGAAAAATTCTGGTGAGCAACTTCGCTTGTAACTTCAGGTTTCGCTTATTTGAAACGCTCTTCGATGCACTCCAACAAGCACGTGGGACGTTATTTGTGTAAATATATTGAGTTACCTTGAACTGTTTTCGGGGATTAAAATCAAAATGGAAATATTCACTTCCTCGTTTCAGCTCATGCGATGATGTGATAAATTTGAATAAAAATTGAGAAATTTTGTAGAGCTTTGGAAAAAAAGAATTGTTTTCTTTTAATTTGCTAAATACAGCTCTTGCACAATGGAAAATACTTTGTGAATATCCTTAGATGTTTGCGAAAGCATATTGCATTCATAAAGTTTAAGTAAATAATTGGCTTATGATAATGGTTTTTGCATCAGTACATTTGCCGCCTTCTAAAGCGCGTTTTAAATCTGCTGAAGAGACAACTGCTAAAATAATGAGACATTATGCCTTTTTTTTTTTTAACTTATAAAAGTGCGATTTAACATTTTGTTCGTGAACTTCTGAAAATTAAAATTATTTTTGATATATATCGCATTTTAATTGATCTTTCTCACTTACTCTTATATTTCTAATTAGCAATACACAATGCCATGGAGAGAATCTGGTGACCTTGGTAACGTTGTATGGTGTGGGCTCTTATGTTATAAGAAAATAAAACAAAATCAACTTGACGAGTAATTTGTGTATAAGAAAGTAATGTATATTTACTTAAAATTTTTTTTAAAATGCTGTTTTAACAAATAATAGAAAAAAGGAAATAGAACTTGGGAGCCAAACATAGTGAAATATGTGGTGTATTTTACCATGAAAACAAATTTGATAGTGCGAACGGCCATTTGCGAAGGTAGTTTTCTTCTTGTTAATTATTTTAATTTGTCTCCTTATTTTTTAACATATTAAGTGTTTTAACTTCACGTATTAAAAAAACTGGCCCTCGATTCTTTTTCAGATTTTATTTAAAGAAAGAAAGCCCAAAGTAGCCGCTTTAAAAGAACTGGGCCGCATTTCTACGCGCTGGAAATAAATCGTTTTTCTTTCAGCGGGGAGACTATTATTTCCATGCAAAATTTAAATATTTGGGAAGTTCACAAAAGCTGGGGGGGAGGGAATAATAAATGCTAAAAAAATAAAGTATATATATATGTGTAAACTTTTTAACGTACAGTATTTTTTATGAATGCACTAAAAGGTAAAAATAATTTTTATTAGTAATCACAGTATTCTTGGTCATATGCGACTGGAGATGAAATTATGGAGTGGTTTGGTTCATTCTATTTTACGGCAAAATACAGGAGGGCTATCTGCCTAAGGGAAGGGATGCCGTCGTGGAGGGCTTTCTAAGGGAAACTGGCTGTAAAATCGTAAGACTAATCGCCTTAACGTTAATAGATTTAAATCAAAATTGCCTTGAAAGAAATTTAGTGAATTGCATCTAATCATTCTTATGTATGTTATTCTTGTAGTTATCACTTTCTGTTATCCTTTGAAATTCCGTTTATATCACAGTGCATTAATTAACGAGCAATCTTAAATTTTATATTTAGAATTCCCAATAAAGTGTTAATTGCTGCGATACATATTTTTATGTTTTTCGTATTATTTCTTTGAAAATAATACGTGGTCATAACACTGGGAGAGAGGGAAGCATTCTTTTATTTGTGTTGTCATATTTTTTTTAATATTCGCTTTATTATTTCTTTAAACTTAGAAACACCATTTGGTGGCAACATTTGAAAAGTGATACAGACAAAAAAGTCAGGTTTGAGACTAATAACGTTTCTAGTGCTGCTAAAAATGTCATGGTGAAAGGAAATGTTATGAATAATAATAAATGTTAAGAAGATGAACTGTTAAAAAGAAATTTAGTTCAGAACACTGTGCCTGGAGAAGTATATAAAGTAAATGCTAAGACCAATAAAAAAAATATAAATCCTACTGAAAAATTACCAAATATTCAAATGCAATTTAAGGGAAAAAAGGGTAGAAGTTTTAAAATATGAGGAAATTAGGCGAAATTCGCGAGAAATTCCGCAATTAAATTGCGCGATGCTTCATTTATGCCATTGTGACGTTAATTGGCATGGAATGTCGCCGTTTCTGTGACGACAGAGCTAGGAAATCTCTGTGAAAATGATATTTGCAAGCAGTGCGATATATTAGGCAATTTTGCGTTTTAGCCCTCTGTCGATATACCGGGTGATCAAAAAGTCAGTATAAATTTGAAAACTTAATAAATCACGAAATAATGTAGATAGAGAGGTAAAAATTGACACACATACTTAGAATGACATGGGGTTTTATTAGAAAAGCAATAATTAGAAAAGCAATAATCTAATCAGAAAAGCAATAATTAGCATTACAAATTAAGACAAAGCAAAGATGATGTTCTTTACAGGAAATGCTCAATATGTTCAACATCATTCCTCAACAATAGCTGTAGTCGAGGAATAATGTTGCGAACAGCACTGTAAAGCATGTCCGGAGTTATGGTGAGGCATTGGCGTCGGATGTTGTCTTTCAGCATCCCTTGAGATGTCGGTCGATCACGATACACTTGCGACTTCAGGTAACCCCAAAGCCAATAATCGCACGGACTGAGATCTGGGGACCTGGGAGGCCAAGCGTGCCGAAAGTGGCGGCTGAGCACACGATCATCACCAAACGACGTTCGCAAGAGATCTTTCACGCGTCTAGCAATATGGGGTGGAGCGCCATCCTGCATAAAAATCGTACGTTCCAGCAGGTGTTTATCAGCCAGGCTGGGACGATACGATTCTGTAACATATCGGCGTACCTCTCACCCGTCACGGTAGCAGTTACAAAACCAGAATCACGCATTTCCTCGAAGAAAAAAGGCCCGACAACAGTAGATGTGGTAAATCCAACCCATACCGTGACTTTCCTCGTCGTGCAATGGA
Organism: Stegodyphus mimosarum; assembly: GCA_000611955.2. Lineage (NCBI taxonomy): Eukaryota > Metazoa > Arthropoda > Arachnida > Araneae > Eresidae > Stegodyphus > Stegodyphus mimosarum. The sequence continues at coordinate 232,591 of KK118032.1, read as the reverse complement.
GTTTCCACGACAGTTCTAGGATTTTCGGTAGCCCAAATTCTGCAGTTGTGGGCATTGACAGACCCTTGGAGCGTGAAATGAGCTTCATCAGTCCACAACAGGTTACTCAACCAATCGTCATCTTCCGCCATCTTTTGAAACGCCCACACCGCAACAGCTTCACTAAAAGCTTCACTAAATACACTAATACAGCTTCACTAAAAACGCCTTTTCAGGTAACGTCGACATGCTGCGACTGCTGGTGCACCTGATTCTATCTCTCATTACAGCTCCTTTTATACACGATTTTCATGCGCAGTCACTGACGTTTTGCTGTCCAGCGCCATCTGTCGGACATTTTTTGAACGTTTTTTGGTTCTAATAAAACCCCATGTCATTCTAAGTATGTGTGTCAATTTTTACCTCTCTATCTACATTATTCCGTGATTTATTAAGTTTTCAAATTTATACTGACTTTTTGATCACCCTGTATTACACAATTTTGCATATTTAAAATATGTGAATATTTCATAATTTTATAAAAGTCACCTTTTCGGAGGTTGAAATTGTAAAGCAACATACGCGCAGTGATCGGTAAAATTTTGGTAATTATATTAGAGATTCGGATTAAAGTTCATTTAAAATATTTTATCCTGTTCTAGCTGGTGGTGTAACTTGAAATTTTGATGATATTAATGTGTTAGTTAAGCGAAGATATATGCGAATAATCTGCCTAATATAATTTAAATATTAATTCTCTTAATTTATGCCTGTTCTCTAATTTGAATATTACATACACAAGTAAAAAAATATAATGTTAAAGAATTTAATATAAAAATTAAAGAATATAATGTAATTAAAGAATATAATGTTAAAGAATTTGCTTGGAGGTACACCTTGCCCCTTCCCCCCCAAAAAAAGAGGTTAGGTTATTCAATTATGGCAAAGCACACGAGGGCTATCTTCCTAAAAAGGGGGATGCCTTCGTGGAGGACTTTCTAAGGGAACTGGCTCGTATACACGTTACACATGGGGAGAACCACGAAAACGCCCATGCAGCCATCGCGGGATTCGAACCTCGGACCGAACTACCAGTGTTCAGCGTCTTTACCGCTCGGCCCAAAAAAAGAGGAGACAGTTCTATATCTCGCGTTTTATTGGGCCGAATGTCGAAAGCGCGACCTAGGATATATATTAGATTCGTATATAGCATTGTTTTAACTTAGGTATTCTGATACAAAATCGGAATGTTTGTGAAATAACATAGCTATTTTTTTTTTTTTTTCCATATTTCGATTCTACGACTTGAATTGTATCAATGTGGCAAGATTTGTAAGAATCGCACGAGTGAGTGTATAATAAATTAGCTCTCAAAATTTTAGCTCCTCAGTGTTATTTGAATTTGGTATGTATTTATTAATACCTTTTTTTAAAATTAAATTTACTTGATTCTTTTACAGCTCGAGTGTATACGAGCCAGTTTCCCTTAGAAAGTCCTCCACGAAGGCATCCCTCCCCTTAAGCAAATAGCCCTCGTGTGCTTTGCCATAATTGAATAACCTAACCTAACCTAACCTAACCTTTTACAGCTCGAAATTTAGATTCAATCCAAATAAAATTCGCAGATATTTTCTGATTTATTTTTAAAGTTTGTATTTTTTAAAGATTTCCGAAAGAAATTTTAGTTATTAACTATGCAATTTTTACTATCACCTTAAAGTAAATGTATTTCCAGACATACCTCCAAAACATTTGACTTTTTATGCAAAATTTCCCAAAATATTGGTGGATTTCTACATTGGCGCATTTTAAAATTTGGCGTTTTTGTTATAAGCGATAATAACGCCAAATGTGGTTTATATAATTTTTTTTAAAAAATTGTTCGAATAGCTCAAACTGAAAATAGTGAGTCAAGATAAATTTTTAAATTCCTAGATGAGTTTACCAAATTTTAGAAAATTTAATATTTATACATAATTTGAGTCCTAAAATCGAAATATGGAAAGAAACGGTATGCCATTTCAGAAAAAAAGTTCTATTTTGTTTCGAAATCCGTATGTTGGACAAATGCTATATATACATCTAATATATATCCTAATTCGCGCTTTTGAGGCATGAAAACTGAAAATTAAATTTCGTCAGTCGGTCCAGTAAACCGGAAGATATAGAACTGTCTCCCCCTTTTTTTTTGTACAAGGTGTCCATACCAGCCTTGTTTCAGATTTCATAGCTCCTGGGCCTGTTTGTATCTGCCCATGCTTGCAACACACACACGCATAGATATACACACAAGGCTCACATTTTCTTTTATGACTGTCAATAGAAATGAAATGAAAGCACTTTGAACGTGTGTAACTTAAGTACCTTAAAAAATAATTAAAGGTAACTGAATGACGTTTTTCTTTCAAATCATAGATTTGTAGAAAAAGTGCGTAAAATATATCAGATTGGGATGCAAAATACGCATTTGTAGAGCTAAAATATTACTCCTCACATGTTTCTATGCTATCATATATTACGGCAGAAACTGATATAAGAAGCGGAAAAACAATTACGTAACTACGGCTGGTGAAATCCGATTTTTTTAAAAATGTTTTTATAAAATATAATTGACCAGTTATCTGTTGCATATTTGGTTAATACTTTAAATAATTTTTTAGAGACGGTTCATCATTTCCTCCCTCTCCCCAATGTAGCTGTGCAGTTATTTCGTATGCATATTTGACAAGTAGTTCTAATTAGTGGTTTCACAGCTTGTTATTTTTTTTCTATAAGTAATCATTGGGAAAAAAAATTCAGTGTATCAACTTTAGTTCAAGTAAAATATTTTTCTGTTAACGTCGCCTGACCGCCTGTGTTCGGGCAGATCGTCTTACTTGGGTGAAGAGTGATGTCGGTGGTAAAGATGTAGGTAATAAAAGGAAGCGAGAAAACTTCCACCTTTAGACTGTTAAAGCCATTAAAGTAGAGTGATTATTTCTTTTTTTCTTTCTTCTAAATTTATGGTAGGAGAGTATCTTGAACTAATTTGAATTCTTGAACTAATTGGAAGTGATTTTCTCTTTCCTTTTATAACTTTGTATCTAACAGTGTTGATCGAGAAGAATAACTCGAGTTTCTCTAAATATTTTTTGTATTTTTCGGAATAGATTTATTATAAAAGTTCCCCCGCCTTGTTAACGGTCTTTTTTTTTTTTTTTCTTTTCCCTACTAAAGTTAATTATGGTAGTTTGAAAAATGAGCGAAAGAGT
>KK118032.1:188535-229049 GCA_000611955.2 Stegodyphus mimosarum | reverse complement strand
GGGGGAGCTTTTTTTATGATCTTGCATTATTCTAAGGAATAAGAGATTGTTAGCATTGAAGTAAAATCATTTGCTCTCTAACACGAAGCCTTATCTGGAACAACCACGCACAGAGTGTGTAGGGTGGTCCGTATTGTATTAGAATTGGGAATCCTGCCAGGATGCGCTTGTACATGTGTGGCGTAACCTACATTGTGAAGAGTCAGGAACCGGACAATTAGTATACTATAGAATATTGTCCGCTACAATTGTTGATTGTGGCTGTGGAAGCCTTCATTCAGACAGGCTGTGTGACAGACGCTAAGGGCGAAATAATGAAGATCCGCAGAAGTTTAGGCAAGATAGTTGGTGGATGCAATTTGGTTCCAACAAGAATGGTGCAAACTCAACTGTGGTTTGCGGACGACTGATGACTGCAAACTAAATGCGAAGACTAGAACATCAGCGAATCAGACATTACAGCGGGAAATCAGACGATTTAGAAATGCCTGCCGGAGTACTGTCGTTTTGCCTTTCCACCATCCTCTTGGAATCAAATTGTATCCACAAATATTTTGCCCACAGTTCTAGCGATTTACATTGTTCTGTCGCAGTGGCCATTGACCGTCTATGACAACGCCTGTTTGAACGAAGGCACAATCCGCAGCTGTAGCAGCCAATATTCTGTAGTATACTAGTTGCCTGACACTTTATGGATGCCGCATAATGCACACATCAATATGGCAGGGTTGCTCATTGAAATTGGTCTACACATTATGCGTCACCGTGTATATCCTTAACACATTCAGAGCTTAATTTCTAAAACTAGAAGTGCCCGAGCCGTATGGAAGACTGTTAGGAAAGAAGAACAGAAGTAAATAAATAAATAAAACGGCTAGTAAAATAATTAAGCAGTTAAATAATTGATTATTAAAACTAAATAATTAATGATTTGAGTAATTAAACAATTAATATTAAAATTTAATAAAATGTAAAGACATAAACAAAAATATAATAAGTTGTTAAATAAAAAGTAAATAATTAAATATTAAAATAAAGCACTGGATCCTGACTTATTTGGGGGGGGGGGTTTCGGCTGGAATTACAATTTCACACAAAAAGTAAAAAAATAGCTCAACCGGTCTCCGGTTTAATTTAAGCTCTGAATATAATGCACTATTTCAAAGGATGATAGAAATGAAGACCATTCTTTTTCCAGCTCATCTAAAAAGAAAATGTTAAAATGGTTAAAGAATCACTCATGAAAATATAGAAAATGCTATAAACAGTAAAAGAATATAAAGAATATGGAGAAAATTTTAACGAATGACCTGTAGGCATGGGGGGGGCGAATAGAAGAGTCCAACATTTTCTGATCACGATCTCCTCTCAGTATACTTCTAGCTGTCAAGCAAAATATGACAGGGGAACAAATTTTCGCCGAATAGCGTTGGAAAGAAAATTTTACCCGCTGTCATAAATTCATTGTAATTGCTGGAGAATAAGCCTTTGACATGTGGGTTGGAGCTTCGCTTTCCTCAAAAGTCTCGACTTGTATCCAAGGGTTTGTTTCTCAAGGAAAGAGAAGCATGCATTCCGAAATTAGAATCAATTTTTAATATAATTTTATTATTAAAAATAAAATTTTCAAGACCAGGTTTCTGCTGAAATTGTTGTTCAAGTTACGTTAAAGAAGCGCCGGAGCCTTCTCATTTACGGCTCCGGTGCGCTCTGACTAGAATTATGATTTATCCCCAAAACTAAGAAGCACCGGAGCTGAGCAGCAGTGGACTCCGGTGCAATTTAAGCTCTGAACGCATTTGCTACTAGAATAACTTTTGCCCACCAGCGTCCGAGTGGTAAAGTCGCTTAACACTTGTAGTTCGGTCCGGGCTTCCAGTCCCGGCGAACGGGCTCTCTGCATGGGCGTTTCCGTAGCTTCCGCTTCTGTATCGTGTATACGAGCCAATTTCCCTTAGAAAAGTCCTTCACGAAGGCATCCCACTCCTTAGGTGGAGAGCCCCTGAGTGCTCTGAAAGTAAGACGACCGTAGTCGTTTAGTAGGAGTTTTGTTGCGTGCCCGCTGTTTCTTTGTGAAATATACTTATTGCGTAAGCTAGCCGTTAACTCCTGAGAGAGGGGGAGGAGGAAAAAAAATATAAATAGATCCAGGTTACTATGTATAATTTATTGGCTATAAAACTGGCATTTACTACAATTATTTTGATTGATATTTTATAACCTAACAGGAGATAGCTATAGTAGGGTAGTTCTTATTATTAGAGCTTCCATTACTTAAACGGTGCCAAGAGTTCTCTTGTTAATGAACTGCATTGTAGCGCCAACCCTACTTAAAGCTCTTTGTAGGAGCCGGGAGTTCTAATTATAGCCGCCTTAGTCCGCAGATTACTAGAAGAGCTGTGAGTGGAGTTGCGCAGTTCATTAACTTAGCGCTCTTATGGCCGTTTACATACCGAAGGCCGTAATAGTTAGGAAGTGTCAATTATAATTTTCACTCTTTCTTTCCGATTTATGCTAATCCCTAGGCATACTTTCAGATCTGATTCCCACTTCAATCTGACCGAGAGATAAAGTCGGTGAATATTGGTAGTTTCTACCTGGGTTGGATTACTGGTTAACCGGCTGGCTGCAAGGACGTTTTCGTGGTTTTTCCCATGTGTAACGTGTATACGAGACAGTTTCCCTTAGAAAGTCCTCCATGAAGGTATTCCTTTCTTTAGGCAGATAGCTCTCCGGTGCTTTGCCATAATCGAATAAACCAACTAACCCTATATGTAACATGGATACGAGCCAATTTTCCTTAGAAAGTCATTCTATTAGGCATATAGTGCATGTCCTTGTCTGCACTGCCATAATCAAATAAACCGAACCTAAGCAAACTTTCATCTGACTATTTTGAAAATATTGGGGACTTTTATAAATTGGCTTAGAAAGTGTAAACGGCTTTGATTTCACGTAGTAAATATTAGAAACAAATTTCATTTGATTGTTTTTGCCATACGCAAGTTTGTTTGCGAGAATACTTTTGTTCTTCTACAGTGATGTTTAATTTTATTTATTCAATGTCCTCTCGATGGAGGTCCAATTCGGAATTTATTATTTGAATTCTAATGGAGCATACAAAGCCTTATGCGTTATGTGAAGAATGGAATCGGCGAAGAATTTTTATAGAAAGCCGGCTTGTTTCACATAGGCAATCCGTTCGAGTATTAGGAATAAAGCCCTTGGCGAACTACCAGTGTTCTATGGCTTTAGCTCCTCGGCAACTGATAGGTATCAGAATAGAGCAAGGTAAGGGATTTTGTAAACAAAGGATCTCAACTAAAATTAAAAAATGAATTTCTAGAAACATTCTTACAGGAACGGGGAAGAAACTTAAAAAGTTACTAGAACAAGACTTTCATCATGCTGAACACGCAACAGTCGCATATTTATAAAACTTCCTAGTCACATGTTGCATTTAAATTGGTATCTTGATTGAATCCTTCTAACTGCTAATATGATATTAGTCTGAAACTTATGTTTCTTAGCTTTGCTTGTTACACTGTTCATTTCCGTAACAGAAATGTTGCACCGAGCATTTGTACTGTGCAAAGCAGGCTTCTAAAAGGGCAACAGATTGTAATAATCATTCAAAATATCAAGATGATAGTTTGTTTATTGATTTTTTAGCATCTTGAAAATGAAATTTATAATTTTGAAATAATAATTTCGCATGTGATAAGATCAGTATTATCGCCTCAAAATAACAATAAAAAGAGGCGAAAATTCCTCATCATCTGACGGGAAAGAAGAGAATATGTTAAGCTCGTCTAAGAAATTTGCAGTATAATAAGATAAGAATAGATTTGTAGTATGTGTGATAATAAAATCTTCTCGTATCCAAATAGCATAATGTGTTTGACCTCTTCATTCGCAATCTAGAATGCTTGGAAAATATTAGCTCTTACTGACACTGGTTTCGCTAGAGCTTGCTGAATGTTAATCTCTTAAGCGAACTTCACAGAACGGAATTCCTTCGTTTTTGCCTATTTTATCATGTGTGACGACTTGTAAACTCAGTCGTGGAAGACCCCTTTTAGTCAGTAGACCTCCTAGCACAATACCATCGTCCTCGCTTGAGTGATTTCAACTGCAGGATTTTTAAAAAGTCCCATCGTCCAATTTTTCTCTTTATGAGAACTGTTTGAAGTTAAATAGTTAGCATAGAAACACAATGTACTCCAAATAATGTTCAGCGGATGCTTAGGGTCGTTGCTTTCTCACATTGTTTGCGTGTTCAATGAATGGGGTGATTAGAGCTTGTGTCTCTCTGCTTACTTTCAAGGCAGTCTGGCCGTGACATTAAATAGCTTTGATGATTTCGGATAAGAATGGGGAAAATGCAGCTAGTTGTTTTGGAGTTGATATGCAGGATTAATTTGTGGTATCGTTGTGGCTTTTTGTAGCAGACAATAAGTTTTCTGTTTGTGTAATGTAAACAGTAATGTATTAACAGTTCAAATGCAGATGCATTTCTTTTCGAGTGGGGTGTGGGAATGAATTATCTAATTTTGGTGCAGTTTTTAAGTTCTAAATATACCGAGTGATTCAAAAGTGTCAGAAAAAATAAAAATTAAATAATTTAAAAAAGTGTGAATAGTAGCTCGATGCGGTTTTGAAGTAAGTGCACAGAAAGACATGGGATTTTCCTTTCTAATAACGAAAAGTTTTATTGTCAGAATTGTTATGCATTTCACGATGGTGAAGCTTCAGCTACGTCAGAAGTTCATACAGGCACGGGTACAAGTGAGTGGGACACCAGAATGTCCCCACTGGTCATGTAGGTAGAATCTCGCTCATTAACTCTGCAACTCCGCGTTGATTTTGATGGAGAACAAACCGGGGGACAGTCTCTCATACCATCAAACCACTTTAGAAGCCCTTCGACTCGCTAGTATTTTAAGCGCCTTTATGCCGCACAGACTGATACTGTATGCACGTACAAACATCCATGCCTTATCGGGATTCGAACCTGGACGCATCGCTAACCGCTATACCGATCAGGGCGTCTTAGGCATAACAGATGAACCTGAAGGGTCAACTCCATATCGCAGGATGAAGCGAGTTCGAGTTGTATCTCATGCTAAAAACCTGCCTGGAAGCCTCGCCGGCCTTATCTGTTCCCTTTTTTCTTCACCAAGGAGAAGAAGGAAGGAATAAGATAGTCGAAAACGGATCCTCCACGCTACCGGAGTGGAAAGATCTGAATTAAATGCGGGTTCTCATGTTCTTTCCCCTCAGAGCCGAGGCCCCTTGAATATAAATCTGAACGAGCCCACTAAAGCGGCTGTGCGGTAAAATCGCTGAAAACTGGTAGTTCCGACATGGATTCAGTTCCAGGCGAACGGGCTGATTGCATGGGGCATTTTCGCGGTTTTCCCCATTTGTAACATGCATACGAGGCAGTTTCCATTAGAAAGTTCCCCACAAAGGCATCCTTTCCTTTAGGAAGATAGCCGTAGTATGCTTTGCCAAAATCTACCAAACAAAAAAAGAAGACCCAGTGGAGGTCGGGACGATATTGGTAAAAACTAACAGAAGTGGGGGGAGGCGTATAGATTAATTAAACAGGAAAGTGCTTTTGACAATTTTACTGTACTGGAAGGCAAAAATTGCGTAATCAACCTTTGCTTTAGTCAGCCGTACGGTTACTTACAGGGTGGTCATAAAAAAAAAAACTTCTCTTATGTATGAATCCCTTACGGTCTATCCAGTCAACCAATCAAAATTAAATTTTAGATATTGTTATTTTAAGGTATGCGCTCGAATGTGTGATAATTTAAAACAATTCAGCTTTCACGGTTACGGTTTCAGTGATAAAATTTCGAAATTTCCATATGGCAGCACGCATTATTTCTTGCCCAAAACGACCATAAATGGCGTTAGAACCATGCACGTATGACGAAAACTCCAGGCGTAAAATATTTGGAAGGAAGAACATTGTAAAGGAACATTGATAACACAAGAGAGGAGAGAGAAAAAACTTTTATTGGAATTACAAGATTTCAACATGCCTGCCTCCGCAGATAGCAACAGCATTGCATGCAGATTGTTAAGAACACTGACGAACGTAACGTCGCAGGAGGAATCTGTATAACTTCACGTTTTATGGCATTTTTCAGTTATGACAAATCCCGTGGATTTGATGTGTACACCTTAGATTTCAGATAAACCCAGAACCAGAAATCCAACGAAGTGAGGTTGGGGAATCGCAGTTGCCACGAAACTGTGAAGTTACGGGAAACGGTTCTTATCTGCAAAGTGCTGTTGCAGCAGTTGTCGAACATATGTGGCGACATGTGGATGAGTGCCGTCTTGCATCCATACAGTATCATTAGGACATTTCGCTGTTGCAATTCTGGAATTAACGCAATTCTGCAATATTGTTGTATGCCGGTCACTTGTGATGGCGAACGTTTTTCATACCTGTGGAACTGACCTCTTCGATGAAGTACGGACTGAGAACGATTGTACTTGCGATGCCGCACCACACAGTCAAAGCATCTTGCAAAGGAGCTGGTGGCACATCGTAAAGATTTTCGTCAGCCCGTTTAGCGCTGTTCTTGGAGTTTACGTTCCCAGTTAAGGAGAAATGCTCCTCATCCGTGCATAATATCCGCAGCTGCTAACTGCTGTCTACATCATATCTGATGAGGAATGGTGATAATCTTTTTTTTGCAAATGTTTTACGCCGGCAGGTTTCGTCACACGTGTATCATTCCAATGCCATTTATGGTTTTCAATGCGCTGAGCAGTTTGTGCAGGAGAAACGTGTGTCGCCATTCGAAAATTTCGAAATTTTTTCATTGTAACCGTAACCTTGAGAGTTCTGTTTTTTTAAATCATCACAATCTTGAGCATACTTTCAAATAACACTTGTGAAATTTCATTTCGATTGGTTCACCGGATTGGCCGCTTTTTTAGGTGTTCATATATCGGGGGAAGTTTTTTTACGACAACTTTATATTTGTTTTCTTGGATTTTATGAGGTATTGCTTTCCCATGCACATCCAACCATATCCTTTTTCCACCCTTGATGTATTTATCTAGTGGTAATTTTTCTTCTGTATGTTCGAAGAGTTTTGAACCCCCTATACTATGAGGATTGCGTGTACATATGTTGAGCCCTTGTTCAGAGCACAAGAAGTTGTGGAGGACATTTCGTCAGAAGATTAGGAGGTAACAGCCCCAGGAAAGCAGCAACTTTCCATTGAATTAAAGGAGATGCTGAAAGCATGGGAAACTGTAGCATCGTATGTTGAGAAGCATCATCTTTAATAAAGCAGTAACTATGCGAGTGAACTAATTCATTTAACGGTAATACTGTGTCTCATTTACGCCAAATTTTAACGCATAGGCTAAAGCAAATGGCTTTAGACAACATTTCTTTTTGTGAAAAAAGGATGTCATTAAAGGATGTTATAAATCATAAATTTCATAAACATAAAATTGTTTGAGTATTTTTTCGGAAGGGAACGCATTACCCTGTTTTTTATTGATTTCTATGGAAAATACCGTTTTGCGTTACGAGTGAGATTCGGGAACAAATTATGCTAGTTATACGAGGTTCCAATTTATTTTTATTTCTTCCACCAAAAAGAAAATTTGCTTAATGTTACCCTGTTAAAAAATAAATTTTAAATTTTAAAATTTCAATCGCTGTTCTAGCTCTTGAACTTCATGCTAGCCAGGTACAAGAACTGACAAGTCACAACAAAGCAAACACAAACTGACACTTTGTCGGCGATTTCACTGCTTATGCTGAACATGCGCATGCGCAGCTTTTCTTCTCCTGATTGACTACAGCTTAATCTTATTCCAGAGATGTGAACATAACTAATAACTTCTACACCTTATTATCACATAAATTGTGATAACTAAGCGGCCGTCTGAACTCTTCCTATAAGATTTCACACATTTTATGCTGTTACTTACTATAAGACGGTTTGCTGTTGGTGCTTTACAAAGTTTACGAATTCAAATGTGGTTGTTTGATAACTCGAACAAAACGTTTGCGAATTTAGTTTGTTATAAGAAATTACTGCATCCCTCAAGATTTTAAAAAGAAGCCTTTTTTTTTTCGTGCATTCGACCCGCTTGCGATTTCAGTTTCAGTACATGTGTTTTAGGTAACAGATAAAAAATAATAAGAAAAGAATAGAAATAAAAAGTAGAAACATATGATGAGAAGGTCGAGTGGAACTATATAATTTCAGTATTACTGATAATATGTTTAAAGGGAAAGTTAAGAAATGTTAATATAACGTTTTTTAAAAATGAAATCATTTCGAGATTTCACTAAAATAATTAAAATGATGTTTAATTATTAATTTTTTAAATTTTGGAATTTAAATTATTTAGTAATAAATGTATCTAGCATTTAGTATTAAATATAGTAATTGCAGTATCGGTCTAAAAATACATTGCCGGTATTCGGTATTTTTTTTTCAGTATTGTACCGGAATACCGATATTAGTAATTTTTCAAAATAGGTACAAAACCGAAGTTGCTTCATTGCCATATTTATTAGTTTTATACAAAAATTTGTATAAACTATAAAAAATATAAACAATTTTGTTATATACAAATATAAAATAAAGGAACAATATGCTATATCCAAATATTATTAATAAGAGCAGTAAAATAATAATTTATAACATCAGAAACAAAAAATGTAATATAAAAAATAAACCATTAGAGTATTATAATACAATAAAGGAACAAAACGTATAGTATTATTATTAACACGATTAAATGTCACAAACTCTACGACACTTGCTGTGTCGTCTCTTATATAATATCTATTAATAGGGGAAAAACAAGTAATTTATTAACTGCATATTTGTGAAATGTGATCGTAGAAAACATAATGCACGTATTGAACTGTCATAAAGCCTGGAACTTATTTTTGTGCGCAAAATTACCTGCAGTTGAAAATGCTTTTTCTGCTTCTATTATGCTGGTTGGTGGTACTGTTAGTAATGTGCGGTATTCTTTTACTAAACATTTGCCTCGAAGTCTTTCATCTTCGAAAACTCGGTCTTGTGTGTCAGTTTTGGGTAAATTTATTTTTTGGATTACTTTTGTATTGTCATTTGTGCAATTTTTTTTATTTATAGCTGACTGTAATTTCTTCTTGAGAGACAATTATTTTCCGATATTAACGTCGTAATAATCTTCAACGACTTCCTCTCTCTAGGTTTGTGTTTGCTTTTCATAAATGTTTTTGTGGAAATTTACGACGAACTTAATTAAATATGACCTCGTTAGCCTCTTTTCTTCCTATTCGTTTTATTTTTTAAAGTCGTTATGATTTTGTAAATACCTTTAAATACACTCATGTCCATAAATTAAAGATAATTCGGAGTCATGCGGAAATCGACCTCTAAAATAAATATATCACCTGTAAAATCACTACACACATCTTCAAAAATCATATGCAAATTTCAGGAAGTAACCAGATGACACCGATAGTATATCGATGGTACGTCACAATGACGAGAGTGTAAGAGAGTGATATATAAGGAATACAGGCAAAGAAGTAAAATTGTTCGCAGGCGCTTAATAAGCATTTCAGTGCAATAACCAAATAGTTATAACACAAAGGACGCATTTGGATGATTTTTGACGTGGTAGAATTATCGGCCGTCTGGAATGTGGGCGTACCCAACTGGAAGTATCAGACGAACTTGGAATTGCCCAGAGTGTCATCTCCAGGCTTTGGCAACGATTCCAAGATTATGGTAATGTGAGTAGACGTTACAGCACAGGTCGCTCCAGAGTTACAACGCCAAATTAGAACCGGTATTTGGCAGTTACTGTCATAAGAAACAGGCGGAGCACAGCCTCAGACCTGTCTCGTCAGCTCTCTTCGGCCACTGGTACGACAATTTCAAAGCAGACCGTGTACAGACGCTTAGGGCAGATTGGTCTATATGCTCGTAGACCTGTCAGATGCGTTCCACTTACTGCAACTCATTGTCGCCTGCGGTTAGCCTGGAGTAGAGAGCATACATTGTGGACACCGCAACAGTGGGCTTGTGTGATGTTTACCGACGAGTCCAGGTTAGCTTGCAGTCTGATTCTCGCCGGACTTTCATATGGAGAGCTCCACTAACTTGTTACCACCAAGAAAACATCATTGAACGACACCGTTACGGTGGTGCAAGTATGCTCGTTTGGGGTGGAATTATTCTAGGTTCCAGAACTGACCTGCATGTTCAAATTGGAACCGTGACAAGCCAAATCTATCGGGACGTCATTCTGGAACAACATGCACGTTTGTTTCGGGGCGCCATGGGCGCACAATTTGTGTTTATGGATGACAACGTCCGTCCTCACCGTGAAAACATCGTAAGCGAATGCCTTCAATCGGAGGACATCACCCGTATGGACTGGTCAGCATTCTCACCGGACTTGAATCTAGTAGAACACGTATGGGACATGCTTGGTCGACGAGTTGCAGCACGTCAACCTCCTCCTACATGTCTACCGGAACTTCGGAGAGCATTGTTTTTTGAGAGGTGTAATATCCCCCAAGATCAGATCGATAATTTGATACTCAGCATGCCTAGGCGTTGTACGGACTGTATTGCATCGTCTGGGAAGACATACAATGTATTAACAATCATACCAACCATGTAATATTGGTTTTTTGTAAATAGGTTTTTTTTGTAATTTGCTCGAGGGAGAAAAAATCGCTAAGTTTTTTAATAATATCAAACATATAGCATCTTTTTTTGCTCTTTACCTTTTGTTTAATAAATAAGCTTTACAAATAAGTCAAATTTGTTTTGCTTCTAACTCTTCCTTTGCCTGATTTTGCATTATCCTTAATTTATGGACATGAGTGTATTTTTTAGTTCATTATGACTTTCCTATCTGTGAATTTTCACTGCACTGTATTATTCTTCAAATAGTGGCGAGTCCTGATCTTTAAGTGACTGGAACATAAAATTTATTGTTGTGATCGCTGTTAATAAGTTGGAATCCTTTCCACCTATGCTTCCTCGGCCAGCTTTTTTGGAAGCAGAGCTGATACAGTTTTAGATATTAAATTGAAGTCAGTTTCGGAAAAATTTATTTATAAATTTAAGTCCATGAATGCTCTCTAAATCGGATTTTTGATTTCAAAAATCGTTTATCATTAAGGCAAACTGTTCCAGCGTGTTTTAGAATCTAACAATTGCTTAAGTCTTTTTTTTTTATTTCAGTAAGTATGTATTTTTTTAAACGACGTTTTTAATAGGGTAACGTTTAAATATCTTATAAGGTATTTTCTCCCTCTTTTCCGCATGCCTTCGCGGTATAACTAGAAGCACGCTCGACGCGTATTCGGGAGATCCCTCATTCGAATCCCGTTGACGGAATTGTGCATTTTTTACGTCCCAGCATCGATATAATCTAATAACTCTACAGTGACGCCCGAACTAAAAGGTGGCGGACGATAATTCGTCACCACCACGGTTTGGCGATTGGGTCCCGTCATCCTCAGTCGTCCTTTAAAAGGTGGAGTATATAAAGGTATATTTCCCTCCTTTCCGCGTGCTTTCGTGGAGTAACTGTAAGCACACTCGAAGCGTATTCAGGAGGGCCGACATTCGAATTCCGGCGAGAGTATTGCATGTTTTTCACGTCTCCATCATCAAAAACCTAACGACTCTACAATCTTAACAACTTTTCGAATTTTCTCAATTATGGGAGGCAATCGTTCGTAAGCTAATATTTCATCCTTGCTACTATTATCTTCTGCGTATCTAAGTAAGATACTTTCAACAAGTGCATTATTATTTTCTTCATTGTCACTTTCTTCGAAGTCCGAATCAGAATTTTGTAAATCCAGAGTATTTTGCTTCTTCTGCTCTTGATTTGTTGATACTGATTACTTCAAGTTGAATTCTATGATCATTGCATTATTGCTTATTTGCATCAGTCAACATCCCAATTTTTTTCATCACCGTTGCTCCATCAGTAGTTATGCAGACAACATCTTTCAGAGATAATCCATGTTGCTCTAGTTTGGGATTAACTAGTTCTACACATTTTTCTAGCATTTTTGATTAAAGCACAAGTAGGCGGTACTGCCTAGACTTAGTGAATGCAGGAGTCACTTTTCGAATGTTAGCATAGCGTTGTTCTGGAGAAATGATAAGCTTAAAGATCATCATGTAGCAACCGCTACGAGGCTACTGTGAGGTGCTGGTGAAGCATTCGAGTTCTGAACATTCCGGTGAAAGCGAGTCATGAGATTAAGTTTCATACACGCGTCATACCTGACCTTGATACAGAAGTGAGACACCAAATGATTGATGTTGGTACTACCACATCGATGAAAAAAAAAATATATGTATTTCAAACAACAGCAGATGCCCAATAAGTTAAATTAAACCTTTAATAAAAAAGTATTTATTATTTATAGCTAATACGGAAAATATCTGTATTTTACCTTAATAAATACCGTTCTCACAAAATCGCAAAATAGCTTGAAGTACGGGTATTCAGTATACCAATGTATCGGTATTGCAGTCACTAATTATATGTTTGACATTATTTTGTGTTAATGTAACAATTGTTAGCCGAAAGGGCGTTAGCCCAGAAGGGCTGTTAATTTCATTCTGACATTTTTGCGTCAAAAACTTTGACGCAAAAAGTCTGAATCACTTTTCAAATTGTTGCCACCAAATATTATCGCCCTGTATTACTTTTAAAGAAATTAAATAGTGAAGAAGCTGCATAAATGTATGTTTCTCGCATTGTGATAAAACAACGGTGATTAAACAACGGACTGGATTTTTGCGATATTGCTGTTGAATTGAATTTTATGGTTAAAGTGCGAAGAACATAATATTTAATAAATAAAGGTAACACACAAAACGTTAAAAAAAGTCCTTTGGGCATAATATAAAATTTGAAAGCTTTCAGTTTTTTTTTAATGGAAAGATAGAAAATCTTGGTAAGTTTTTAAGAATATACGGAAGAAAAGCATGTTAATTTGAAACCTAAAATTAGGTGAAAATCACCCAGTCCGTTGAAATGCAGAGGTTTTCATTTCTATATTTAATAAAATCAAGTTTGTTTTTTAAAATTTTTATTTGCATACTAAAACCAAAATCGGGTAAAAGTTAAGTAAAAGCAGATGAGCAAAAAATAGAGGCAAAACAGTTTAGGTGTGGATGCTTAATTTTAAAATAATTTAGAATACAAAACATTAGGAAGAGATCAACTTGGATAATTGGTTGTGTAAGTATATTTTATTAGCAGCAACCAAGCTCTACCGCTCTTGCAGACGCATACTGCCAAAATTAACCGATTTGACAAGCGGCGATACTTACACTCTTTTCCTTTCGTCATCTTTGGACAGGGCAGTGCAGTGCACGCTTGAAGGAAGACAAATGTGTTAAAAACCTATTTGCTATGTGTCACAAACAGTGAAATTCGGCCCTTAAACATCATTGTGAGTTTTCAATAAAATGTACTTAAATCTAGGTCGCAAATGCGTAGAAGACGTGACTTGCCTGAAATATAACATAAATCGTGAGCAGTTTTTACTGGAATGAATGAAAATAAATAGAAATGCTTTTTAAGATGAGATTCATGTAACTTGGGCGAACTTTGTAAAGTGGAACTATTTTATTTAAAAAAAAAATCACTTTACTAACTAGCCATAATTGGGATTTGGGATGTTTTGCAAAGAGTTGGGCATTTAGAGCAGATGCCTTGCTCTGTTCTACTGTTACGAAGCTTTTATTTCTAATGAAATGTACTTTTTTTAGTAAGTCATGTGACAAGGTTTGAGTTTAAAATGCAGAACTTATTTTCTAGTGTCGTCCTTCTTATCATTGTAAAATCAGGTGGAATAAGTTGCATTTCATACTTTGTGAGGACAGTTGGTTAAATGATTGCAGTAAGCATGCGAGGGCTGTCTGTCTAATGGAAAGGTTACTCCGTCAGAGATTTTTTAAAGGAAAACTAGCTTTTATTCATATTCTTGAAAGGAAAACCGGAACCGTGGAAAGAATAACTTCTTTCCATACTTCTAATTGGTTTGTTATTATTTCAAAAAATGTATGAGTGTTAATTGAATTTTTCTGCTTTAAAATTTTGTAATTTATGGTTTTAAAGTCATCTCCGTTAAAACGTTTATTATTACATGTGTAGTATCCAAAACTGTAAAAAATTTATCAACGAAAGCTTCGAAAATGTTAAGGTCGAATTTTTCGTAACCTATTTCTTAACTAATTTACTAGCGTATCGATTTTATTTTACATATCGTGTTACCTTTTGCAGTGTGCTATTTAATGACTGCTTTAACTGCGAAACGGGTGTAGTTAATAAGCCACAGGCTTTGGAGACTGGGTGTAGCTTATTAATGGGTCATTTTGGATCTCGGTTGGGTAGCTGTTTTTTTACGTAGTTTGCTTGGTTTCTCATTTATGGTAAAGCACGCGAGGTTGTTTTCACGTATTTCAGACAGAATCGTAGTGAGGGTGTCGCGGGTGCGGCTGTTACGTCTGGGGGGGAAAATCAAAGGGGGAACAAAATACAGAGATAGCAAATTAAATATTACTTTGTGGAAAGTATTTAAAATATTTCGGAAGCGGAATTTTGAGAATTTGACTGTCTTACCTTTACTGTGATTACACACACGCGCAAGCATGCTAAGACAATTTTTAATAATTTTATGTTCTGATTCAGTAAAAAAGGGTTTATACTTGGGTTTTAAGGGTTTGTTACTTTTATAACCCCCTTCGGAATACTGAATGAAATTTAATTTGGAGAAAATATCTATTTTCTTTTTACTTTGAACGTTCTGCCCCTGAAAGACTTGTTGGAAATCTTCGGCTTTACACGGTGTAGCGAAGTTCGATATTTATATACAGAGCTTATTTTCCGCTAAATACTGCTGTATTATAATTTTTTGTGTATGCGTGTGTGCTTTTTTTTGCGTATTTGTGTTCCCCCCCGGGGGTCGACGTAGAGAACTCTGCGAAGCTACTGGCTAGGATCTGTACCTAGGCAGTCTCGGCCACGGGGGTATACAAATTATGAACCTGGTGGTTCTGGGGACTCCGGAAAGGTCACTTATTGGCCGGCCCGGGGTTCTGGCATGTCTTAGAGCTGGGTGGTTCTAGTAGCCCGGGGTTCGCCCTGGGTATGCTGGGTAATGTCCCCCAGCGACGGGCTCGCCCGTGCGACTGGTGGGTAGCAAATTGACGACCAGTGACGCCCCAAATTGGGTGCGTTGCGCCAACCCCTCAAGGTTCCGGGAAAGAGGTTGAACCTCGGCCTCGGTTCTGCGGGGGGAAGGACCTGTAGTGCAATTAAGTTTGCGGAGCAGGGAATGCCTATATGTTGTTGTTGTTGCGTATTTGTGTATGTGTGTGTCTGTTTGCATGTTTTTGTGATCTTTCTCGCTTGTAACATATGTGCGAACAAGTTTCCCTTAGAAAATCTTCCACGAACGTATCCAACTCCCATTTCTGCTTTGCCATATTCAAGTAAACAAGAAACAGATCGACAAGCTATTGTTTTTTAAGCTTTAACTTCCTTATTTCACCGACAAAATGGCATAAGGCTCAACTTTTAAGCAACAGTGTATTGTACAGAAATGATAGGCTTATTGCAAAGACGTTTAAAAGCCAACCCCGAAAGTTCTAAGATAAGCCGAGGCACTGGGATATTGAATTCAATATCTCGTTCTCTATCGATTATCTTTTCAGTGACTGTTCTTCAGTAATATTAGAAAAATTCATAACTAGTGGCATTATACTGTAAAAACTATTTGATTTGCTCATTTTATAATTCAACATTCGTAAACTTTTTATTACAAGATATCTGTAATTAATTTGTTTGAAAACTTCATTGTAGAACTCTACATAAAAAGGAAAACATTGCACTTTAAAGTTTCTTTTGTCTTTTTTGCAATTTAATTCTTACCAAAATATGTTAGAAGGATTTTTCGAAATATACATTTTCAGATGTCCAAGATCCAGTTTTTCTCTATGAATGACAGCTTCCCATTGTACCTACAAAATGTAACCCACAGAAAGTAAAACATTCTTATTCTAAAGAGCAAATTTCTCTTTCCGCTCATTCTGCATTCTACAGTAACATAACACTGACTAGATTTACAACTATATATTATTTAAAAGAATTCAGAGTAGCAATGTAAAACATATGCAGCGAGACCAGACATGGCATTTGTTAGTGTTTTTCAAACCATTGAACCATAATTTCATTGCATTTGAAAGTATGTGAAAAATTATAAAGCACATACACTTCTTCAGTTTATGGCAAACTGTATTTGCACATTTGGAAATATTACTAATTAGGTTACATCGTACTTATCTTTCATTTTCTGTATTTATTTCGGGCTCATATTTTTAAATAATAGTTTGGGGCCTTCTGTTTTGCAGTGTTTAACCTCTTTCTCACTCTATATCAGATTTTATATTGGATATCAGATAGTGCCTTTACAATCTATATCACATATTGCAAAGTTATTTTTACTGTCAGTAAAACTGCCCTTTTTCTGTATTCCTTTCTCCACAACTATGCTTGTTTTCTGGTTTGCAGGCAGAAAGACTTAGCAGATGCAAAGCAAGACGTTTTTGTGCTTGTTTGTCTAATAAAAATGAGCATTTTGATGATAATGAAATAATGAACTACAGGCATGTACAAAATATGTGTATCTGAGACTTATTTTTTTAATATACTTAATTTTTAAGTAAAATAAAAAGTGAATGTACAGATAAGTGTGTTTTGTACATCCTGAAATTCACTGTTTTTTTCAGAATAAATTATCGAAAGAATATGTTTAATGAATATAAGAGTGAACGCAGATAAGAGCAGCAAGCCTAAACTGCTTTAATTAATGAAATCCATCATTTGCTATTTCAAAAAGTAACTTTTTGAGAAGAGGATAAAACGAGTAAGAAGGAACCATTGGAGTTCGGCAGTAAGTCTGCTATACTGCATCGATTTCACGTGTGCTGATACGAGTAAGGTATTTTTATGTGAAATTAGAAAGCTATAATTTCTGTCACTTCTAGCAAAAGTTATCTGAATACTGACACATCCATTATACATTAGCCTTAAGTTTTTTGATAAAAAGCATTATACAAAAAAGCTAATGTTTTTTAGTGTACAAGCCTGCAAATTTTCTGCATATTCAGTTTATCGTTTATTTGTATATCTTTTGATAGTTTATGAATAAAAGGGGTAAAACAGATTTCAGTTTTTAATAGACATTATGTTAGTAATTACCTTGCATGTCTGATTTCTGGCTTTTGCAGAAAAAGTACTAAACTGGTGTTCAAAATGTAGTTTAGTTTTCACATTTTGTCCATTTTCTCTTGATGGGGTGGATAGATTGTAATGAAATCTAGCATGGATATAGGCTGATGTAACACAAAAAAGTATACTTGACAACAGTCATATTACACACTCATGCATGGTTGTGCATAATGCTCAGCGACACAGAAGGATCTGAAACAGAGGATACAAGCAGGAATAATAAAAAAAGGAGGATAATTTAGGGGGTATGATCCCCTGTAACATGCAGCTGTTACAGCGTGATACTGGAAATGAGGCAATTTACAAGTCCTTATTGCAGTCGGGGGAAGGCAAATTACAGTTGCCCTCTTAAAATCATCCCAGACAAGTTCTGTAGGGTTAAGTTTTATGACATGTTTATATATATTGGAAATGATTAGTGTATATGTAATTTAATAATAAATATATGTGAGTAATAGTTTTTTTTTCTGTAGTTAACCATACAATTTGATGATAGAGCAACTTCTACTTTTGAATATCCATCTGAAAATGCCAGTCCCTCACCTCTGCATGAAAATGGAAGTTGGAACGACACAACAAAATCAGGAATTGAACTTGGATCTGCTGCAAACTCAAGTAAGACTTTTTTCACTATATTTTTCTCTGGTCTGAAAATGTCATTCTTTTCTTTCAAGTCTCAATAAATACTTCTGATAAAATTTTGTTATGATTACTTTTTGTGCTTCAAAAAGTTTGAATGCTTAACTTTTAATCTGAAATACTCATATATTGTCATCCAAACATTACTTAACAAAATAAACAAAATAATTTTTCTTCTATAGTATTATAAAAGTGAGTGATTAGGATATCAAGTAAAATTTATAGAAGAGAGTAATGATAATAAGTAATAAAAAAATGCAGCCAACAAAAAAGCACTGTTTCTTTAGGAAATGTTGGTACTGAAGTCTAAACTTAGGAATGTGTGATGTTTCATGTATACGAAGAGACTGATTTTGGAAAAGGTTTTGTATTTGATGAAATTTTTTTGAAAACTGTGAATGGCATCCCAGAAAACTTATTTGACAGATTCTGTAAATTAATAAGTTAAGTAGTTGATTGGATAGAAATGGACCTATTTCTGGCTGGAATGATAAGGCAGCAGTGGTGAAAATATCATTCACATACTGCTACTCAGATCTGATCAGTTTCTTAACAAAACTACAGTTTGGGCTATCTTAACACATGGGCCCACAACTATCAGGGCCATCTTAACACATGGGCCCACTGGGCACTTGTGTGGGGTCCCATGCCAATCCATTTATGTTTCATTTCTGTGAGTGGTTATTGTAAGAACTTTAGCATAGTATTTTGCTTAGGGGCTCATCATGCTCCTATGATGGTATGGGTCAGGATGACCAGTTTAAGGTCATATACTGGTACTTACTGTTTCTGAGGGGCGCTTCATGGCTTTTACTGGAAAATAACAGTGTCTCAGCTTATTGAAGACTATATTTTTCAAGAAGTTCAAATTCTATATTTATACTGAAGACTGTATTCTTGCTATCAGAAGACTGTGTGCTGCTCTTGTGAGGAAATGATTGCCTGTGCATGGAGCATTTGTCAAAAGACCTGCTGTATATATTCCACTGATCCACATAAAGCACAGTTAATGAAATGGGCAAGACAGCATGTATGATGTAGCAGAGAGCAATGACACTATTTGTCCGAGTCCACTATTTTGATCTGGTCATGTTAGAATTTGGAGATAGCAATGAACATGATACAATGAGTCAAATGATGTTGAAGAGAACTGTTTTCTAGGTGACAGCATCCTCATTTTGGGTAAGAATCAGTTTAAGCTGTCATATTGACATACATGGCCTGTGGAATCTGTTGCAGTTCAGATATGTAGGGTGACATCATTAGGGCCGGTGCTAGGCATTTTTTCCACCTTATTTCCACCCTCTACAGATCTATATTTTGCTGCCTTGCAATTCCCTAAATTCAAAACAGGTTGCCACACCTAAATTCTGCTGCTTACTGCCTCCTCTAAATTCTAAAAATTTCAGCATTCCTAAGTTTTGTTGGTTGTTACTGTCCTAAATTCTAAAAATTTTGCAGCCCTTAATTCTACCACCTGGTGCAAATGCACCAGTTACACTGGCTCTGGAGCTGTCCCGGGATATAATTGATTATTATGTAAGCTCGTATGCTACTGCAAATACTGTTTTTGTTGTAATGGATAACAATGCTTGCCCTCACAGGACATGTATTGTTGACTAAACAAGGTATTAAAATAGAAATTGATCAAATGTTACTATGTTATGTTAATTGCAGATTATATCTAAATGTATAAGAGATTTTTTTGATTAATTATGCTCTACTGTTGTGAGCAGTTTCATAGACGTAATTTCTTAATTTGTTTAATCATCCTTCTTAGTTACTTCATTTTTTCATTTTTATTTATAATAGTCAATTCACTTTCTTTATGACACCAGAAAATACATCATGCCAAATGAGAAAGCCATATATATTCTTGCGTGTCTTATACCTCAACAAGGTATCGTTATTTTCTATTGAATGGGCTCTTAATTTAACAATAATATTTTTTCACATATAACCGTTTTTCAGCAACAGTAACAATTATTACTATAATTTTCTTAGGGTTCTCTGCAGAAATTTTAGAATTCTTTATCAGAAAATTGATTTAAAGAAGATTTAAGTTCTTAAAAAAAGCTTTTCTATAATAAAAATCTAAGGTAGATGAATTTTTACTGTGAATTTTTTTAAATTAAAATTAAAGCAGATAAATTATATCATTAATTCATATAAAATGTTTTATATTTAGGGTTGGGACTTTCCAGTTATAAGCCTCTGGTGCTTAGTAGCAATAAAGAATTTGAGCTTGGTGTTTCTCAGCCCAATCACAGGCCTGCATCTGTTGCTGAAAAATCTGAGATTGTTGATGTTCCTACTCTGGATGTAATAATACCAGCTAATCCTGATGACACAGGTGTTTGGTCTGCAAGTGAAACTGCAGATATCCTGTTCTAATCGTTTGTAAGTAAGACTTTATTTATTTTATTAAAAGCTCTTTTATGCTTCTCTGTCTCAAATCAGGTTCTTAGATTTTAGTAATTCAATAAACTTCTTGTGTTTAAAAATGACATTGCATTCTGACATATTTTAATAATTTGCAAAAGTGTAATAGAAGCATCTAGCCTTTCAGAATTTCTTTTTAGAAAAGTGATTAAAATCATGCTATAATTTTAGGCTGGACCTAAGCGATAAAAAATATTAAAACTACAAATTTAACCACAAGAATTTACGAATTACTGAATGCCTTTATTAAAGCCTAAGTATTCGTAACATAATAATGAAATCTTAAGTTACATGAAGTAATGTTTAAAGTAAATAATTTGTTGTAGCTTCAAGTAGATATATTGTGACATATTAATCCAAACCAGAATCATTGAGTAGTAGTATTTGAGCTCTTGTGAATTAGCATTAACCACGAATTATTGTGAATCTATCTTTAAGTAGCTGTCTCCTGATCAAGAATATTGCTGAGAATGGAGTTCAATGGTCAACAAATATTGCACCCTCAACAAGAATCTAACACACAAATAAAGTAAACCATGCATGGAAATCAAGCCCATAAATACCCTTGATTATGGATCAACACCTCAGCACATGCAGAACAATCTCTTAATGCATACACCTATTTGAACACTTTACCTATATCTTGTAAGGTTCTGTTTAAATTAATAAATTATTTTAACTTGCTGCTTTTCTATTTGGTTTCTCATCAAATTCTTCATGCGAATACACAAAATAATTTGTTAGTTTATCACTTAGAAGAGATAAAATTGGGAAAACTTGTCCTTACCACTGAAGACTGAAGTTCTGATATGCAACTGTGCACCAAGTCATTGCCTCTATCTTAAGCCTGTCTGCCCAGGAATATCAGCCAGTAGGAAAAGGAGTTCATTAAGTACTGTTTGCTGCTTTGGTGAGATTTCTTTTTAGGTGGTTAAGAATTTAATGTTAAATAAATTAGCTTGGGATTGAAATGCATTAATATTATTTATTATTGCCAGTTCCAAAACATCCATTATTTGTTGTCATAAGATGGCAGAGTAAATGCTGTCAGTTATAAGATTTTACCTTTGTGTATTTGCAACTAGATGCTGCATTTAGTCACAGTGAATTGATTTGTGATTAACTTGCAATCATCAGTGATAGAGCTTATGCTTATAAAGGTTTTAGAACTCTATAATAGATCTCAGTAGGTAAATTTTCGAACTCTCTATTTTTTATACAAAAGAATGTTCCCAAATGCATCCAGTGTTAAAATCCCCATTTAGATGCACATCAGTGTGCAAAAGTAATCTTGAATTTCATATGCCATAAAAAGCATTATTAATTTTATTTGTAATTATTTTAAATATTTATTATTATTCTGATTTAAAACATTCCTGACTTACTTTTTTCTGTTAAAAGCAATCGGATGTTTGTCTTTTTGAGTGATGATCTAATGTGAGTGTTAGATGTTGTTTGAGAGTTATCTATAACAGAGAGTTATCCATTACAGCATTATTTCAAACATGGCCAGTTTTTATGCATTAATTAGTTAGTTAAAATTATAGTGAAAAGGTATTCCTGATAACCAGTACATTGAACCCTTCTCTTTGGTTTCTTTTTCTTCGTACTGGAAGTTCGAACTGTATTTTTGAATTGTATTATCTATACCAGTTATAATTAAACATTTGATCATTTCAGTAATCACATAAGGGCCCTAGATGCCATTATTAGAACTGGTGCTGGTGGGCTAGAAGTCGTATTTGCTATTGCGAACGCAGTATTCGCGTTCTTAATGAAAATTTTTATTGAGCTTTTTACTTAGCAGTTCCCATTATTTGATTTTAATATAATAAAAAAGGGGAGGCCTTTGTGTATTTAAAAGAATGGAACGTTAACTTTTGCCTCAAAAAACTCTTTTTAATAAAGGGAAATTGGCCTTCTATTAAAATGCATTGAACTTCTCTTTTAACTGAAATTTATTCCAAATAGAGGTTGAGTTTTTTGCTTTTGAGTATCTCCTGAAATTCCATGGAATTTGCTCATGATTCTCTATCCTAGAATATCCCACAAGTTGTTAAATGGAATTAAGGTCAGTAGATTTGAATGATTAGGTCGTATGTACAAGAGCTAACAGACTAACCTTGATAAGAAGGAACATTATCACCTTGTAGGAAAAATGATTTTGTTGCATCTGAATTGAGGTGGATACAGAAGTTTTGATGATGTTTTTTAGTATGGTTAAAAGCTTGTCAACAATTTTTAGACAGTTTCTGGTAAGCTATCAAGTTCAAATTTTGTACACACCTCATTTTTTGTGGATGGAGTTATAATGCAATAAAGCAGTTTTTTAAAAATTCGATTATTGAGATTTTGTTTAAATATTGAAAAGATTTTTCGCACTTATCTTTGTTTATGTTTAATGAACAAACTGAAAATGTCAGATATTTACTGTGTGCACCTTCGTCTAGACTGAAAAAAATCTTTAAATGAAATTTGTATGACATTTTAACGTAATTTCTTATTTTTTTGGAGAATTTATGAAAATTTCTAGATTTTTTTTCCAACCTTTTGAAATCTTATTTTAAAATTTCAACTTTAAAAATGTACCTGTTACCAGGTTTTTAATTTTTCACAGGTTATAAAACAAACACTTCCCCCTTTCTTAAAACAAGCATGATAAGTTAATTAAGCAATTTTTAATATTTTTTAGAAAAATGTGCTATCATATGAGACAGAAAGGGAAGTCATTGCTTCTTCAGTTTGAAGATTATGTCACACTCTTTTTCTTGCTTCTTCATAGATTTCTCTAAACTCGCTCGCCTTGCTGCAAAGAAACTAAGCTTACTGTAGAAGTCTTGCTATTTTATAACTGTTGTATCTCCCACCATTTTTTTATACATAGATTTTAAATTTACAGTTCATTTTATTAATCAGAAAAACAGGATTGACAAGCATTTAAAACAATTTGTGATGAAATCTACTATATCACTTTTATTTTTTTTCCATTTCATAAATTTATATATATATATTTCCAGCATTTGATTTTAAAAGTTGATTTTCTTAATTTTGTAGTTATTCTTTTATTGCACTAAAGTCCAGCATCTGAAAATATATCTGTTAGAAAGATTTGAAATTTTAAAAGCTTATGAAATAAACTCTTCACCCATTTTTAAAACAATAATGATTAAAACAGATATTAACTAGGCGACTTTCTAGAATTTTTTAAACAAGCTGTGTTTTTCTAATGTTTTATATAATTGTTGTTTGTCACTTTGGTCAAAACTTTGCCATCCATTTTTAAACTATTCCCTTACAAATTATTTATCTCAAATTCTGCACACACGTTCATTGTGAATTACAATACAGCATGGGGAAGGGATTTTTTTAAAAAATTTAATCTTGAAACAATTTTTTGTACATATCTTTGTTTAATAAACAAACTCTCAGAAATTTTTTGTTTGGTCCCTCAGATTGAGGAGAAAAAAAGTTAAGACTAAAAAGATGAAAAAAAAAATGTTTAAGTTTTTATAAAATAGGCTTTTATTTAAAACTCATGAAATAATTAAGTAACTGAAAGGAGAAATATTTTATCGTTTAGCTTAACGGTAAGAAGAGATTAAATAATTTTTTTACAGTTCATATCATGAATAGTAAAAGCGTGGGTGCTTAGACAAAATCGAATAATAAATTGCATTGTCAAAAGTGTAAGCCATTACCTTTATAAATGTAATAAGAGCATCCTGCTATTTCATTGTTTGTGATGTAAAATTGTAGGTGAATGTTTTAAAGAAAATTGTTTAACTCTTGTTCCCTTGTAAACTGTATCATAAATTATTTTTTTCCTTTCAGTTGACTATTTTATGAACTTTAAATAAAACTATTTACTTTTCTTTTCTTAATTTTTTTTAACTTCAAATTAGTCTACTTCATTTATATCTTTTATTTTTCCATTAATTTTTACCCATGAATTTTATCTAAGAATGTGACATGTGTAAAGTCATGTGTATCCTTTTGATAACTTAACAAGAGGTAGGTAAATAATTTTTTCAATCTTCTCATCCCCATTTAGAAAAAGTTGAAATCTATAGAGAAATTAAATAGTTACACATTAGATGTGAAGCAAGTAAATTAATATCTTCTTGTCTTCATTGAAATTTTCTTAATATGGTGAACATATTGAATCATTTAATTTAATAATTTGAACATTAACTTTTGAAAGATTTAATTATTTTTTTTCTATTTTAGGTTCTTTCATTTCGATATCAGGTTTCCATTCAAGTGCTTTGTATAACCTTCTCATTGATAGTGGATTAGTGTTAGTATTGAAGTAAACATTGTTAAGAATGCAAAATCATGTTTTAGTGACTGTTGATCAACTAGTTCTTGCAGTTCTTCTTGTAAAGCTATATTTTGTGTTTCTGCTCTGTAAACTTTTTAACATTTTGTACAAACAGTTCATTTGAATAGTTAACATTTGTTCATTAAAGTATTGAGAATACATCAACTTTAGTTTAATATGAAAGATTTAAATTTTTTTATTTATCTTAACATCTCAGATGCTAAGATTTGTTTTAAAATTACAGTAGGTATTTTATTATAATAAAATGTTACAGTGAGAGAGAACATTCCTAAAAATGGAAAGTAACACATTTTCTTTTTGCCCTGGAAAGAGTTCTTACGTTATAATGTTGGAAATTTTGTAATATGTTCAGAAGCTTGTTATTTCTGGCAAAAATTTATTGAATGCTGAGCCTATCTTTGCATTCAATTTTGTGTTACAAGAATTACCTTATAGGTTTTAATGTAGCGTGCTTTCAAAATGTAAAATATAATCATTTTTAAACACTGGTTATGATATTCATAACAAGTGTGATTTTATATCCTAGATTAATTTGGGGTTAACTAAGTTTAATTTTTCACCTTAATTTTAAATTTCATAGAATATTTTAGTTCTAACAATATTAATTTTGATGAGAATTAGCTGAATTTTAAATGTTGAATGAAATGTTTTCTTTTATTAATGAAAACACACATTCCAGTAAAAAAGTAAATTTTAAAGGAAAATTTAAAATGAATAATTTAATAGATCCAAAGTAATTTCCTGTTAGGTACCCTGAGGTTAATAAATGTGTTAAAAATATAATATTTTAAGTATTTAGGAGCTTTTTTAGTGTATTAACTATTGCAAATATTTGTAATTGTTTATAACAGTTATAATACAAAGAAAAAGAATAACTTACTCAGAAAAGTTTAGTTATATACAAGAAACTTTACAAAATGGAACTGCATTATATAATAATTCATGAGCTTCTATTATAACTTACTTTTATATGAAATGAAAAGGGAACAATTTTTTATTAATATTTGTTATTCTGATTTATTTTATAACCACATAGTCATTTCAGTATATAAAATACAGTAACATAAGTACAGTGAAGTGTTTTCAGAAATATAGCACACATATTTTTTATATTTTAGTCTGTGGTTTCTTCCTGTATTCATTAACATAAGTAAACGTATTAAGCTCTTATAAACTGGTTAATGTACCTTTTGCTTTGCACGTAAAGAAAGTAACGTTTTTCTTTGCCATTAAGGTGTCCTTTTGATATGCTTTGTCTCCTGGTTGCCTTTCTGTTATAATGTAACTATTTCATTGCTCCCTTTCCTTCTGCATCTAGTTTTTCATATGTATTAAAAATATGATGAAAGTATCTGTGTTTAACATTTATAATAAGTGTAATTTTTCCATTCACTTATTTATTGAACTTCGAAATCATCTTTTCCTCATCATAAACTGTGATCTATTTGAGTGTTCTAATTTGCTGTTTACAAAATACTGCATTTTTTATGTATGTACATTTCCTGAAACAGAAGTTTATGCTTTTGTAATGAATTAACTTCTTTTATGAAACTTAATATGTTCTGCAACATGTCTGAGATGTTCAAAATATTTATGTTAATTCTTAAGAAATAATTGCTTATGATTCACATGATATGGCTTTCGTATCCACTTTGCTAGGTTGCAGGTTATTATGTGCATAATAACAGTACATTCTTTGAGGAATGAGAGTTTTTTTAAAAATGCGCCATGTTGTATTGGAAATGAATAAAATGCCCTTTATAAAACAAAGTAAAATGGATTGTTTCTAGATGCCCCCCCCCATTTTTTAAAAGTGAAGCATTATTGTCTTGTAAGTGCTGGTTTTACCTGTTCTTAGATAGACATTTATTTTAATATTGAATTAGATTACTATTGATTATTTTATTTATTTTTGTAGCATTTAAATATAATTTTATCAGTTTGTTTCTTTTAAACTACTACAATATTGGTATTTTTTATGTTTTGTTGGTATAAATATTGCATTATAATCAGTAGTGTGTTGAGATGTCCTGCACTTAAATGCTTCCTTTAGTATTATTAAATTAACTGTAAAATGTGAATCATATGTATAGCATTCTTCACTGAATTTATTTTCATCTGTAACCTGTTTGAATAATCATAAAGCTTTCATAGTACATTGAGCATTTCTTTTAACTTGGTAAACTGTAAATATGGTCTCAAGACCCAAACATCTCTTCAAATCATATCAATTCTTACTTAAAATAAAGCCTTTTGCTGAAGCAGTATTTTATGAAATCATTTTTAGAACATGTTGATACTTTTCTTTTTGTAAGTTTTATTTTTTGAATGATGTATTTCCATTTGTGATTCAAAATGGAAAATTTTCGGTTACTTATTTTGTGTTGTAAGTTTTGTATTTTAAATTCACTTTAAAAAGATCCTGCAACTTGAATTATTAATAACAAGTAAACATGTTGTTCTTTCTACATTTAACAAATAAATAGGAATATTTATGAATTTTGGGAAATGTTATGTGGTTTTGAATTTTGACAATTTAAATGAAATTGATGCATTTTGTAAATGCACATCTATTAAAAAATTAGATTGATGCATTTTTATTAAATTTTTAATTTGCATGCAGGCTGACCAAAAAATAATCAGGGTTTAAGAATTCTTATTAAAAATTGCACCAACTTATAATTCCGTCAACAATTCTGAGATATATTTTTATTTGCTTATTATTTTAAATTTTAATTATTTTTGTCATTGTGTTGGAAAACTTTATGTATAGTTGATAAATGTAATGAAAGTATGTATTATTTGATTATTTATTGGTAATGGGAAAGAGAATTATAAATTTAAAGAAAACAATTAATGAATAAAGTATACTTACATATTTTCCATATTTGAACATTTTAATCTTATTATAAAATTAAAATTTTCCCTTGTGTAATTTTTATTCCTTCCTGAAGCTTAGATTTTAAAATGCATTTATAAAACAAGTCCATTTTACCTGAAGGTAGTTGAGTACTGTGGCCTTCTGTTTAATAAGTGTCTTGTCTTGAATCCATATGAAAGGAAAGGATTTCTTGGTATTTAAATCCAGTTTAAACAATTGGTCTTTGTCAACCATGGGTTGTTTGTTTCTTATCCAGTGGTCATATGCAAAAAAATTATTTTAATAGAAGAAGAAAACCAAGAAAAGTCATGAAATATTTTTACTTAATATCATGATTTGATGCATGATGAATGTTTACTATGCAAAATAATGAAATTTGTAGTTATAACACTTCAGAACTTTTGACTACATACTTTTTACTGTACATTATATTTTTAGGAATATTTAATGCTTTTGCTACAAATTGGTTTGATATAATGTTAATAATTTTTAATACAGATTGGGAAATCAGTTTTACACTTAGGTACTAAATGTGATGATTTTATATAAATTAGAATTGCATGGAAGCATCAAATATGGTGCTACTTTCAACTTTCATGCCAGTTTTGGGCATATATTCTTTACTGATTGAAATATGTGCCATTTTAGATTACTCTGGTCGCATTTATGTAAGTTATACTTGAAGTAAATGTTTGCCACATTTAATTAGTCATGGTATTTCACCATTATAGCCTTAATTCTGTCATGCCTTAAATACAATATTGGCTCATTTATAACTATTTGCTTTGAGTAGAGTTTTATATATGTAGAAAATGTAATGTCTGAGGACATATTAGATAGCTAAGACAAAATAAATTGATTGGTTTATTGATTATGGCTAAGCATACAAGACTATCAGCTGAGACAAAAGAAATTTTTAGAAGCTTTTAAATTATTCCGTCTTATTTTGTATCTTTTATGAGCAAAAAAAATATATTTTTTGTCTGCTGTGATTTGAAACATAATATTTGAAACTGCTGCTGGTATGACTGCTGTTTTAGAAAATTCATAATGAAAATTAAGTATTAAAATATGATGTGTTTTTATTTTGCATAATTTTGAGTATGAGGTTATTTGAAAGTTGATGTATGTTGTGCAATAATTCTTTTGAAGCATTTTAAATAATTTGCATCCGGGGCTAAAGTTGAATGTTGTGCCTCGGTATGTTCATCATGATGTTAAAAATGACTATTCTTATAAATAAGAGATGTTTGCTTAAAATTCATAGGACTTACAACGGCACACTTATCCCTTTTTTGGTGTTTCCTGTTCATCATTCCAAATCTGAATGTCTTGGCTAATTTACGACAGACATTACAGATAGAGCTTGCCATTATTTTTCTGTAATTCCTCACTATACATATAATTCCTTATATAAGCATACTAGTATGTGAGTAGTTCAATGAAATCTGCATTTTTATATATTATTAACCTGTTAGTATGGTGCAAATAGGTGTTTGTGAAGTAGTAAATACTTGTCTGTTGCTTAAATTTGACTAGTACATATTTATCTTTAGTGCTTGATATAAGTGTTTGATTGTTTAACAAATATGTGTTTTAAATGCATTAGGTTTTCGTATTTGGGTCTTTAAAAATATTTGATAAAGAAAAAA
Source organism: Stegodyphus mimosarum (assembly GCA_000611955.2). Taxonomy (NCBI): domain Eukaryota; kingdom Metazoa; phylum Arthropoda; class Arachnida; order Araneae; family Eresidae; genus Stegodyphus; species Stegodyphus mimosarum. The sequence goes on along the minus strand of KK118032.1, from coordinate 199,756 downwards.
ATGATGTAAATTAACTAAGATATTAAAAAATTAAGTTCTTGTTTTTTTAGCTGTCCCTGTAATTTAATAAACCAGCAAAATCATAACGTTGAAAAATAAGAATGCTTGGAAAAATATGTTTTAACGTTAAGGGAGGATCTTAAAATTCAGGCCTTTTTCCAATTCCAGTGACCCTATTCAAATAAGAGTAGTTTGTCTTAAAGTGTCATAAGTTTTTTAATTTCAGTATCGTTCTGCTTTAAGATGTGAAAAAGATCATTGTTTTTCCCATGTTATATTTACTATAGCTATTATTAGATGGCACATTGTTCTAATCATGTTATGTAAATAGTTATTAAAATCTTATTTGCTAAGCTAGTTTTGGAAGTTTTAACTTTAAAAGTTAGTTAAGCTAGTTTAAACTTTAAAAGTAAGTATAAATTAAGCTAAGCAAATTCTGCTTATTAAATAAATTGGCATTTGATTTGGCTTTAAAATTGAGATTCCATTAAATTTATGAAAACTGCATTTATTTTTAAGTTTACTTAATATCTTTGCAACACATTTTAGTTCAGCAGTTATCAGATGGTATGTATATAAATTCATCTAGTCAAAAATAGGTTATTTTAAATTAGAAATTTGTAAGTGTACATTTTCAGTCAGATGTTTGTATGAATATTGTTCATGTGCTCTAAGTCTGGTATCTAGTGTTTACTTTTGCATCTCACTTTGACAGATATCTTACCATGTTCAGGATTTCTTCTCATTCTCTTATTTGTTACATAAGCTACCTATAATATGTGCACGTAAATTTATAGTCAATTTTGTAATTACAGTTTACTGAATGATATTCCTGTACCAGTGAAAAATTGAGTACATTGCTTCAGCTGTGAAGTAAAACTAAGTTAATATATCTTAAATAATATATTTTGTGAAGTGTATGGTAGCAAATTTGTGATAATGTTGATATGTCTTAAATTGATAAACATAATTTGTTTGTCATAAATTTTGAAAAATAAATATTTGATTGCATTCCAGCTTATGTATTTAGTAGAATATTTAATTTTGATTTAAGTAGCTAGATGTTTATCAAAAAGTTATTCCATGACTTCCCAATGTTATAAATAAAAAATACAGCACTGTTGTAGAAAAGTTTTAGACATTTGATCGTGATTATATACACATTTTATGCATAGTGTTGATAGGCATGCAAGAGAATTATTTACTTATAAATTTTTATGTGTCACTTAGTTGATATAAATGTTAAGTGAATGCTTTTTTTATGTAGTGAGAATTATCTTCTGTATGAATCATGCTGAAATTATAGATTGTTTTGTCATTAGAGGCCTTACTTTAATTACAGTATAAGAAAGAAACCAAAGATGTTTTTATCATGGTTTGTTCAGGGACCATTGCTAATACCTCTTGGAAAACTTGAATTTATAATTAATGATGTAAATAAATGGTTTCATGTGATATCTCTTTCTGAAGAATTTGTGTTGAAATTAAATGAAATTTATGAATTTCTCTCATTTCTGGGCTGTTTTGTTGCTATTTCTACTTGTCCTTATATTGTTAATAGATGTCATCTTTATACTATTGAATGAAATATGTTTATGTGACTTCTTGATATTGAAATATGTGAGAAAGAAAAGTTTGTTTAGGATGAAATTCAGTATTTAAAAATAACTGTAGCGCGAGTTTTACATGTAGCATAGTAGCCTAGGAATTTCCTTTCTGAGGATGTTCATAGTTTTTAGTAGTCATGTCACTGTATCAGCACATAATAAAATTATGTATGCCAAACCAATTACTTAATCTTATATTTGTTATAATAGAACGTGTACTAAAATTTTGGAGATACAGAGTATTATTACTATCAAATGTAATTTGTAATCTTTTTCACAATTTTACTTGTTTAAAATTGGAATACATTATATTACAATAATTAACATAAAATTTATTAAATTAACTTGAAGTTAAATTTTATGTCTTTATGTAGTTTGTATATAGTTAAGATTGAAAAAAAGAATGACTAAAGTCTTACGTTTTTAATTTGAATAAAGTGATTGAAACTATGCAATTTTGTTGCAGGTGGTTTATTTGCAGGTTTTACTTACTAAATATTCACCAAAGCACTGTGACATTGAAATTGTTCATCCTTAATTTGAAGTATATATACAGTATTGTACTTTGGTTAACACTAATGAAAACCTCTGAATATTTGTTTAATAGTTTGAGTGAGAGGACACAAAAAGCATTTTCTGATATGTAGGCTAAAATAATATAAATTCATCTTTGCGTATTTGAGACACTGATGGAATGCTTTCCTTTGAGAAACAGTTTCCACTGACTCTTAAAATAGCAAATTTTTGTCTGTCTTGCATAAACTGATTTATTTTATTACCTTCATAACTAACTTTCATCAGAAATAGTTTGCAAATATAAACTGTTGAGGTTATGATACAAAAGGTGGCTGTTTATCTCTGGGTAACAGATAGGTGTAAATAAAATAAACTGCATTTGAGAAATTATTTGCATAATCGGAGATGAAAGTTGTATCAAGTTACTGCCAAAAATATTCTAACTTTTTGAACATGGGCTTCTAAAATTTGTCTAAAAATATAAGCAATTTGCAGATTTATGTTATCTGCATAGGAACTGAGCATGTTTTCTTTAAAAATGTATGCTTATTTATTAAGGGGAAGAAAATTTCTATAATATGTCACATTACCTACAATGTTTTATATTTTTATTTTGATTTAAATATGTATTTGAAGTCTAGGAAATGTAGTAAAATCCTTCTTGATTATCATAGAATTGTACCAAAGTTTTGGAACTGTCTGTGTTGCAAATCCTGAATAGCTCATAATGATTTTTACCCCCAAAGTGACAGTTTAAAATTCCTCCTAATTTTAGTGAAGTTATTGTCAATTATTGTAATATGGAGGAAATAAATATGTTAATAAATATGGAGGAAAGTGAAATGGAGCAAATTCTGTTGTATAGGATGTTACATATATATCAACTTGTGGAGAATTTTCTTAAACTACCAATTTTACAGAGGATATATTTTCTAGGGACAGTTTTCATATAAATCAAAGCCCACTTTTCTGATAGATTACATAAAGTGTAAACACAAGATGCGTGAGTTAGGACACACAAGGTGAGGTGTTTTAATATATTAATAAAAACCTTTTATAGTATGATTAACAAATATGAGAGTTGCATTGAAATTTGATAACAGATTTATTAATATGGATAGGACAACATTTCATATGTTAGAGGCTAATGCTGCATTGGATAAATGAAAATTTGGATAAAATAGTGCAACCATTTGGATTAAATGGTAACTTTTAAGCTGTAGTATTAAAATTAAGTAGTTAATATTGCATGGAAACTAAGAAAAAGGCTCATTTATACAATTTTTTATGCTCATTCACACACATATTTTATAATACACTTGATGTCTTAAAGGTTTCAGTAATAAAATATATGAAGTTGCATTTTAATATGAAGGGTTTGTCTTGCATTGAAACTAAAATTAAAATAGTTAAAAGTAACATGTGTTACAGAAGGATTTATTTTTAATATTATTTTAAAAATTCACAAGGATATCCCATAATTTGTTCCCCTCTGTTTGTTTATTTCGTAGCTTTTTTTTGTTTTCTGTCACAATGTTGCATATTTTCTTGGGCATCAAAAATCGGTAGATGCAATTGCTTCTTGTTATTCCGTGTGTAAAAATAATCTTTTAATGTATTTAGACATAGCTGTCAGAGAATTTTTAAAGCGGATTAATATTTTATCACATTCACACACAATTAGAGTTGTTTGCCGAACGGGCTGGCTGCATGGGCGTTTTCGTGGTTTTCCCCATGTGTAACGTGTATACGAGCCAGTTTCCCTTAGAAAGTCCTCCACGAAGGCATCCCTCGCTTTAGGCAGATAGCCCTCGTGTGCTTTGCCATAATTGAATAACCTAACCTAACCTACAGTTGTTTGCTGTAGACATTTTTCTGTGGCACATAGTAATCGAAATTTAAAAATTCGGTTAGAAAGTGTAATAAGCAATATTTGCAGATCTTTAAAATATTGTGCAGAAGTTCTAGTGTGTGTATGTAAGGTATCTTATGTTAATTAACTAGTTGTTATGATTTTGGTCTTTTAACATCTCCTTTCCATATTCCTCAACAGAATGCAAATAAGTTATGAGTGTATTTAAGCTGAGGATTCTAAATCTTAGGAAAAGAGCTTCTAGCAGTCGTGTTTGCTGTTAGTATATTCCTCACCAGTTAGTTAGCTGTTGGTATATTCCTGGTTAGCAGTACTATTGAGGTTTTAGCATTCTCTCTAGCCGATGGGTTAAATAACCCGCTGGTAAAATAATTTCAGTTAGCTTTATTCTATTGAATATGTTAATCTTACACTTCATTATTAGGGTTTGAATTTATTTTTCTGTTATTGCATAATTTAAGAAGCCACAAATGGTTGTTTTGTCTGTATCGCAATTTATGCCTTTAATGTTTAATTTACGATTAAAATAAAAAGGTTCTTTGAAACCTTTCTCAATACTTTGTGAGTATGTAAGATGTAGCGATAATTCGCTAGCTGTCTAGTAGGATTGGTCGATAGGACTTCTGTTCCAGTCACGATAGGAACCCTATGCGTTCAGATGGAAGGTAAGTGCGTTTGTAAGTGAGGCTTCTTACAATCTTTTAACAGATTAAGTTACGCATTTTGAGAATATGGAGGAAATTTCTGTTGCAAATATTTTAGCAGCGTATAATTAATGCAACTGGAAGAGGGAAAAAATCGGGGCTAGCGCCTTAAATAGCTGTTATCATTTCACATGGAAAGCACGCATCGAAAAGTACACCTCGAGAAGAAAGTTGGAACAGAAAGACAATTATGAGAGCTGAATGAAGTTGCATGAAACCCCGTTGTCTCTAAGGATTTGTTGACCCCGAATTATTTATAATACATACAGATGGAAGGTTGTACAACTGATATGAAAAATGGGTTTGGTCCGGTCTACCCATGGACAAGAAAGGAAAGGTGTACGAATCGAATGATGGTGAATCGTAGAAAGTACAGTGTAAACGACATCCACGTAATGGCCAGTGAGAGACAGAGTATGGTTAAAAAAATCGGGTCATGACTTTTGAAGCATTTTCGAGAAATAAAAAAAACGGACGTATGTAGGTTTTAAAAAAAGACATGTACTGGTACCGATTCTGTCCTCGGTGAGAGCTGGTTAGAAACCTACAGATTGTACTTTGTGATGAATCCAGATGCCTGCATCCATTTTTCATCTGTTGTTCCGTGTACCGACAACGTTTGCGTCTTCTTTGTAGTACATTATCTTGTTGATTGGTTTAGTTGATTATGTATAACACACTGATGCTATCTGCCTATGGAAAGGAATGCCTTTGTAGACATTATCTTGTTGAAAGGTGGAGCACGCAGCCCTCAACATGTTCAAAATGTAGTGGTGGCTCTCCATACTACTAGCTGTGCAAAGAAGAGGTGACCGGTATAGGTACCCAATAGCACCGCATATCAGTACGCCAGGTGCTGGATTCGTATTACGGTGACAAGTGCAAACGTCTGTTCTTTACGGTGCTTCCCCACACGGATACGTCCATTATAATGCAGTACGCAGAATCGGGATTCACTTGAAAAGATGATGTAGTGGCATTCTTGTGTCCAATGTCGTCCCTTGTTGCACCACTATAAGTGCGCCTGTCTCTACTGCAGCGTCAAGGGAAGCCACAACAATGATCACCGTGCTGACAGTTCAAGGTACTGTAGATGTCGCTTTACTATCTGTGTGGATGCTTTTCGTCTTGCACACGAGCAAACCTTCTGAAGTGATTTGATGGTATGCTGCAACAAGGCAAGGTGGAGAGAATAACTTTTTTTTTGTTTTAGTTGGCCGGGGCCGCTGAAATTTCGCATGGAGTTCAGTATATTTATTCGCCGTATATCCATTCTATCCATATTGGATATCCTCTTGGACCTATTCGCCGTACATCCATTCTATCTAGATTCGTCTGATAGTCATGGAACCCCGACCAACATGAGCTGCTGTCGATAAACGGCAGTCCCGATCCTGCCGTGGTCGAATACTGACAGGTGCTGGTAGAAGTGTTCCCCTTACACTAGTTATAACACGACCTTTATACAAACAACCAACGTTCAAATATACACTGGTGTGCAAAACTTAAGCAACAGCAGGGTTTTTTTGCCATAACTCCTCGAGAAATCAACTGAGAGACATGAAATGCAGAAATGAAGGAGAGTATTATGTACGTAAAGGATGACGAAAGCATCAGAGCTGAAAAAGGAATACAGTGCATACGGCATGGAATAAAGCAAAAACGAGCTTTATTGAACGCATAGTATCGTGACTCATGATTGTCTATCCAAGCGGAAGAACAACAAGCAGATGTTTCTTAATATGGGATATGCCCTCCCCTCACTGCAATGGTTGCTTCGCACCGTCTCCGCATACTCAGAACTAGCTGGTGCAACATCTCTTGCGGTAGGAGTGCCCATTCCTCAATCAGCATCTGTTTGAGTTGTTGAGTGTTCTCCGGAAGATGTTAGCGTGCTGCAATGAGTCTCCACAAAGCATCCCACACATGTTCGATGGGATTTAAATCTGGGGAGTACGCTGGCCAATCCATTCAAGTGATATCTTCACTTTCCAGTAGCTCCTCAACAGCAAGAGTCCTAAGTGACCGTGCATTGTCATCCATAAAAATTAAGTGTGGGTCAATGCCACCTCGGAACAGACGGACATGGGGAAGGAGTACCTCCTCCAATAGCGATCCCCGGTTACAGACCCCCTGTCGAAAGCGTGGAGCTCAGTTCGCCCGTTCAGCGTAATGCCTCCCCAGACAAGAACTCCAGGACCACGATAACGGTGTCTTTCCTTGATGTTACTGGGATAAAACCGGGTCTCGACCTCTCTCCAAATCAAAACGCATTGAGAATCGCTTCTGGTACTGAACCGACTCTCATCCGTAAAGAGGACACGACTTCATTAATCAGTTGTCTAGTTTTTGTGCTCTCTGCACCACTGTAAACGGTTGCGTCGGTGGCCAACTTTCAACGGGAGGCAGCGTTCAGGACGGTGGGCGAATAGGACCCCTTTGTGAAGGCGTCTGGCCACAGTAAACCGTGACACTTGTCGCCCCGTTGCTGTACAGACTTGCTGAGTAATGGCGCTTGCTGACTGCTGTCGGCCTCTTTTCGCCTGCAGGACGATATATCGGTCATCCCCTGCAGATGTCGTTCTCGGGCGGCCACCACAAACCTTTCTAACAGCTGTACCTGTGGTTTGGAACGCTTTCCAAGCGCGCGAAACGACACTTTTGTTGATTCCGAACTCTGCAGCTACACTGGTGACAGTACGCCCCTCCTCCAGCTTTCCGATCATTCTTCCACGTGTGAAGTCGTCCAGGTGATTTCTTCTAGCCATAGTTCACGAACTGACTTACTGGCACTTTCAGCGAATATGTTGAATTGCGTCTCCGTCCTTCCTTTTATTCTACTGTTGAGCTGCGTGCGCCAACATCACGCGTTTTGTGCACGCTCACGTCGCCTCTGACGTTTCGTTCCTGATATTTGCATACGCATGACGTTTCTACTGACTTACGTGTTCATTGTACTGATCTCCAGACCTCCTTTTCTGCAATTTCATGGCTATCTGCTAAATTTTTACATTGTTACTTAAGTTTTGCACACCAGTGTAGTTTTCAAATTTATAAATTCGCTGTGCAGTCTTCCCACTTAAACACAATGTAGATGGTGTTACTCACACCTGTTCGCTAGAGAAACCAACTAGTTATTCAGTTATTCGAATAGCGCAACTGGTAACATTTCGCTAGACAATAATAAACAGAATTAAAGAAAGTGAATAAATATCTGCAGGTATGGTAAATAATATCAATCCTCCTGCTTAGACATCTGCTTAGAAAATCTAAATATTTTTAAGGATATGTTTAATCAAATAACAGGGAAAGATAACTGAAGATAGCGCTTGGAAACTCACCGTAGAGAGCCTACTTCTAACCTCTTTTTCACCTTCTGTCAACAGAATGCCCTTCCACAGACCTTTGCATGTGCGAGATGCTCCATCTTATTGCTACACTTTAATATCGTTGGGCTGTCACGTTCTAAATAACGGATTCTTTTCGATAGGAACTCCAACTGTGATCTTCGCATCGGTTTGGTAAATAAATTCTCTGCACCCGATTTTACTGTTACAGATTTTGTTCTGTAAATCGCATACATCAGTCTTTTACGTTAATATGTTTGGTGTAACAACTAAACCTTTCCTTTTGAGAAAGTTAGTAAGCGAAATATTGTTTTCAAATATTACATTACATTGAATAAACTCCAAGTCCACTATAAACTGCTTCATCTAAAAGAATTTCCCGCAGTTCTGTACAAGAGCAACACATTCGTCTTTCACTGAAGGTAAAGTGGCGCAAATTTGCTTCTTCATGGTACTGTTAAATTTTGAATATAAAATAATGAGCTCCATACTGGTTTTCTGCCAGAAGTGCCTCCAGTGCAGTCTGCGTCATACTCTTTTATAAGAGTAATATTTAAACTGTAAATTATTTGTTTGCTTAGTTGATTATTAGTTGGAGAAGTGAAATAAGAAGAATCGGCGTAATATTTGAAAGTTCTGCAGGACTAGTTTCAATGGTTTAACTACAGAAACATATACCTCAGCTGGCTCTGCAAATGAACGAGATGAGACAGGGTGATAAGATAAAAATGGCTGGACAGAAGTTAAGCTACTGGCGCCATCTATTACTGAAACAAGAAAACTAAAACATAGTTTTCATAAAGGCTGAAGGTAAACATGGATTGAAATTAGGGTCGTTTTAATTAGAACAGAGAGATTCTTTTGAATGTGAAACGTTTTTAATCGAATTAACGAATGGAAGATGTTTTTTGAATAATTTTGGCTGCAGAAAAACGGAAAGTGTGATTTTCGGACCAATAGTGCTGTGCAATAGAGGATTTCTGTGTTTCCTTTTTCCTAACATATACCTCATAACGCGAAATTTTAAGGCTCTCTTATTTTCTAGAGGCGTTTCACATTCAAAAATATCTCTCTGTTCTAGTTAACAACATTAATTCCAATCCATCTTTACATTCAGCCTTTAAGGATATGTTTTAGTTTTCTTGTTTCATCAATAGATGGCGCCAGTAGCTTAACTTCTGTCCAGCCATTCTTATCTTATCACCATATCTTATCTCGTTCATTTGCACTTAGGTGGCTGAGAAGAGGGTTTTGTAGTTAAACCATCGAAACTAGTCTTTCAAAATTTACAAATATTACGCTGATTCTTGTTCTTTCAGTCCTCCAATAATCGTTATTCGGCGTGTTATTTTACGTAAATCATACTAAGGTTATCTCCGTAAAAAGCGGAATGGCTTCGTGAAGGACTTTCTAAGGGAAATAAGCTCATTTTAATGTTCCATATCAGGAAAGCCTCGAAAAGAGCTAATCAGCTTTCGAACATGCTCTGAATTTTCAGCACTCCTATTCACTCGACCTCTCACATTTATCAGCAGTCTTGCTACATTACAAGGTATTTTCTCCCTCCTCCCCGCATGCCTTCGCTGTGTAACGGTAGCACACTCGATGGGTATTCGAGAGTTCCAGGTTCGAGTCTCAGCGAGGGCATTGCACATTTTTCACATCTCCTGCTAGTAAAATAACCTAATGACTACAGTAGCGCCTGAACTATAAGGTGGTGGATGATGATTCTTCACCACCAGGATTTGGCGATTGAGTTCTCTAATTCCCAGTCGCCCTTTAAATGGGGGAGTATATAAGGTATTTTCTCTCTCCTTCCAGCATGTCTTCGTAGTGTAACGGTAGCACAATCTACGTGGATTCGAGAGGTCGAGGTTCGAGTCCCGGCGAGGGCATTGCTCATTTTTCATGTCTCCGGCTAAAAAAAATGACTCTACAACATTTAATTATGTTTTTTAATGTGCGTTAAGTATTGAAAGAATACTTTTATAAAAGGCAGGAATAATAGAGAATATACCTCTGGGCATCTACTCAATGTAAAGTTATTTAGCTACAGTAATTTGAAATTTTATATCACGCATCTGCCGACTGAAATAATAGTACTGTAGCATACCAATATGAAATTTATTTATATATTCCTTGTATAGGGCCTTTGCCGATATAAATTATTGAAATAAAGAATATTTCATATTTACGTTAAAAACAACATTAAACACAACATGCTCTCCAAAGATGTTATCACAAAACTCAGGAGTATAAAACAATAGGAATTGGCGTAGTGCAGGTGAAATGTGCAGCATTTTACAGTTTTTTTAAGACTGTAAAAAAAACTGTAAACTGTAAACTGTAACTTAAAAAAAACTGTAAAATGCTGCACACGTTTAAGTTACACGTAAATTCGACTTTTTCTTCTTAACTGATGATGTATCTAACTGTATCTATTTAAGCGGAGCCCAGTAGGGGGCGAGTGGTAAAGTCGCTGAACACTGATAGTTCGACCTGGACTCAATTCCAGGCGAAAGGCTGGCTACATGGGCGCTTTTGTAGTTTTTCGTATATGCAACACGGATATGAGTCCGTTTTCTAAGAAAACCTCCAAAGGCATTCCTTCCTTTAGGCATGTAGTACTAGCGTGATTTGTCATAATCAAATAAATCAGACCAAATCTATTTAAGCCGGAGTTAGGTATATTTGAGTATGGAATAGCTACAGGGACTATGCCTAAAAGGAAGGATGCATTCATAGAGGACTTTGGAGGGAAACAGACTGAATATTTTGCTTGCATTATGCAGATTCCTGATGAAAATTGCATTTTTTTTTTGTATTAAGCTCACTTGTGGCGAATATTTATAAAGTTTCAAATAGTTAAGATATTTTACATGAAGGTGGCGTAACATTAACGGCGTGTCTTTGCACTTCTGTTTAGTGATGTTTACAATGAATGCTGCGGGGGATATTTTCCATCGCGGTAGAAGTATATCTGATCGCCTGGTACAAAGACGGAATTTACAAATTTGAAATTTTTTGTTGTTGTTGACTAATGCTCACTTGTTTGACCTATAGACAGCCCAAGCCCACGAAATTCTTTGTGACGAGGAGCGCAAGATACGCCTGCCGTTGGCAACAGCCTTGAGCACCTTACAGGTGACAGTGCGATTTAGCTCAGTTCTGCCC
>KK118032.1:159043-188467 GCA_000611955.2 Stegodyphus mimosarum | reverse complement strand
CATCAACCTGTCGAGAGGACTTTCGGCTGGCCCCATACTTATAGTGCCCCCATGCCGCACAGACACTATACATTTACAAACATCTATGCCTCCTCCAGGATTCGGATTCTTTCTCCGCATTCGGGCCCTTCGGCACGGCAGTCGGCGAAGCTAACCACTATCCCGGTTGGGCGGCAAAAATTTAAAATACTGAGCGTCATCATGTACAAAATTATATTAGACTTTTTATAAGTATTTGGCTTATTTGATTCTTCAAGCAGTATATTAAAGACCGAAATCAAGGGCAGGGCGGGGGAATTTTTAAAATTTAGGCAGACATTACACGGCAGAATTTGTAGAGACTTTAGGTATTTTTTTTGAAGCAGGAAAGATGAAAAATGAGCAACGCCTTCGCCGGGTCTCTAACCACGGACCTCTGGAATACGCGCCCAGCGTGTTGACCACTACACCACGAAGGCATGCAAGGAAGGCGGGAGAAATACCTTATAAATTTAGGAATCACACATACTGCACCTGGCAGCAAACTGTCAAGCGAAATCAAATATTTAAATTCATTTAAGACACTACAAGGATAATACGCAATAACAGAGTTATGCATATATATATTGTGTAGTTTCTAACCTGTAGTTGTGGTTAACCATACATAGTGGCGCTCGTTTATACTTTTCTCGTTTATACGTCTTTTTCATTTATACACCGTTTCAGCTTGGTCCAGATTCAGTCCTATTTATTTTAATAGTAAAATATTACTTTTATACGTCGCATAACTTCTGTTTTATGTCGCTTCTGCTTGACTTAAAGCATGGTTTTACATTTCACAAACGCCCCGTTTAAGTATTTTCCCCAGAAATGGGAACAAGAAAAGGAAAAAAGGGCATGAGATCTCACAGTCTGTTACGGGAGTTGAAAACGTGTTTATGCGTAGACGGGATGCTTAAAAGGAAAAATAGACAGTGTTTTTCTTTTGAACAGGACGCTATGTGAAGTAAACTATGTAGAGCAGAAATAATTGATGCAAAATGTTACGAGAGCAAGATGGAACGAAGAAAGAACCAAGATGGAAGGAAATTTTATTAAGAGCTAAAATTCAAATCTTAAAAGAATTTGATGAGTAAATTGGCTTAACGAAAGCTGAGTTAACAAAGAAACTGGATATTCCTGTGACAATACTAAAAGCGGTTGTTTATGATAGAAAAAGTTGATAAAGAGCAAAAATTTGTGGAAGTCCGCTTCAAAGAAATTATTTGCTCAAGATGGAAAGTTTCCTGAGGTCGAAGCCATTTTGGTAAAATTTTTCATTATGCCGCGCATCCAATGTTCCATTGAATGGCCCCATGTTAATTGAGAAGTAACTGTAAGGTGCCCAATGTTAATTGAGAAATCAAAAGAAATACCACTTCCTTTGGATATGGAGGAAGCTTGCTTTTCAACTGGATAGCTGCACAAATTTAAACTGCGGCATGGAATCTCATGTCTTAATAAATTGGTAATCAAAAAGCATTCCTGTTGAGCCGGTTGAAGAGCTGTTCAAAAATTTATCCATCAAAATGGAAGGATATGAATTAAAAAATTCTTTTAATGGTGATAAATCTGTTTTTTTCTTGAAATTTATGCCTGCAAGAACCATTACTTTCAGAGGTGAGCCCTGTCATGGAGCTATGGAAAGTAAAGCATGTCTCACTATTTTACGATGGGAAAATAATGATGGTATGGGAAAAAATGACCTTTTGGTTATAAGAAAGTCACAAAAACCGAGATGCTTCAAACACGTTAAACTCTACCATTAGAATGTAAAACAAATAAGAAAACATGAATGACTATGGACATTTTCACAGAACGGACTCAAGAAAATAGGCAAAATTATGAGGAGACAAAACCATAAAATTTTTTTTTCTTATGGATTAGTGTACCGCCCATCCTCAAACGGCAGATTTATTGCAAAATGTGAAAATGGTTTTCTACCGGACAAGTTGCACTGGTGTAGTACAACCTTTAGATTTGTGTGTCATTAAGAATTTGAAAATGTTCTACAGGCAAAGATTGATTCAAATAGCCCTTCAAAAGATTACACATTATATTCACTGCTGGCCACCCAAATTGCAACACCAAGAAAGACAAGAGATATCACAATAAAATTTATTTGTAGATAACGTGTTGACCAAGTATCAAATGAATAAATTTATAGACTTCTGTTAAGTTTGGTTTGTTCCAGAATCAGTAGCCAGAGTAGCCGCCATTGTTGGAGATCACCGCTGCCAAACGCCTCGGCATTGATTCAAAGAGACTTTGAATGTGTTCTTGGGGTACAGCAGACCAAGCAGTTTCCACACGTTGCCAAAGTTGATCTGGTGTGGCAGCTTGGGATGCAATCTGGGTCAATCGTTCAGCAACCATGGACTACATGTTTTCTATTGGCGAAAGATCCGGAAAGCGAGCCGGCCAGGGAAGCAATTAAAGACGAAGAACCCTTGGGTATTGACGAAGAACCCTTGGGTAGTGCGTACCACGTGTGGTCGCGCATTATCCTGTTGAAATATGGCTGGGGCAAGCCCTGAAAGTAAGGACAGCCAACTGATTCGAACGCCTCGGAGATGTAGCGCTAGCTGTTTAAAGTACCGGCAATGCGTACTAGAGGAGTGCGAGAGTGATATCGAATGCCGCCCCATACCATAATACCCGGTGCAGACCAGTGTGGCGGTGCATAACGCAGCTGTTCAGCATGTTCTCTCCACGGTGTCTCCCGACTCGAATCCGACCATCGTGGTGTTGCAGATAGAAGCGTTACTCGTCAGTAAAGACAATTTCATTCCATTCTGCCGTCCACATCCTTCTTTCATCGCACCATTGGCGGCGGAGGCGTTTGTGGTTCTGCGTCAAGGGTAAACGAAGCAATGGACGTCTTGCGAACAGACCACTCTGCTGTAAACGGTGTCGAATGGTACGCGCAGACACTGGATGGTGCGTTACAGACTGAATGTGCTGTGCTGTGGTTCGTTATGTGACTGAGCGATCCGTCACTGCCATGCGCACAATGTTCCTGTCATCACGTGAAGTGGTGCACTGAGGTAGATGCGATCGAACACGTCGGTCCGTCGTACCCTCCTGCATCCAAGGGTCACACATCCGCATTACAATTGTTTGGTTTCGTCCAACACGACTACCGATTTCCCTAAAAGATAATCCACACTCTCGGTGGGCCACTATCCTTCCTCTGTCGAACTCGGATACTTGATCAAACGATGATCGCTGTTTACTACGAGGCATAATTGATCGTTTTGTTTAAAAAACCACAAGAAAAACACAATTGCCGTACTTGAAATCATCGAAAACTCCAAGCCTTAAATAGCGCTTTGAAGTGGCGCCACAGGCGCGCGTGATTTGCGTCTGTGCTGAAATTCTAATAATTTGTATATCTCATCTGTGCTAATGCATGTTATAAATTTCATGTTATTTGCATGCTTCCTTCAGGGTGTTGCATTTACGGTGGCCAGCAGTGTAGATACGTAAACTATGATGCCAATGTAATGACGTCAAACTTAGGTACAGTTGAACTGACTGAAAACATTTTACCAGGTGAATATTTAAGCAGCGCGGATGAAGAAGAAAATGAAGAAATAATTACATCTTCTTTACAAAATGATATCTACAGCATTGACACATTCCGAAATTTCTTTGTGTAATAATAAGAGTGAGAAAACGTCTCGAGAGCTGAAGAACTTACTGCGCTTTATTCAGGAACTTACCGCGTTTTTTGACACACAAAAGAATTCTGATGTTTTGCTAAAACCATGCAGATGTCTTTATGGTTTATGTTACATTGCAGGCTTTCCCAGTTAGGACTTTTTGAAAGCTGCGTCTTTTTCCGTCTCTTCTGATGGGAAAGGTGAGAAGGATTGCCATTTTACCCCTTTCATTCAGGGTCAAAGTAAATTCAAAAACCACAATAGAAGGTCAAGTGGAAGTGAGGTAATGATGATGTGACAATAAATCTCCGCCTTTTGATTTTCATTCGATTGCAATTTAGATTTATTGTTATTTTAATACATGACCATGTTCGATTTTGAACAATCGGTTCTAAAATATTTTGAACTTTCTACGTCCGAAATGAAAGAGAAAAATGAAAACTTAGGATGGAACTTAGTATGGAAACGTTATAGAGGGATATATGCATAAATGAGGGCATATTTACACGGGGAAAGAAAACTGAAGCGATATAATATAATGACGACTTAGTGTTCGCAAGGAAAATCTAATACTTATCTAGTCGTCTTCAAAACCCGTAATAATTGCTTTCATCGCTTCTTCTAACTTCCGTTTTATTCTCTTTTTTTTTCTGCGAATTTTCATCTTTACCATACATCTCAGAGTATCATAATAAAGGATGCCACAGTGTTTCAGAACTTCCATCTTAGGAATTTTAATGAGATTTTCTTATGTCATTATTCACTTTATGATGTCAGCCTTCAAAGCATTTGTAGTTCAGTATTTTTCGGTGTAGTACGAGGATAAGTTGAAAAATAAGTTTCCCTTGTCGACTGGGGTCAGAGTTGTGTATGAAAGTCAAAAAATAGAAGGAGACATTAAAGACATGACATACCTTTATTTTATTATTCTCGTACGAGTACGTTGAGACATTTGTCATATAGCTTGATAAGCTTCAAAAAGTCCTCCAAGAAAAATTCAGGGCTTTGCATATGGAAGAAGCGTTGAACGGCTATGGGCGAAAGGCGACACAGCAAGAAAACGCGTAAGACACCGATACACCATTGGGTAGAGGTCGCTGCAAATCATGCAGATGGCGCTGTTGCAGTGCTTGCGTAAAGCGGAGACCAGCCTCTCATTTGAGCCCCGGTAAGTATGGAGAGAAGGTGCGTTTTGAATTCGTGGTCAAAGGAGGAAGTGAGAGCGGTTATCCGCCATGAATGGGCACGTGGAGTATCAGGAACAGAAATTCATAATCGCCTCGTGGAAGTCTATGGGCCAGGTGTGATGTCGAAGCAAATGGTGCGGAGATGGTGTCGCACATTCAGTGATGGACGTCAGCAAGTGGAGGACATACCGAGAGCTGGACGGACGCGCACGGCCACTTCAGATGCAAATGTCAGGAAGGTGGATGACATGATTAGAGCGAACCGGCGTATCACCATCGATGAAGTAGCGGAAGAACTTGGAATCTCACATGAGCGAGCTCAAAACATCATCCACGACATTCTTCGATACAGAAAAGTGTCAACAACAACTGACCGACAACTGACCTCGACACACAAGGAACAACGCATGGGAAAGGCGCTTTGGAAGCAATACTGAAGTGAAACAAGCCGTTCAACGCTTCTTCCATATGCAAAGCCCTGATTTTTTCCTGGAGGGCTTTTTGAAGCTTATCAAGCGATATGACAAATGTCTCAATGTACTTGGTACCTATGTGGAAAAATAAAGGTATGTCATATCTTTAATGTCTCATTCTATTTTTTGACTTTCATACACAACTCTGACCACAGTCGACAGGGGAAACTTATTTTTCAACTTACCCTCGTAGTTCCAAATGCCTTTTAGTGATGGTGCCAAAATAGGAAGGTAGAAGGATGCACTGCTGTTTCATCGGTAGTGCTTCCGCAGTAAGTATGAATGCTATAGGAGCATTCAGCAAGATTAAAAAGAAGGATTTAAAAGTTCAGGACAGCAAGATTTAAAAGTTGCATCACCAAAGCAATGTTTGTTTTTTCCCAGAAATTCTAACTTCTTGCACATAATAATATTTTTTCCTCTCTCGTCATTAATAAAGAAATTTTTCATATAAATAATTGGTGGTACCAGATTTTCTCTCACTGTGAGAGATAGTTGCAGAGATTCAATTCCGACTTATCTGTTATAACGTCTAATCCGGAATCCAGTACTATGGAAAACGAGTCCTTATAAATTTTCGATACAGTTGTTATTTCAGCTTGAGCATGCTTCTTGCTTAGATCAATGTATTTTGTAACTTATAAGTTAGCAATATTCGGGACACAGAAATATTCAGTCTCCTTTAATATGGTACTGCTTTCATTGAGTAGCAAACTTCCGAAGCAATATAATTTTCTGCATATTCATCTCAAGTGTCCAGTTGTAGGATTTTATTTAAAGTGATAGGTACTCTTACATTTTCATGAAAAAAAAAGCTCTGTTCCTTTATAGATGTATACTTAAAACTTTGCACAGCTTTAAATGAAATGATTATACGTGCTTTTTTTCAGTATAGCGCCTTTATTCAAACATCTTCCTTCCAGTGTCTTCCCATCAAGTAATCTTTACTTAAGACTTTTAGAGGCATCTATGTACACCTGCTTTTCCTCCATTCTTCCACTCTTAGACTTGTTAAGTTGTACCATACATTGCATGGAAACCCAGCAATGAGAAATTCATGTGGTGCTCCCTTTCCTTGAGTTTCTAAACACCCTTTTGTAGTACGCCTTTACCTTGATGCCCTAATCACTTGCTTATTTCATTAAATGCTTAATCTAGCTGTATTTATAAGAATCATTTGCTTTATTTGGCAGATTTTTGAGTTTTATACTCTCTCCTATCAAGATGATTTTAGAGGTGAAAGTCTGAAAAAATAAAAGTTCCTTATCAGGTACAAAATGAAATTTTTTGGTGATGTTTAAAAAAAAGATTCATAAAATATTAATATTTATTGTAAGTTGGCAAACAATATGAACATAAAAAAGAAAACACAGTTTAGTAAGTTAAAATGCAAATTTTAATTGTTAAATAAGGATTATATGATACATTAAGAAAATGCCTCTCTTTTTTGCAAAACTCATTCCCTTTTCACTCTTCAATCTTTAAAGAAAAAAAAAAGTTTTACCAATATTTCCATACATGTTATTAATTCTGGAGCAAGTGTGCGTGTTCCGATGGATGCGACTTCGAAGGTAACTGTGAAAAATCTTTTACATTTCGAGCGTAAGCTTACAAATATTTCCCGCAGGCATCTCACAAGCATTTTCCTCAATTTTTAAATATAAGAGTTAGTTGATTTAGCTCATTGGTTTTCAACGGAGGGGGGATGAAAGGATGCTGAGGGGCGATGAATTTGTTTTGGGCAGCAAGGGGTGGAGAGTATGTTTTAGCATTCGAACTTCATTTAAAAACTCTCTAAAAATTGATTAAATCGTTTATCCAATTTACACCATTTGAACCAACAATAAAATGCACTTACGGGACGGCTCCCCTCATGCAATTCTAAGAATGGTGAGACGAATCTGCAAAAAATTCATCCTGACAAACAAAATGATAGCCTCTTGTAATATATCAAAATGAATTGTTAAATAGGGGAAAGCTCATGCCATGGGCAAAGGGTTGACACAAAAAAGAGGAGTCGGCTTCAAATCGTGGAAAGAGGGGACTTGCGCCTTCATCCCTCTAAAATATTAAACCGAACGGTCTGAAACTGGCTATGAACCATTAAAAGTAAAAACATCTCTCTGATCGTACTTGATTGTTTCTTTGATCTCTTTTAGTGTATTTTTTTGCTGTCCTTTTTTAATTATTTAATTAAGAATAAAGAATTTATAAACAAAATGCGCCACTTAAGCAATTTTTTTCTGGCATTAGTCATTTTAGTCTTAACAAAAGGAATGTAATTACCCTCCAGGCAAAACTATCGCGTTAAATCAGAAAATTTGGTGCGTCTACTGAAAGTCTGCTGAAATCTACTGAGAAAAACTGATTAGAAGTTTCGCCTTTCATAATTCAGGAACAGCCCCCTTTCCCATACCTAAATTATTTCACAAAGGGGCGTTGACAAATTTTTCGCTCCTTAGGGAGGAGGCAGCTTTGAAAAGGTTGAAGATCACTGGTTTACCCACTAAAAGAGTATTTGGTATGTGCTGCCATCTACAGGATAGTACTGTAAACATTAGTCTCCGAGAGAAACTTTTGACGAAAATTTCGGTTTCCTTACGGGGGGTAAGGACCTTTCAAGCTCACTTTTCTCCAATTTTTTTACCAATGTTTGAAATGGCCTCATATACAGGATATTAACCACACAGTCATATAATTTACGCTACATATAAATAAAAACAAGTTAAATGAGAAGTTTAAATTGAGAACTGTTTTTAAAATTAAATTTTAAATATTGATTGTATATCGAAAATGAAACATAATAGCATATTACTGTCCGTAAGATATCTTTAAATAAAATGTAGTTACACTTTCGATTCTTGATTCAAAATAAAGCTAAATGTATTGGGTATAGAATGAATTAAGGAATTACAATTATATTCATAATTAATATTTTTAAAATTGAGAAAAATATTGAATTTTAATTTACTTACCTTTTTTTTTACTAATATGGATCAAAACAAAACAAAAAAATTAAAAATCACTTTCATGTTAATTCATTCTATGCATATAGGTATTTTTAACATATATGTGCAATTTCAGAAAATTCCATCAATAATATTTCTTTAAATCTTACGGATAAGTGTCAAAAACACAGTTTTGAGAAAAATGACTTTAAAGTTAAACTTTACATTTTTTTACAATAATACATTTTTTTCCCTTGCTAGTGTCCACCTGCTTCATAAATATTTCCTTCTTTTTCAGATAATAATGCATTAGCATTCTTTTGGGACATTCGCTTAGCTCTCCTGGCCTCTTTTGTCATTAAACAGGCTTTCTTTTCAGCTGCGAGAATCCTTCGTTTATCAGCAACAAATGCACCTGTAGTAGCATTATGACCTGGGGTGATATCCATTTCTCTCATTACATCTAGGCGACCCTTATTACCTTCATTAAAAGCTACCACAGCTTCATCAACAGCAATTTTGGCAACTTTTACACCACACCCAGAAGTTTTCGGACAAAATTTCCAAATCATAGAATTTAAGGATTCATTTGGATTCTGCGTTTTTCCTTTTAAACACCGCTTTAAAAGCTTTGGTTCAGATAAGTCTGTAAAAACCTTTTTTATACAGTCCATTACAGCTGAAGGTACAGTCTTCTTATGATGAAAAATTCCTTTATTGGAATCTTCTAAAGCTTCGTGCTTTTGGAACTTGCACCATGACTTATCTCCTTCAGGACAGAAAAAGTGCATGGGCTCGTCATCAGTGGATCTTGTGTGACACCATACTGCCCACACTGCTTTTCGCATGTTTTGTAAAGATCCACTATTTTCTCGTATCGCATTGCCATAATAATTAGTCAGTTGGTCAATTAGCTTGTCTGTTAACCGTCCTTTACCTGAAAGTGGTTTACCATCAGCACATTTTTTTGTTCTCATATCAGCTTTTAACTTTCTAAGTCTGGTGCCCATCCTTTTTTGAATATGGCAAATGCATTCCAGTTTTTCTACAGTCACTTCTTGACCATATGGCTTGTCTTTGCTGATTTCCAAAAATGTTTTTGAGTCTCCATCGCCAAGATATTTTAAGTAACGCACATTTCTCTCCTCTATTGAACGCTGAAACATGCGTAGCATTCCAATGACTTCCATTTTTCCAGCCGAGCCTTCATGGTTTTTTACGCAGTCATGAGAAGCTACATTTCTTTCGCAACCTTTACAAAAAGAAGTTAGCACTTCAACATCAATAACTTTTCCACTCTCTGATCCGATTAGAGTACATACGCCAATTTTGGAGCTGAAGCCTCTTGTTTTCCAGGTACCATCACCCGAAACAGTAATATTTTCAGAATTATCAGATAATGATATTTCTTCCAATGCAGCTTCCTTCATTGAAATTTTAGAAACTGTAGCTGCTGCTTGTCCAATCTTCTTCACAGCTTTGTCGTAAGATTTTTGAGATAATGGAGCAGGGAAATCCATAATGCTGCAAAATCTTTCCAAACCTGCTAGGCCTTGACCTATGCATCTCATAGCATACACAATTCTTAAATTTACTTCACACTGATTCTGCTTCACACCAATCATACGTGATGTCTGAAATTCGTTAATTTGCGAGCATTTTGTACAACTGATGGACATAGTTGATGATATCCCAGTCACTTTACTTTCTATTATTTCAATTTCTGAGTGACAAATTTTGCAACAAAGATAATTTTTAAGTTCTTGGAGCATTAAACAAATATCTATAATTCTGTAACCTTGAAAATTATTTTTCAGAGAAGAATCAATTTCATACTTGCTCTGTGAAGTTTCCAATTTTATTTTTTTCTCAGATGCAGATACGTTCTGATTTGCATTCAAATTGTCAGACTTTTTGCCATGAAATCGCCTTTTCCTGGATCTATAACCAACAGATCGATAATAATCTTTTCCCATGCTTAATAAAACGTATAGTTTAATTTGTTTTCAAGCAAAATATGGAAAATTAGATAAAAATCTACAGTTATTCACTCACTGAAAATCAAACAAATCATTCGCCACGCTTTCCCTAGATATAAACAAATGTGAAATGAAATAAGTTGAGTGGTAGCATTCCTACTGTACGAACATGCATTAAATAAACCATGGGGAAAGAAATAAAGATAAAATATCCCAGTCTAAAGTCATAAAACACGTGAGTGGGACAAACGCGGAAGTAACAGCTACAAACGTAAACAAACACTGGCGTCTCTTTAAATGGTTATTTTCTAGAGTGAGCTTTATATAAAAGCTCATAACTCGAAAAATAATCATGATATTTTGATTCTGTTTTTTGCACAGTATTCAGAATTCTATGAATATTCAAAATATATATTTTTTTTAATTTCGATTTTTTGAAGGTTCAAAGGTCCTTACCCCCCTTACCTGCATTAAATCAAATCCACTACCCATCCGGATAATTGGATTGTCGTCTCTCTTTTTTTTACATGCCTACTGTAATGCAAAAAAAGGAATTTTATTTTTATAAATTTTATTTAGTTAAAATACTTTTAATTCCATACAGCAAAATTTTTTTTTCAAAACATTTGAACAACAGAATTAATTTTATTTACCTAAAAACACAGTCCATTAATATTTAAGTTAAAATCAAAGCATTAAAATGATTTTAACTTAAGCTAGGGGCACAACCTTATTTCAATACATCCTGGATCAAAATTAAGCAAGGTAATTATATTTATGCACATAAAACAAAATGAATAATTTATTTATATTCAACTAAAATAAGGCATTGTTTCTTATTAATATAAAATTATGAAATAATTCAAAAGAACAGGCAAGGAACAATACTCCCATATACAGAAGACAATTGCAGTAATGTTTATGAGCTACGTATTTGTAAGTTATTGTAAGTCAGTATCATATTTAATTTAATAGATTTTTACAAATACTTGTTCTAATAAAAATACTTTCTTTAATAGTTTTTAAAATATATGCCCATTTTATATTATCTTAATGAAAGAAACACATTGAAAACATGTAAAGGAATTAATAAAGAGATTTACTTGCTATAAAAATGAGCAAATGAAGTCGGAAGGGGTGTATTTTTTCCGTGCAACTAAAAGAATCTGTATGTGCTCGAAATATGCATGGCAAGGAGATTTAAAATACGCTTTTGCTCAAATGAAGATTGTGAGATTACGTATTCTCACTTCGATGATTTATTCGCATGCTTTCAGCTAATTCGATGACGATTAAGCCTTCCGCATTTTACTGTGTAACTTCAACTTAACTTCAATATAGCAAAAGTGTATAAAAAGAACTAGGAAACAAATTACAAAGTGTTCGAGAACTCACTTGACACTGAAATTATCAATTACTACATTCAGTGTACAGCAATTTTTCGAACACGCTGTACTTCATTTATGCTTTATCAATAATCATAAAATGAAATAAAAGCAAAGTGGCCATCTATTCAAATAACATATATCAATTTTTAACGGAGGAAAGCTTAAATTAATAAACTTCGAGAACATTAAAATAACGTTAATAATTTTATTGCAGTTTTATTAAAAAATCCGTTAAATGTTGAAAGATGTTTTCCGAAGTATTTTCTAAAGCAAATTCAGCTTCTTTTATTTCGATTGTATAATTTTTTGTAATGTTCTCTGGCCCTGGAATGTTTATTCATGGTGACTTTGTATTTTTTAGGGGAAGAAGCTAGAACGTGTTTTACTCTAGAGTGGAAAAGTACTTTGACCAATAAGAGATATCAAAGCCTATTTACTGAACAAATATATATGAAAGGTACCAGGGTAAAATTATTAAAATGATTTGGAGGAAACCGAAGAAATCGCTATTTTTTTTAACCGCCGTGGTTAGGAACAACTGCTACATACGCCTCGGCACTAAAAGCGAGAGGCTTTAAGTGGGTGTTCGGGGTGGGGTATGTGAATCCAGGCTGTTTTCTTACGTTGGCCAAACTCATCTGTGTAGCCATGGGTAGTGTATGCTGGGCCTACTCGTTTGCCAGTCATCGACTGGATATGTTCGATGGGTAACATACAGAGAGAACGTGTGAGCCAAGGCAGCAGTGCAACCTGGTGGGCAATGAAGAATAGTTCAGCGTTGTGTACCACATACGTTTTTGTATTGTCGTTGAAAAGAACAACAGGCTTCAAATAAAAGTAAAAGAGAAACAGACCCCAAATTTCAGAGACGTAGAGGTTGCTGTTGCGTGTGCCAGTAATGAGTAAATACAATGGTCGCCAAACTACGTATAACTCCAGGTGAGGGGCCAGTATGGTGATGCATAATGCAAGGGTCATAATATTTTTTACCACGGTGTCACCTAGACTTGGATACGACTGTTGTTGTATTATTGTAGATAGAGCAGAAATTCGCCTGAAAAGACAAAGTCGTACTATTCTTCCGGCTTTCAGTTCACCATTAAAACCGTATGTACCTGTGGCTTAGATTCAGCGGTTGATTGCGGTAATGCACGCCTTGCAAAAGTTCCTCTTCTCTGCAGACAATGTCGAATGATCTTGCTAACAAAGGTTGTTGTAAAATAGACTTTAATTCTTGCTTTAGAGTTCTTGATGTTGGTATGGGATCCGTTGTTGCTAAGCGCAGAGGTCGTTTGGTAGGGTGACAGTCTCGTCCAGTAATTTATATATAGCTTGCTATTGGTAGGTCAGTTGCTCCTACACCCGTCTATTCTGTATTCGATCACTGAGACTTGGTTTCATCTAACGCGTACGGATTTCTCGAAAGGATAATCTTGCGTCTCTATAAGCCACAATTCCTCCTGTGTTAAACTTCAAAATATGTTTGAATGACTGCTGTTTTTTTGACGAGGCATACTGGAGCTTCTTGCACAAAGGCCAAAGGGAAATACGCAGTTGTAGAACATAAATGGGCTCACTGTTCTTCTTTTTTATACTGCTTCTAGGCGGCGTTACTGAGACATTTAATTTGCAAATAGGCATTTGCATGCCCTATCAATATTTACACATGGTGCAAATTTCAAGCTTACTGGACTGAGCGGTAAAGTCGCTGAACACTGGTAACACGACATGGGTTGGATTCCAGGGGAAAGAGCTGAATGCCATTTCTCCGACGAAGGCATTTCTCCCCTTCGAAACAGATCACGTGTAAAATTCTACTCTATTTTAGTCCGTACTCTACTCTGTAAATGCATCCAGTATCCTACTCCATTTTCTAATTTGAACAGTATGTATTCTATTTGTATATATCCATGTAGTAAATGTATGTTACTCTGGAATTTGTATTGTAAGTGCTTTCAAATTAACAAAAGTATCTGACTTCTAAAAGGAAAAAAACGAAAAGAGAGAAAAAAAAAGTCTGTGAGAAGGAAAAAAAAATGTGTCAGAAAATGAGATTTAAAAAAAAAAGGGGGATGTGTAAATTATATATTAAAAAATTACACACACACACACACACACACAAACACACACACAAAAGTAAGATACCTCTATATTGCTCTTTCTTGTATATATTCATGCCATTTCTTCAACTATATTAACAGTCTAAGTAATCTCAGACAGTGCATTTTAAATCTGTACTCACTGATATTAATGTATCTTATACCCTACGGTATACTCAAGCATTGTAATTTATTCTTTACTGTACTGTTTCTTTATTTGCATAATTTAAATGTGATGTAAGCTGCACAGGTCAAACTGTGAAGTTCACACTAATCAATATATTGTATATAGCCCTGTATCCTCATGCAATGTAATGTATTGTATTTTGTACGGTTTTATCATCTGCATAATTTAAATGTAATGTAAGTGCAGCGCTATGTAATGTAATGTAAGATTAAGGTAGAGTCTGAGTCTCTGACTAGCGCGCGTTTGCCTTTGGGCTACGTATCTGTTAGCTTTGCCACGCTCAGCTCGGCCGTAGCCTTTGGGCTATGTCTCTCTTAGCTTTGCTACGCTCGGCCCTTGTTTGGCTTCGCCGACTTAATTTACATTTAGGGGCCAGCTACTTAGAGTCTTAATAGCTTCGGCTATATTTCCAGTTAGCTATAGTTAAGCTTAGTTAAGTTTAATTTCCTATTCATTTAAGTTCAAGCACAAGTGGAGAATTTGCTGTACGTTCCGAGTCAGGAACTGATTGTATTTATTCTGAGAAATAAAGGGTAGTTAACCCTTCTTGATTCTTACGTATTTGTTCACACACTTAAGCGATTATTCGCTTATTAGTGTTTGTGGGGTTCCTAGGATTGAACACTGAATTAAATAAGTAAAACCCCACAGTATTATTAGATCGCTAAATCAGAAGAAAGCACCTGGAATAGATTGCATTAATAACAAAAGGCTGAGGAATCTACCTGACAGTTTTATTAGTAAGATTACCAGCATCCTGAATGCCTGCCTGCAAGAATCGTATTTTCCCAATGCATGGAAACACGCACTTATTTTCCTAATTCAAAAACCCGGAAAACCACATGATAACCCTACAAGCTACTGACTCATTAGCCTACTGTCTGCTCTCAGTAAAATCCTAAAAAGAATAATCTATAATCGCATTAAGGATTACCTCAGCGTAATTACTTCAAAATAGCATGGATTCCGTTGGGGACTTTCTACAACAACGGAACTTGTGAGAATCACAGAATTAATCGAAAGCGCGCTGCATAATAAAATGAGTACTGCCATCCTGATGCCAGACGTGGCCAAAGCTTTTGACGACGTCTGGCATACAGGTCTTATTTACAAACTCATTCAAATGGACTTCCTGCGTGAGACCATTCTCATATTCCTCTGTTTTCTGCAAAATCATACCTTCTCTGTCCGGCAAGGGAACATCATCTCAAGTGCCAGAAATATCTTTAGCTGTGTCTCCCAGGAAAATGTTATCAGTCCTATTTTGTATATTTTATGCGTAAATGATTTCTCGGACTTCAGCAATGATCAGTACGCCTTGCTCGCCTGCTATGCAGACCACACGGCACTTCTAATTAAGTGTCGTCGGCCGAATCATACTCTTGCCAAGTTACAAGAAAAAATCCCTATTATCGAGGACTGGTGTCCTAAATGGAAGACCCGCGTTCATCCAGAGAAGTCGCAAGTCTTCCTTATCAGAAAATTTCGTACTAAGGACAACATCACCAAAAACATCACCCTATTCGGACAACAAGTTCCAAATGCCACCCAAGCTGTCTACCGTGGAGTCACATTAAATCGCTCATTCAAATGGTCTTCTCACATCAAACGAGTGCGTAGCAAGGCGTGGGGAATAGCCTTGAGATTATATCCCCTTCTAAAGGATCAGCTCCTGTCACTTTATAATAAAAGGCAAATTCACACCCCAGTCATCCGGCCTATTCTTACATACGCCTCGCCTACCTGGGCAAGCGCCAGCGAAAGTGACATCTATACCCTACAAAAAATTCAAAACAAGATTCTCAGGATATTCACCGGAGCTCCATACTACGTTAGAAACAAAAATCTGCATGCTGACCTGAAAGTGGAACTTATTTCTGATTTTCTGCACAGAATAAATGCTAAATTTTATGATAAATTTAGGCAGAACACGTCCGCCGGCTTTGCAGATATATTCGCTTACGAAACATTTGAAGAAGACAGGAAAAATAGGCCACTTGCAGATTTTCTCTTAGATAGCGCAAACAGGCAGAGACAAGATCAACATGTGTAAACTTCGTATTAATTTTATTGGAAATTTTGGATTTAAAAACTTCCAGTAGCTCAGCAGAAATCACAGGACTGCCGCCACACCCCTGATAGAACAAGCTGTTATCGCATCCTGACCCGCCAGTGAGATTTCAGAGACAATGAGAGACTCAATGTTTTCTTATTTTTATTGTATTTTATCTTAAGGTACGCACCTATATAGTGGACCAATGTGATGAGCCCTTATGTGTGAGGCCCCTGGTGGGATTCCATGATAAGATCTGGTAAGAGCGGATTGCTGTAAACCAGAATATGCAACCAAAGCAAAGCAAGCATCGCCATGCAAGATGTCTACGGTACTTAAAGAGACAATAGTTACCTCAGTCTAAGCTACAAACATCCGGTCGAATTTTCCATCGGTCCGGTTTCTATCGACCGGAAAATATCCGGTCGGTTTTCTCGAATTTTCTTCTGAGTTGGCATTACTCCGCTTGGTTTGTCCTTAGGACGGAGGCCTTCTCAGAGGGTTTAACCTTAGAAGCAGATAGCCCTGGAGAGATTTACCATAATCATACAAACGGAAACCAAATGAAGCCAAGCCAGTCAAGCTCACTGGATGTTTCCTTCGTGGTGCTTTGCGCGATCTTTCATGATCAGTGTACCAAACTTAAGCTCACAATTGCAGAGCATAAGTCAAAAGTCCTTTTAATTCCGAAAAAAGGAGGATCCTTAGTAAGACGCCCCACCATAAAGGTTAACAACCAGCGCCTGCAGATAGTGGACCAGCTAAGATATTTAGGGGTCACTTTTGATCATAAGATGACCTGGATCCCTCACGTGCAGGATCTCAAACTCCGGACGGCAGCCATAGCCAAACAAATGAAACTCTTTTATGGTCACAAATGGGGACTTAACCCCCGTATTCAAAAGGTATTGTACACGACAGTCATTGAGAAGATAGTGACGTATGCTGCCGCAGTATGGGAAGCAATGCAAGGAAGGATGGTCAGACATCTTAACAGCATACAACGACCATTCGCATTGGGAATCACACGGGCCTACCGCACCACCTCCACCGATGCCATCAACGTACTTGCTGGTCTCCTTCCCCTGCATATCCGGGTTGAGGAGGAGGCAGCACGCCAACACATTTTGCAACTTAAGAAGGCAGTCACTTTTGACGATGAGGCCCACCAGCGGCCGAGCGGTAAAGACGTACGCTGAACACTGGTAGTTCGGTCCGAGGTTCGAATCCCGCGAACGGGCTGCCTGCATGGGCGTTTTCGTGGTTTTCCCCATGTGTAACGTGTATACGAGCCAGTTTCCCTTAGAAAGTCCTCCACGAAGGCGTCCCTCCCCTTAGGCAGATAGCCCTCGTGTGCTTTGCCGTAATTAAATAACCTAACCTTTTGACGATGAAACATACTGTCCGGATGAGTACGAAACAAACTTCTGCCCTCTTGACGTCCACCCGGCAGAGAAAGGCAAAGGGATATTTATCTCAATTAATCCCACTGCAACTCATCACTCAAGGGAAATGACCATCTATACAGACGGGTCTAGATTGGACGAAAGAGTGGGATGTGCCTATGTCGTCACGAAACAAGACAACGCAATCGAGAAATTGAAGGGACAGTTAAGACAACATAACAGTGTCTTTCAAAGCGAAGTAGTGGCAATTGCACAAGCGATTCGCTACCTGCACTCGCACCAGCATAGCCATGTCACCATTAAAACGGACAGCTTATCATCGTTATATGCCATTTGGAATGCAGATCATCCCTCGGGGATCATACAGGGAATCCAGAGAGATCTTAGAATGAACCCCCATTACCGCACAAAATTAGAGTGGATAAAGGCTCATGTTGGCCACTATGGCAATGAGCTTGCCGACCAACTCGCCAAAGAGGCAACAACTGACCCGCCTGATGCACCAATTATCATCCCATGGCCGCATTCGTATTTAAAGAAGACACTACGCCTAAGGGCCACTGGCATGTGGCAGAACGAATGAGACCAAAGTACCACAGGGACACCTTACGGAGGGACGGGGACGAGAAGGACCCACTACTTCGTCGGCTATGTGGACACTAGTCGAAATGTAGCGAACGCACAGTTGGTAAGGTTCATTTCTGGGCAGGGACCCTACCCGGAATATTTCTTCAAGCGTGGCATAAGTCACACAAGTCAATGTGCATGCGGCGACTCAGGCTCACCAGAGCACTATCTGACGTCATGCCCATTAACAGAAGGACTGCATATCAATCTCCCTGAAACAAATCACCAGCCGTTCTGTAAATATATTATAAAACAGCGGCACTTTATTAAAAAGCTGGTACAGTTGATGGACAGACTGTCCGACTTAGATACAGACTTGTGTCAGCCATAGCACAACCCAGCATGTAAAAACACTTTAAGCATTTTAAAAAAAGGCATGTATTGCAATGTAGGAAAACTGCCATTCAAGTGAATTGTAAGAATCTATAATGTAGACTAGAAACTCACAGTATAAAGACTGTTTGTATTCATACCTGGAAAGTCAGTTGCATTTAACAATGTGCATGTACTGTGTAAATAAATTTCAGGAAATTAAACCGTAAGTCCAAAAAATAATGCAATGTAACATAATGACATGCAATGTGAGTCTGATATATAATGTAGGCATAACGAATGTATGAATTTGCACATATCTGTAAGCAATGTAATGTAAGGGAGTGTAATATATGTAAATAAGTAAATATTTTTGTGTATCAGTAAGCTATGTATTAGTAAGTAATGCAATTTAAAGTAATGCAATATAAATGCAGAAATGTCTAATAAAAATGCATGGGTAACATATATGTTTTGTATTATGAGTAAGGGATATAGGATGTCTAACACAATGCAATGTATATATAGGAATGTCTATTTCATGTACTGGAAAATTATGCAATAAGTACCCAAATAACATGTAATGTAAGTAACCTGTAAGACTATTATGTTTGTAAATATTTGTATCTATAAATTAATCAGAATGTATTTGCACGTATCTGTATGTAACTGCAAGTATATGTGACCTAAAGTTAAGCAGTGTAGGTAAAATTAAGTAATATGTGAAGCAGGCGTGTCTGACTATGTATGTATAAAAATAATGTAATGTAAGGCACATGTAACTGTACATGCAAACTGTATTTATATGCAATCTAAAAGTAATGTAGGTATATTTATTGAAATGTACAGCTAAAAACTGTAACTGTACACAAAAGTAATCACACGCAATGCAAGTTTAATGTAATTCAGGTAATGCATATGCATTGTATGTCGGAAATGAGAGGTAAAGTCAGTATGTAATTCTGTAAATCATGCTATCCATAGAATATGTTAACCAGCAAATATGAATGTAATGCTAAATATAAGCAGCCCTTGTATGGCCATGTAATTGCTCTTTTGAAAGATTCAAGGCTCAACTCTAGATATTGGTGGACGTGGCGCTACACCAATTAACCGACGGTAAAGGGGTGGTGCCCACGTCCCCCGTCGCATGCATTTCGGATGGCCAATAGTATGGTATATGTAGGTATAAAATACGATACAAATATGAAAAATTAAGCTGCCTCTTGACGATGGAATTCTAGGTCTTGCTGGGAAGAGGTTTGTGGATTTGATAGTGCTTTTAATAGACCTTTATCTTAGCGAGCGTCAAAAGAACAAAAAAAGGTGAAACTCCAGGTTAATAATGGATTCAAATGAATGAGCAGGAAGAAAATGTGCCAAAATTTGTTGTTCGTTTCAAATAAAAAACAGAATTACGATGCCACATTCTGCCACTCGGCAACGCACATGATATTTCATTCATTTTTGATATTACGAAAGTGTGTTGCTTATTTGTGTAAGGAAGTGAATTAGTTAAACAGTTATTTTATTTGTACTTCTTAATAACATTTTGAAACAAATGTAATATTTTATCATAGGTGTGTGATAAGTAAAATAAATTTCTAATTACATTATAACTTACGAATCGCAAACTTTCTAATTCTTCTGTACACTTTCTTTTCCATCCAAAATACACATCGAATAGTGTAATATAATTTTATGGTTCATTTCCGTCGTATAACCAGCAGCAAACAGTTTTCTACTTCAATTTCTATTTAATTTCAATTTCTAGGAAGATACATGAGTCGGTGTATTACCACCGTTATGGCAATGCCTTGCTCCTGTTCCTTTGTCAAGTACGTATCTCCAATTAACAATTTTGGAGGTGCGTTACTCTGTTTGGATTTTTATTCAAGTAACTAATCTGAAAGATATACACTAAAGTGCCACTGAGGTAAGGAGCTTTGCGCAGATATCATGATGCTGCTCCCTTATTTCTTCATATGTGAGGATGCTGCCATAAGATATATCTAGTTGGAAGCTAACCCCTTTCTAAATAAATGTTATAAGCAGCATCATGGGTTTTAAAAGCTGCAATTTAGACGTCTTCGGTTGAGGACAAATAAGAGGTATTCGATAACATTAGTCATCCAATTTAAGAAAGTTAGATTATTTGAGTACGAAAAAGCATAAGAAGGTCATCTTCTTAAGGGGAAAGATGTCTTCGTGGAGAACTAGATCGTATTCAAGTTATACTTGCGACAAACCACGAAATCAATCATGCATCTAGCCCGTTCACCAGGACTCGAACACAGGTCGAACTACCGCTATTCAGCGGTCTTAACCATTCGGTGTTACTGGTGTGGTCTACATAAAATTAGGTCATTCTGAATATGGCAAAGCACACGAGTACTATTTATCTTGTTACATACAAGGGAAACCCGCAGAAACTCCTACACCTCATGACGTTGCAATTTTAATAGACAACATTTTATATGCTTGTATAAATTAAAAAAACTATTTCGCTGCTCAGAATGCTTCAAAACAACGGTTTCATAAGTAAAGATATCTCAAATACTGGTCTTGGGCACATGATTCCAGTTAAAGAAAAGAATGAAATAAGATAAGTTTATAGTGTAACAACAATATTTGGCTTCCATGTTCCGCTCTACTTAAAGGCACTACAGGTCCTTCCCCCCGCAGAACCGAGGACGAGGCTCAACCTCTTTCCCGGAACCTTGAGGGGTCGGCGCAACGCGCCCAATTTGGGGCGTCACTGGTTGTCAATTTGCTACCCACCAGTCCCACGGGCGAGCCCGTCGCAGGGGGACATTACCCAGCAAACCCGGGGAGTCACCCCCAAGCTACCAGTACCACCCTACTCTAAGACATGCCAGACCCCGGGCCGGTCAATAAATGACCTTTTCAGAGGTCCCAGAACCACTAGGTTCATAATTTGTATACCCCCGTGGCCGAGACTGCCTAGGTACAGATCCTAGCCAGTAGCTTCTCAGAGTTCTGTACGTCGACCCCCGGGGGGAAGTTATAGTGGTTGATTTATAGTTTATAGTGTATGACAATTCTGAGTATTTACCTGTAAGTATTATCGCAACATTTTAGCAGAAGTTAGCAAATTTAGAATGTGCCAAACTCTGGTAACCATGCGCATAAATATTCTTCAGGCCAATTTCTATTTTAACCAAATCGTGATATATTTCCCCCCTTAATTTTAAAATATGTGCTTGTGGAATTTGCGAGCAATGGAAGAACCTGCATTAAAATCTTTGCTGGGAATGTAGAATTTTGCCAAAAAATCTTTAAAGAGAATAATGAGGAGATGCGTTTGACGATGTTTGCTGGCGAAGTTTCTGCGATGCCGACTCTCTGCAATTCTCTGATATTTTTTTCAGCGAAAACAAATTGCTACGTAATTGGAGAGAAGAAAAGCACAAGAAAATTACAGGAAGGTTTAGAGACGAATGTAAGTGTTTTACGTTTTTTAATATCTCACGTAATCGATATCTAATTATTAAAATTAAGCTCTTAAATTGGTAGAGTATGTTTTCTTTTGGTATGCTGATAATGTTTTCTAATTTCTCAGAAATAACAATAGTATGGGAATCTTTTAAAAAAAAAGTTGCAAAAACCACTAACTTGCACCCGATAAGTAACTTTTACCTTTTCACCTGTAAAAAATCGCCATATTTCTTTGATCATATGAAAACTTTCAAAAAATTTAAGAAATTTAATAAATGTTCATATGAGCGGTCTTCGATGAAAGTTATAATTAAGCTACAATAAGTTTTCTTCCAAAAAAGCCACCGGGCCGTAATATTCAAAGTTACCTCCCCCCCCCCCAAAATTATTAGAATTTTATATTTTAAATCACTTTGATCCAAAGGAAAGAATGGCGACAATGGTTGATTTGAGGGCTATGTAAGAACTGTACTCTGTTAGACATAAAATGTCTGATCTTAGTATACCTCCAATGATAATTTGAAAGCAATGTTTCTAAATTTTAGTTTTTCTGAAGTAAACGTTTCTTGAATTCTGCGTTTGGAAATGAAACATACTTAGCTTCCTCAAGCTGTATTTGTATACGATCGCCCCCCCCCAACATTTTAATTAATCACATTATGAGAAATTTTTCACAATTTAAGAATGAAGTTTTTTTTTGACTTACTCGACGATCGAAAATGTTTTTATCATTGACATTCTTTTCTATGAGACGTGTATGAATTTTTAATGTTTAACGTTAATGTTTAATTAAGTTGTACTAAAAGGTATTATGCAACCAACATTACCCATAGTACAAAGGCTTAGCGTTTTTGATTCATTTCTTTAACGGAGATAGCAGTTTCCAACTTTAAAAAAATCAATTTTTCAAATTTATTTAAAAAACGAATTTGAATTAATTCAAAGCCCATCGCATCAAAATCGGATGAAAATAAAAATTACAGTGTTAAAAAATGTATTTGCATATATCGCGATTTTCTTCCTAGCTTAATTTTACTAGCCGGGTGGTCATTTCAACAAAGTTTATATCCGTTTATGTAATTAGGTCTTTTCCATTAAAGGACAACAGAAACGCCAAACAGTTTTCTGAAGAAAGATGCGTGCCCCAACGTTGTCTTTTGATCAGAGTTAAGCTAATTATTTTTTCTGTCTTTTACAATCACAAAATCCATAAGTCCTCCAGTGACGACGGACCAATAAATAGTATAGAACCTATGTAATAAAGTAAAATTTCAAGCGGACCGTATTAATGAAAACATATTTATTGACTATTGAAAAAACAGCTGGAAAAAAAATCACCAATCCAACGCACACCCTTCATTACTCTCGCCATATAGCTCGAGCAAGTTAATTTGCATCAGCCTATGGTTGCCATCTAGTTTTGAAAATGTGGGCCTAAACAAAAACCATTATAAAGAAAATAATATTTTACTAAATTTCACATGAATATATGCCGTCCGACTATCCACCAGAACCATCTGAATTCAAGCTGCCATTACTTTACGAACACATGGCCTTCTTAAACCGACCACGTCGGTCAGTCGCCAAAATCGATTATCACCAGAACTGGTAAGCAGATAATACCAGTGTAAATGATAGGAATACGACCCGATACTCCTGGTCTAAAAATAAGCCTTATGATCTTGTTTGGGTCGAATCTAAGTTCACCACAAAACAAAACTCAAGCACAATCACAACATTAAAACACCAACTATAAACACACAACACATATCAAGTAAAAAATAGATAATACTAGTAATACGAATAACATGCCTTATCATCTTAAATCAATCCATATGTAGTTAAGACGATCTAGGCTTTACAAACGAAACATTCTTGCTGGAAATCTGCTTGCTTGTTTCGTTTACAGTTCCCCACCCCCTTTCATTCTTTTATCCCAAAGAGCATCTAAAGTATAAAACTCAGGTAACATTTTAGCCGGTTTCAGGCTTACAAAGACCGATTTGAAAATCTTTTGAGTGGTAGTTTCGTTTTCTCTTAAAATATTCGCTAGGTCTTTTTCCAAGCATATGTGAATAAAAAAACAATAAAATATTTTAAACAGAACCGAATCTTTTCCGTTCCCACTCCGGACAATGTTCTACAGAAATATACGTTCGCCAGTGTGATACTTTCGGTGAGAAAAAGTATTTTGTCATCAGCTCATTTCGATCGACTGTGGTAATTTTTTTAAGCATAAAAAATGTACTTCTTAATTACGTTGTCTTTTGATCAGAGTTAAGTTAATTATTTTTTCTGTCTTTTACAACAGTGTTCTTATTTTCAAAGTAAGTAATGCCAATAAAAAATTTGAAAGTAAGTCGTTCTGTTTCGTTCTTTGTTTACGGAAATAACTAAATTCCTCAAGAGAAATGGTGTCGTATTACAGGAAGCGATAATTCGGCGGACCAGATATGCTAAGTATCTTACTTTCTCAACTAACAATTGTAATAAATGGTTCGAAGGTCCTGACGTTAAGCAAATCTATGTATGAAATAGAGAACTTTCATTTCTAGAGACACTATCTCTTCCTTAAATTGCCTTAAAAGAAGTGTTTTAATATCAGTGTTTTAGGAGTTTATGAACTTGCTGTTATTTCAAAATATTCTTCGTGGTCCAAATTACTTCGAGATTTGGCCTGCTGTGTAAGATTTGTGAGTAACTGTTTTCATCCTGAGAAGAAATCGTTAGATTTGCTAACTACAGAAGAGTTCGAGAAACCAAAAATCAAAATTGTAAAGGTGATTCAACGTTCTGAATTCCAGGAAGAAATTTCGCATTTACTTAGATCAGTCCCCTTGAAAACGAGTAGTAGAATCCTCTGCTTAAATCCATGTCGAGACAAAGAAGATTTCTTGCGTGTCTGTTGTCCTTTAAGAAAAGCTAATATTCCGGAAAATGAAAAACATGCACTTCTTCTTCCCAGAAACATTTAATCAACGAACTGATCCTCAAACATTTTTACCTGAAATATTTATATGCTGCACATCAGTTGTTGATGTGGGTTCTGAGGCAAAGCTTCTGGATGATATCTGCTCGATTCTTCATTCGAAAAGTCCTGAACAAATGTGTTTTCTGCCGCAGATATAGAGCCGAACTTGCCACACAAATCATGTCCGATTTATCTGTCTCATGTGTTACATATACTAGACCATTTTGTCGTCTTGGTGTGGACTTCGCTGGATCAACACCAGTCATGATCAAACACCAATCTGGACGAGGTGAAAGGTCCTTCAAGTGCTACGTGGGTATTTTTCGACCTATGCTATTCATTTAGAAGTTGACTAGGATCTTTATCTAATGAATTCTTAGAATCTCTGAAACGATTGATTGCGGGAAGAGGTAGGTCAGTAGAGATTTTTAGTGATTGTCGCAATAATTATAAAGGAGCTGAGATAGAGATACAGAAAAGTTTCAAAATATGAACGAGGTGAATCAGTTCGAGCTTATATTACCTCCGAAAATATAAAATGGATCTTCAATCCTCCAGTAGCCCTTCATTTTGGCGGTTTGTGGGAATCGGCTGTCAAGTCGATGAAACATCACCTTCGTCGAAGTGTAGGATCTGCAATACTAACATATATAGAATTCGCTACACTCATGACTCAGGTCAAGTCCTGCTTGGACTCACGTCCATTGACAGCAATGTCTGAGGATCACACAGATTTTGAAGTTGTCATTCCGAACTACTTTATGATTGGAGCTCCAGTTTCTACGTTAGCAGAGCAGGAGCTTTCGCAAGAGTCTATCGCTTATATACAAAGATGACAATTGCGTCAATCGCTCCTACAACATTTCTGGAAGAGGTGATCAAGAGAATACCTTTCCCAACTGGCATAACGTCCTAAGCGGAAAAGACCACAAAGAGACTTTCGGGTCGACGATCTTGTTTTTCTCAAAGAAGAAAAACAGAAACGTTCCACCACTGTTATGGCATATGGGAAGAGTAATTTGACTCCATCCTGGATGTGATGATCTGTGTGGTAACTCAAGAGAGGAGGGAACTCAAGAGACCTATCGTTAAGCTTTGTCCTTTACTGAACCATGAAACAAACTCTTAAATATGATACAAACTACTAATTGATATAGACTCTTGAATATGGTTTTGATTAGCAGCTTCAAAAATGTTTGCATTCTATTATGTTTAAAAAGTTTGTGTTTAAAATTCTAATTATTTGAAACCGTGTTTCAATGGTGGGCGGGATGTTTAGGTCCACATTTTCAAAACTAGATGGCAACCACAGGCTGATGCAAATTAATTTGCTCGAGTTACATGTCACATGGCGTGAGTAAAAAAGAGCGTACTTTGGCTTGGTGATTTTTTTTTGTTTTTGCTGTTCTTTCAATATTCAATAAATATGTTTTCATTAAGATAGTCCGCTTGAAAATTTACTTTATTACACAGGTTCTAAATATTTAGTTGCTGTTTTTCGACAGCAGAAACTTTACATAAAAACATCAGTGTAAACTATTTAACAAAAGCAATGTTTTGAAGTTGTTTTTTAATTTGTTAATGAAAATATAGTAAATAATTTAAAACATGAGAATAAAACTTAAGAATGTCAAGCATCTGACTTTTGTTTATCCCAAATAAAACTATGGATCATATTTCTAAAACGTATTGCAATTTTAAATACCTATAATAACAAGAGTGCAGCTGTTGGGGGATAATTTAATGAGCTCCAGAATAAAGGGAATGGAAATTACTTGTTATTAAAGGATTATACAAAAGATTTCTACAAAGGACTTTCGTAGTTTGAAGGGCTAGCCAGAGGGATTTTGTATACTTTCCGAAGCACATTTTCACGTTACACGGAAAGAAAACTACGAAAACACACGTGCAAGCCTGTTCGCAGGCACTGTAATCCTGCGAAACTACCAGTGTTCCACTGTTTTAGCCATTCGGCCGTTTGTGGATCTCCTGGTTTGAGGATAGTGAGTGATTATCGAGAATCAGATGTTAAGAAAATAATTCAATCAGCTTTGAAAAATGCTTTATGTGTCCAAGTTTCGACTTATAGGAAAGATTAGAATTAAGTTTTCAAAAAATTTGGTGCATGGGGAAACTGCGTCACTTCGACTGACGCAGTTTGACTGATTCGAATTATTGAATTACGAGTAACTCAGTTCTTTATTAACCGAAGTAAACAGTTTTACATTTCTCTGATAAGGAAAGTCTTCCAACGTTAAAATCTCAATCTCTCTCTCTCTCTCTATATATATATATATTAAAAAAACAAATTTTTTTTGAAACTCGCATCCAGAAGTACATTTCAGTAAAAAATTTGATTGCAACGTCGAACTTTCTGAAGATATCATTGTCAGTGGCGAACTTTCTGACGAAATTTTAAAATTGCCTGAAATCTCAAAAACAGAACTGCATCGCTAACTGTAATAGATTTCTTATTCCCAATGATTCAGCTATACATTTTTTTATGTATTTCTAAACCAGCAAAAGTATTTTAAGTTTTTTGTGTATTGCTGTGTTTCCAAAAAGTTCAGTAGTTTATCGTCAGTGGTTGGTAATGCAGTCTGCACCTACGTGACATCTAGAATGTCTTTGTGGCAAGGGGTAATTACACGTCAAGCGGAAAGTATTCTCGATTGGCTTTGTGGTAGGGGACCCCTGAACCTGTCTTCTAGGGGATTCTTCTTCAAAACTGGAATAGGACAATTATATATGCAAATACTCGAAGCTAAGAAGTAATTAACATATATTTCATAATTTTGCGTTTTTTACTGATGACACGCGCTTCGAAAAATGTGAACTTTCTTTTTCTTTTTCCCGTTTTTTTCATGAAGTACATCATTATTTCGTTTTATTTCAGACTTCATAATCTGAAAGTCCGTTTCTGGTAGAAGAGCATTTAAGCTCTTAAGTACCACAATAAAAGTTTTCAATGACAGGAACATCCACGTACAGACCGGCAAAAGAAGCCATCTCCTTCAAAAAAGTATTATCGAAATCGACTGACTTGCCAATTTAACACACTCAATATTGGAGGTGGAAGATGCACTTACGATAGTGACTACTTGAACATTAAAATTCCATAGAAGCTTAAAAGCCCATGGCGAATCGGATTCGACAAATTGACTCATGCTCCATTAAGCATCATTACGCCACGTAAGCTAAATGACTGGCGCACAGTTTTAAAGGGGTTATTATTCAGAACGGAAGCTAACCTACATTAGCTGGAATCTCCTGCTTTAGAGAGTGCCATTTGGCGCGTGCATTTGCATGCTTTAAATGAGGTTAAATTTTGGAGATATTAAATGGAGCATTTTCATATCAGTTAAATAAGGAACAAGGAAATGAAATTTAATGTAGCGTAAATTTCTAACTAAATGAGGGTGGCTTAGCTTAAGCAGGATTACTAAGTCCACGTATCGAAAATGAAAACTCTTTAGTTGCATGGTTTAAGGGTGTCAGCTGTAAGTATACTATGATAATAATGTCGTTCTGATTGAAGAATGATGCCGTTCCGTTTGTGTAGCCGTTCTGTTTGAATTGGAAGGTCATACTTTTACCCTCGCTTTACACAAAACATTTGCCATGGCTGAAATCTGAAGAGTTAGCCCTATTTTATTGTATGAAAATAATGGAAAATACGTTATAAAAGTAAAATTAGAATTATTTGGTAAAATATAAAAAAGGAAAATATTTGCGTTATATTTCTAAAGGAAGAAAACAAAGCTGAATATTCCTTTGAATTGGAAACAAATCGGGAGAGAAAAAAAAAGAGAAATGTTCTGAACTATAATTCTTTTTTCTTGAAAGATTTGGACTTTTCCAGGCCGCAATAAATATTTATGCATGCTTACAATAAATAGCTTATGTTGTTTGAATATGGCGCAGCACATGAGGGCTATCTGCCTGACGGGAGCAATTTCTTCGCGGAGGACTTTCTAAGAGAAATTAGCTTTTATTTACG
Source organism: Stegodyphus mimosarum (assembly GCA_000611955.2). Taxonomy (NCBI): domain Eukaryota; kingdom Metazoa; phylum Arthropoda; class Arachnida; order Araneae; family Eresidae; genus Stegodyphus; species Stegodyphus mimosarum. The sequence continues at coordinate 159,695 of KK118032.1, read as the reverse complement.
TCACACATGGGAAAAACCAACTCCGCAGTCATCCCGTTCGCTTGTATCAGAACACGGATCAAACTGCTAACATTCAGCGGTCTTAGCCACTCGGCCACTGGTGCGGTCAGTCAAAACTAATTCACGATGTTAAGACGAATTTATGATGAATATTTGCAAATATACCAGCAACAGAAAGTCGCAGTGCAAACGCTCTAAATGCGAGCTTCATATAGTATTGACCAGGCAACTGGATGTTTGCGGGTGCCCCACTGGTCGACAACATCATTATTTGGGGATGTACTGAGGTAAAGCAGAATATCAGATTTTGCTTTCAGTGACCGCTGAGAAACACAGCCGTGATATGCCATGCTGAGGTCTGTTTCTATTTCTATGAAGCATTCGTACATCTGTAATCGAAACATGAAACCTTGCGTACGACTTCGCTGCAGTTAACCCAAGTGCGAACTTTTCTACATTTGTAAAAGGAGCCAGTCTTTCTTGATTACTTTTCAGTATAATCATTCTCGTGTTTTTCAAGGAATTAATTTCAATAGTAGTTCACATTCAATTAGACAAGTATTTAAAGTTTTTTAACAATTTATCTGGTGTGCAAACTTAAACTTCAGTATAATAAAATTTTACAAAACATAATTTTCTCTTCTTGTATATA
>KK118032.1:148041-159008 GCA_000611955.2 Stegodyphus mimosarum | reverse complement strand
ATATATATATATATATATATATCAAAGACTTAAATAATTCAGTAGAAGTAGATTAAACCATTCTAGAAAATTCTAAAACTGTATTAAAAGAAACATACTAAATTTTATAAACATGAAGCAAAAGTTCAGATAATTCCATACTATTTTCTAAAAGCTCTTTAAAGTTTATTTAAAGTGAACTTATCAAGCACATTAAAATTTTGTAATACATCGTAGATTATTCATATTTTAATGCTTCAGATCGACTTCTCAAGAAGTAATAACCTGAAACATCAAAATCTGAACACTCAAAGAGAACTGAATCACGCTTCGTTCCGTATGACCTTTTGAGCAATTAAAGATTAATAAACAATACAATGAAAATGAAAAATGAAAACATTATTTACAATATTTATGCCCCAAGCTCAAAACGTTTCCGATTACTCCGACATAAAAGCAGTTTCGCACAAATAAATGCAATTTTAGAAAATAAAAATTACCGTTAAAACTATAAAATGCAATGGCAAAGAAAATCTGATATATATATATATATATATATATTCTTTAAACATATACATATATATATATATATAAAGAAACATAGTAATATGCCAAAAATTAAAAACAAAAATTTTTTAATCAGTCCTGCGCTATAGCTGCACGATTGAAGTAAATTAAAATTAAAGCATTAGTTAAAAGCGTAAAATATATTTATGGTTAATGATTATTTAGCTATGTCACAGAATAACGACCTACATCCTGTTAAAGCATAAACGTTTGTTGTTTCATCTGATCAACAACTACAACAATAAAACATTTATTTGAATACTGCAATTACACTCATGTCCATAAATTAAGGATAAAGCAAAATCAGGCAAAGGAAGAGTTAGAAGAAAAACAAATTTTGTAAAGCTTTTTTATTAAACAAAAGGTAAAGAGCAAAAAAAGATGCTATATACTTGATATTATTAAAAAAATTAGCGATTTTTTCTCCCTGGAGCAAATTACAAAAAAAACCTATTTACAAAAAACCAATATTACATGGTTGGTATAATTGTTAATACATTGTATGTCTCCCAGACGATGCAATACAGTCCGTACAACGCCTAGGCATGCTGAATATCAAATTATTGATCTGATCTTGGGGGATATTACACCTCTCAAAAAACAATGCTCTCCGAAGTTCCGGTAGACATGTAGGAGGATGTTGACGGGCTGCAACTTGTCGGCCAAGCATGTCCCACACGTGCACTACTGGATTCAAGTGCGGTGAGAATGCTGGCCAGTCCATACGAGTGATATCCTCCGATTGAAGGCATTCGCTGACGATGTTTTCGCCGTGAGGACGAGCGTTGTCATCCATAAACACAAATTGTGCGCCCATGAAACAAACGTGCATGTTGTTCCAGAATGACGTCCCGATAGATTTGGCTTGTCATGGTTCCAATTTGAACATTCAGGTCAGTTCTGGATCCCAGAATAATTCCACCCCAAACGAGCACTCCTGCGCCACCGTAACGGTGTCGTTCAATGATGTTTTCTTGGTGGTAACGGGTACCTGGAGCTCTCCATATGAAAGTCCGTCGAGAATCAGACTGCAAGCTAAACCTGGACTTGTCGGAAAACATCACACAAGCCCCCTGTTGCGGTGTACACAATGCATGCTCTCTACTCCAGGCTAACCGCAGTCGACAGTGAGTTGCAGTAAGTGGAACGCATTTGACAGGCCTACGAGCATATAGGCCAATCTGCCCTAAGCTTCTGTACACGGTCTGCCTTGAAATTGTCGTACCAGTGGCTGAAGAGAGCTGACGAGACAGATCTGAGGCTGTGCTCCGCCTGTTTCTTTTGGCAGTAACTGCCAAATACCGGTCCTGATTCGGCGTTGTAACTCTGGGGCGACCTGTGCTGTAACGTCTACTCACATTACCATCATCGTGGAATTGTTGCCAAAGCCTGGAGATGACAGTCTGGGCAATTCCAAGTTCGTCTGATACTTCCAGTTGGGTACGCCCACATTCCAGACAGCCGATAATTCTACCACGTAAAAAGTCATCCAAATGCGTCCTTTGTGTCATAACTATTCGATTATTGCACTGAAATGCTTATAAAGCGCCTGCGAACAATTTTACTTCTTTGCCTGTATTCCTTATATATCATTCTCTTACACTCTCGTCATTGTTACGTACCATCGGTGTCATCTGGTTACTTCCTGAAATTTGTATATGATTCTTGAAGATGTGTGTAGTGATTTTACAGGTGATATATTTACTTTAGAGTTCGATTTCCGCGTGACTCCGAATTATCTTTAATTTATGGACATGAGTGTACTTAAACCGTCGTCATCTCCTTCACCTATTGATAGATGACTATTGGCTCTACTTCATTCTAATCAGTTGACAACCGTTGTTCTGTGGTTCCGTGTGCCGATTTTTGTGCATCTTTCTGTGCTTTGATGTATTTAACATTTTGAGTTAGTTAAAGGATGAACTCTAAGTGTAAGTACTGCAAGCGAAAAATGACATAATGGAGAGGAAGGTTTGAATCTTTACTGAGTAAGCATGGTGTCAAAGAGAACTTTTTTTTTTCTATCCATAAAAAGTTATTACGCTTGCCTGTCAATCTGAAGAAATCTAATAATCAGAGAAGAAAATACCAAGTAATTATTGACTCTTCAACATTACGATGGGAGTTTAGGAAGCAGAAAAATTAATAGTTCCAGAGACAGTTAAAAAAATAGATTTCAAACCTTTCCTTATATAGCGATTTATACGAAACTTATCAATCAACTGGGTATGGTGACAAAAGTCAGATAATAAAAAAAACTTTATCATCGTTATAAAAGTATTACACAATGATATTAAAATTTGAGTATTTAGGAGACTTTCAGCAAAAGAAGAGGATGAATAAGAAAGGCATCGTTGTTTAAGCTATTGTGTATTCGCATATGAATTCAAGATGTTAGGTAGACCTAATAAATTTTCAGTCACAGACTGATAGAAACTATGAACTTATTTTAGTTTATAAAGACTACCTACCTAACAAAGTCTTTTGTTTTCAGACCTCTTAAAAGAAAGAAAGCAAGAAATGGTTGTAGTTATAGTTAGTTGCTTGATGTATTCCTTTTGTTTGATGCTCCATATATACTGCAGTTGCTAACTTTAAAACAAACTAGAAGGACCTTAAGATCATGCATGACAAACCAAGAAAGCCAAGGCGGTGCTGCAAAAGCTAACCTGGAAATAGAAAATACTGCCATTATTTGATTAGTTTGACGCTATTAAATTGAGATCATAACTTTCTCTTTTATTAACCTTACAAAGTACACATGGATGTAAGATAACCAGTCAAACTATGATTGCGAATGAGTAATGGGCTAAAATTTACTCGAATCACGAAAAGCACAACTTTCCACTCTTGTATTAAAATGTGATCTTATGGCTGTGTTTGGTTGTGCAGCTATAGTCAGATTGTTAACAACTCCTATTACACGTACGCACGCACGCACACACATGCAAAAAAGATCATTTACTGGAAGGCGAAAAACAATTGCAAGTTGTTTTAAATGCAATGCGTACTTGGTCTCAAGATGACTTGATAATTGGTGATGTTAGTTTAGCCTTATTCCTTAAAAGGCTAAGCAATACAAGTACTAGAATATGTGTCGTTTGTTCGAAAAGTTGCAGTGAAAGCACAATTTGTCAGAAATGTAGACAGCTTGTCAATATATCCTGTTTAGAAGGCGTATGCTTTGGAAGACAAAAATCATCCAGAAAATCAGTTAATTGTGTTTCAGTGCACTGAATGTTCAGAGAGAAATAAAAAAAACCTAAAAAACTACTTGCAAAATCAAGGTAAAAATCTGAAATTTACGTCTAAATCTCTTTCAGAAGTATCTGTACGGTTACAGTCCATATCTCATAAATCATATCTAAATGCGCATTAAATCTAAAATGGCAGTAAAAGCAGGTATCATAAAGTAAATACGAATCGTAAACAAATAGAAACAAGAAATGTGCAGTAGTTTCACTTCCCGAAACTGGAAAGATAAGAAGCACACTGGTAGGTTTAGATGGCAGAGGTAGCGTGTTAAGCTGAATCATCGGAGATCAGGACATAGGAAGCCCAGGAGACTACTGTGTGGGTAAAGAAAGAATAATCGTTTATATCCGTCAGGATCATTACGTTTACAAACATTTCATCAGCCTGATTTAGTGTTGAAAATCGACATTTTTTATTTGCTCTGGCCGAAAAAGAAAGCTTGAAATAAGATACCATTTTTAGTTCTAGACTCCATTAACTGGCAACATTTTTCTGGCATTCAATTCTTCGAAAGCAATCAAGCCATCCCGAACAGCTGCATAAAGCTGCTTAGTATTTCACATACCTTTTTCTCCAACGACTGCGTAAAAGAAGTGCGGAAGGATTTACGATTTTCATCCTCTTTCCGTAAAAGCGAAAGTCCTCTTCAGATTCCTTTGGTAAATGGAAACGATGCTAATATAAGTTTTTGTAAAAGTGAAATAATGCAAAATGAACGTTTCTAAACCAAGAGGCGCTTGCATTTGTTTTATTCTCCTTTTAGCCAATAATGAATATTATTCGTAATAATACTGAAATTGAGAATTAAAGGTTACAGCCCTCTGAGTTCCTGAGATTTTAATTTAAAAATTTTTTGAATGGAATTCTAACCTAAAAGAGGTAGCCTTCCGATTTCCTAGAAGTGTATCTTTCTGTCTAGAGAAGCCTACCGGAGACCGAGCGGTAAAGATATTGAACGGCAGTTGACTTGGGTTCGATTCCAGGCCAACGAATGGCGGCATGAGTGTTTTCGTGGTTTTCCTTATCTGTAATGTATTTATGAGTCAGCCAGTTGCCTTCAGAAAACCCTTCTCGAAGGTATCCCTCCCCTTATGCTAGCGTGCTTCGTCGTAATTAAATTTACCTGAACAAAACCTAAACAAACCTTCTCTGTAGTAACGTAAATGTACTATGCACCCGTAAAGCATATATAAAGCCACGAGAAAATATCTTATTCTACACAAGAATAATTGCCTTAGAAATATTCAATTGACAGGATTCCCAGATAAGTATATACTATACTATATATACTCTCCTACACTATACACGACATATACTACATAAATATATGCGTTGCTAAGGCCTTAACCTTACTTTTTTCTTGCCTCAAACTCTGTTTCAGCTTCGTTGAAGATTCAGGGATAGAACGTCAAAATGTGAGGCAGTGAGTTTCATCATTTCTTTATTATTTAAAACGATACCGTGCAATAACGACTGGATCATTTCACCGATTAGCAGAGGAATATTTCTTATTTTTGCATCTTGAAGTAGTAATCGGATTAAACCTGGTTATTTATACGCAGTATCGAAACTAAAACACTGATTGCTCTGTAAATTCGAAAACTATCGAAGAATTCAATTAAATCTTTTCTGTTATAGGACAAGACACGTCAAACAATTTTCTACGTAGAAACATCTATGCGCCAACGTTGCCTATTGGCTACCATGAAACTGGATATGTTGCTTTTATCTCTTAAATGTTTTGAAATTTGAATAAATTGTTTTTATCATTGTTCTGGTTTAAGAGCAAGCTTTGTCAATAAAAGGTTTTTAACGTGTGATATTCCATTTTTGTTCTTTGTTTGTTGAACTAGCTAACCTAAGAAATATATTTCTTACATTTAGGAAAATTTTACCACAGTAGACGCCCACCAGTGGCACAATGGTAAAATCGCTGATCACTCGTTGTTCTGACCTCTGTTCGGTTCCAGGCAAATGGGCTGTCTGTTGGGGCGTCTTTGTGGTTTTCCCCATGTGTATCGTGTATACCAGTCAACTTAGTCAACTTACCTTAGAAAGTCCTCCGTGAAGGCATTTCTTCCTTTGGGCACATAGCTCTAAAGTACTTTGTCATAATCAGATAAACCGCAGTAGAAATAGACCGATATAGAAAATGTTTTCTCGTTGGAAGTATGAATTTCGAACATATAGTTTTCTAGAGAAAATTGTTTGGTGCCTGTAATCATATAACAGATTAGATTATTTAGATTATGACAAAGCACGCGAGGGATATCCAACTAAAAGCAGGGATACTTTGATGGAGGACTTTTTAAGGAAAACGCGTAATCTATGTTTAACTAGTTTAGATTAGCTTACCGGGTTTTACCTAGTTTAGGGGCTTTACCACTAAGCCACTGGTGTGCGGCCTAGAAAGAAAAAGATCCATTTGAATATCAAGAATTAAAACTGATGTACTCAGTAATGATTCTTTCCTATGCTGAAATAAGAAAAAAATATTTGCGTTATCTTCAAGTCATATTTCAAGTAAAACTTAAGTTTCGTAAATCTCGGTAGGGATTCATTACACTTTGTGGGTACGGTACTGCTCGAACATTTGCTGTTGATCAAATTAAATGTTTCTAATCCCTTTAAGTTAAAAGCTGTTGTTTTTGAAACGATAGTTAATAGTTTATAGTCGTACAGACACTAGATTTATTTCGGGGAAGGAAACACGAAAAATCAACTATTCCACCGCTGGGATTTGAACTGTTGTTGTTGCTAAATGCTCACTTGTCTGATGTATAGCCAGCCCAAGTCCACGAAATTTCTCGTGGCAAGAAACGCAAGTGCCTGTCATTGGCAACAGCCTTGAGCACCTTACAGGTAACAGTGCGATTTAGCCCAGATCCTCTAATTTTCGAACCTCTCGACAGGACTTCCGACTGGCCGCATATTTACAGAGCCCCCCTGCCGTACGGACATTATACATTTACAAACATCCATGCCTTCACCGGGATTCGAACCCTGGCTCTTCGGCATGGCAGTCAACGACGCTAACCACTATACGGGTTGGGCGGCCGGATAGTTGTTACCTGGAAGTGCTTCCTCTCACATCACGACAGAAGGCACGGGGGAATGTGATAATTCTTTAGATGGATTTCTTTTGACTTAGGTTACTTTTGTAATACAGAATTAGCAATCATTCTTCTTTATGCCCCAAAACTTTAATGATAGAATCTCTTTTAAATGCAACGTTGAAATTCGATAACTTGTGAAGCCCATAAATTAATAGCAGCTTTCCAACAGTCTGTGTGTAACAAAGATGATTTATCTTAAAGAATATGTTTAAGATAAATCTTTTATAAGTTTGTAATAAATACCTTGAATGACATTAAGGAAAAATACCGAACAAAGAAAGGAAGAATCAAACCCTTCTTAGAACATCATTAAAAGAAACGGAGAAATTCATTGACAGTTTAGTAACCCCTGAACCGTAAGAACAAACTAAAACCTAGATCAGCAAATGAAAATAAAAACACAAAAAGACAGATAACAGAAAGAAGTTAGTAGATCTGTTCTCGATGAAATCTCTTCTAATTCATCTTACCCACACACTTATCCCCCATTGCTTATTCAAGCGTTTTTTTGAAATACTTCAACGTACTATCATCAACAATTTCAAGTGGCAGCCTATGCCACTCATCAATCACTTTGAGAAAAGAAGTCCGCTTAAGATTATATTTAGTGTTTTTAACCAACACGTAACGCGTATGCACGTTTGTTCTAGTTCCGTTCTTAAATCTAAAAGTATTTTCTGTGTTAACAGAAATGTTACTATATCATGTTACTTTGGAAAGAAAATTTGATCAGTTTTCTGTTCTTATGCATTAAGCGAAGGGCTTTAAAATTCTGAGTGTTTCTGAGTTTCATGCGTATTATTGCTTATTGAAATATGTTAGTTGCTCTTTTTCCTTCGAATAAATGTCGCGTTTCAAACTGAATAAACTTCACACAACTATTTAAACTATGTCTACTTAATCTTTAGCTTAAAAAGAATTTAAAATAAAACGCACGAACAGACAGCAATCGCCAGCTCATTGGCAGCTTTGTGAATCGGCAATAGCTTTTGCATTGCTGTATTTACGACTTAAGGCAACGTTCTGTTCATAAACAATAAATAAAAGAAAGCGTTTCATAACGAGAAATTTGACGAAAAAAACGAAAAATAGGTATGGCAAATATTATTTTTTTTTTACAGTGGGTAGATACTCTTCAGCAAAATAACGGTTATGAAACGTAAAGCTCCAGATGTATACAATGGTATGCACAATGTATCCATATATACACGTGTATGTACAATGTATCTATATGGGCAGTGTATCCATATGTATCTACAATGTTTCCATACGTAAACGTGTATGGTATGTGCAAACATGGATTAGTTACTATTTGCCGCATACTCTAGAATATGCTAAGAAACACGGCACTTCTATAATTCGAACCTTAAAATCGGGGGGGGGGGAAGTACGGATAATCGGAAATTATCCAACAAATATTTGGACTCAGAATCTAAGATGATTAAATTTTTCAGTGATGACCATTCTGTAGAAAACAGGTAAAACTCTCAAAACACTGCATTAAGACAATATTATATTTTTATTCAAGATTTAGTAAAAACATTGAATATTTCAGATATAACTGAAAACATTTTATTCGTAATACTTTCAATATTAACTTTAAACATTTTAGAAGCGAGTGAAAATATTTTTTCTCCCCTGCTTTTCTGTACATTTCAATTAAGCATCATAGATGTCCGTCTTTTTAAATTGCAATTTCTTTTACATTCTTTCCACTAATTTCTAAGACATTTTCTTGTAAATCGTTTTCTGATGGAAAAAAACCCCTCGATTAGTTTATTTTGATCGCTTGCTTTATTATGCTTAGAATAATTAGGATTTTCAGAGAATACTATACGCACCACTTAATAACTAAACATTTGGCAAGGTAATGAAAGCCATTAAACCATTAAAGAGTAATTAAAATGCATAATAACTTTTAATGGTATTTCTGTATGCTTAACATACAGTAATAACAGCAACGCAGGAAAGAATTAAAAACTTAACTCAGGGTGTTAGAAAAATACAGATATATATTTGCTCCTATATACTTCTAAGTTCAGCTTAAAATTAAGTTTAAAAATGTTAAAACTTACCTTTGAGCTTAAAATGAAACTTATTAAACTTTGTTGTTTGACATCAGTTGTCTGCGACCTATTTAATTTATTTTATCTTATAAATCAATTAGTCAGTTAATTTTTGCCTGGAATCTGCATTAGGATTTTCATTGTGCCTTTAATTTCGGAAAGAATGGTTTCAGTCTTTCCACATTAGGTCTGTCTCAGTAAAGTGAACACGCTGGACAAAATAAAAGTAATTTTGACACTTCAAAAACACAGTCTGAATGGAAAATAAGGTAGGAGAAAATAATTATATAATTAACATGTATAACATCGTTTAATTCTTTTGTATCAACATTTCGAAATGCGCTAACGCTGAGTAATTACCAGCTGCATACCAGAGGATATAAATCGATTATAAAATGCACTGCTTTGACACAAGTGCGATTATAAACAAAGTTTTGTCGCATTTGATGGCTTTTCAGTCATGTATGATAAATACAACGTTTGATCAAAATTTTCCACATTCGGTCAGATGTTAAACTTTGTGAGCGAAGACAATACGAAGGTGATGTTCTTAGAATAGCAAAAGCGTATTTCAGGATAACAGCCTGTGAAATAATTCGAATATCCGAATACATAGGCTTACTAGACTGAGGGTGCGTTTAGCTATACGTGCATTAAAGCGGAGCATTTGAAGTTATAGAATATGCAAATCATCCAAAGCTTTTGAAAGCATGCCTTTCCTCATATTAGTGTTGTAAGATGGTAATACGGTGTGATGAGAATAATCGTAAAATGCCAGATATGCTTCTTGGCGGACTGCCCAGTGTAATCTACATTCAGCTGTAGAAAACCATTTCACAGAGTTCGCCGCCTCAAAGAGGCAATTAACTCCTTGCCACCACTTCTTAGATTCAGCAGGCTTAGACATTCGAATAATGCGGAAGACTTTGTTTTAGGTTAAGCCATTGCCACTTTAAGCTTTAAGCTTAGAAGACATGAATGAGGAAGACATAAGGATTATCATGGCAACACAGTGGCAAAACTTAGAGCATAGCATTCATTTTTGTGAACGAAATATTAATCAATAATATGGAATTCTCTATAACGATGCTTCAGTTATGTTTCATGAAGCAAAACCTTGTGCAATAGTTGATAACATGTGACTGGTATAACTCCAGTCTGCTGGGGGACTTTTGGATGCGGTAAAATGAAATTAAATAAATTTATAATAGTAATATTATAAGGTATTTCTCCAACCCACCTTCGCATGCCTTCGTAGTGTAGTGGTCAGCACGCTGGGCACGTATTCCAGAGGTCCGTGTTTCGAGCCCCGGCGAAGGTGTTGCTCATGTTTCAAGTTTCTCAGCACCAAAAAACCTAATGTCTCTGCAATATATACTGTATAACTTTATAACTGCCCATTTTATTGCTTTCGCTTGTTGCAAAGTTAAGAAATTTGAACATTTCTTAAGCTTTTGCTAGGATATCTAACAGAGACTTCTCTTCGGTAGGTGCTTGTTTACTGTATTTTAGAGAAACCTAGCAATAAAAATTTGAGAAGCTCATTCAGAAATAAAAGGGGTGCACGTTTAACTTTGGGTCATGTATAATGCTTTGTGTTTAGAAAATAAATTAAAAAATCAAGAACAAGATATTTAAATAGCCAATGGATAGTGAGGATTTGAAATTGTTTCTTCGCATGGTCATAAACGGGAAAACTGTCATATATAATAGAGATAATCAAGGAAGCTTGCCTCCCTGACAAATGAAACACATTTGATCTGCCAGTAATCATCGTCTCTCTGCTAATGAGTTTGCTGTATTTTATATCTGAATAAATTTGAAAAATGCGCAGACGGTAAACTAACCGCTCTATTTTTAAAAGCCGTTTTTCGACGGGGCTTGCTTTCCTCATTACGTATGTTTAGCATTAGCGATACGGTCATTTGTCATCTTAACTTAGGTATTTTACTCACCGAAGCACTATGGGGAAATAAAGAGGGGA
>KK118032.1:74464-147983 GCA_000611955.2 Stegodyphus mimosarum | reverse complement strand
CTTTACCGTTGAACTTCCGAAGTAAACATTTTTGTCTCTGAAAAGAAAAGAATCAATTAAAAGGATCATCAATCACTAAAAAAGGATTCAAAATGATAAATTAGATGAAAAAATTGAATTTTAAATTAACGTGCTTTGGAGGTTAGGATTCCAATAAGCTTTCTGCTTCCAATAGGACGCTGATAAATGGTGAAAGGGAAACGATAAAAAGACCTTGATAAATGATTCTTGAGTTCAGTTCTTATACGTCATTTATCTCTCTAGAAATAAATTTTGAATTCCGTACAAGACATTGCTTTTACCATTTAAAATTCCGCATAGTATTGAAGCAATAAATCCTTTTGTTGTACATGGAAGAGTTTTTGCAAAACTTTATGAGTTTATGTATGTCTTTTACTAGTGTCTTGCATCTGACCAGAAGTAGTATGCTGAATTTTTAACCGTGAGAGGATCATCCAACGTTCTCTCAAATGGCAGATGTTACGGTACGAATTTTAATTACGCACATACAAAGCAGTTTAGCGCTAACCTATTAAAGAAACAGAAAATGTGCAAACTTTATTCGTAATCTTGTCTAATATTTAAAAGGTTTTAAAGCACATGTTTAAAAAATTTTCAGATCCTACTGAAAATGTTATTCAACGTTTTTCACGTTGAAACTTTTAAAATTAAAAGTGTCAATATTGTTAACTAGAAATTAATTTAGTGTATCGTGATATGCTTTTATTTATTCTATGCAGTATTGTCATTACTTTTTAAAGCAGGGTATACGGGCTAAAATATTTCATAACGGCATATGATAGGTTGTTTGACAACAGCATTTCTTTCTCATTAGTTGATTTCTTCCAGAAATTAGGTTCAATTGAAACGATTGAGATACATTATAGAATTCGGAGTATGTAGTATGATTCCTTTTAAAACGTTTCAAAGTGTTCAGCAATTGCTAATTGTATCCAGAAATAAACTTTGTGCGGAATATTGATTATCGTTTTGTTACAAACTGAAATAGCTGAAATCTGAATTATAATTTTATTTTTATTCTCCATTAATATCATTCTTTCTTTTTTATTAGTTATTACTTATTTCCAGCAATTTTCTGTCTTCTCGATTTGATGACATACGCAATTGAATACTCGTGATTTGAATTCTGAATTATTGTTATTACGAATATTATATTAACATTTACGTAATCTGTATGAAGTCTGTACTCGATATGCTCCACGCACAATTTTCATAACATAGTATTATAGACTGAAGATCCAAAATTTTATGATCACCTACTCAATAACGCTTTCCGCGATCTTTGGCCTGCAAAACAGTTGCAAATCGCCTTGGCATGGATGCCACAAGTTCTTGGTAGGTGACTGGAGACAATGTGTGCCAAAAATCTAAGCAGCGGTCACGCAGAGCCGAGATATTCAGACAAGGTGGTGTTTGAGCTCTGAGCTACGACTGCAAGAAATCCCAAATGTACTCTATCGGATTAAGATCCGGTGAGTTAGGTGGCCAGGATATTAATTGGAATTCATCCTTATGCTTATGGAATCACTCTAACACAGCTTGAGCCTTGTGATAGGCGTTGCCATGCTGGAAGATTCCATTTCCAGTTGGGAAGACATACGCCATGTGTGGATGCAACTGATCCGCTATTATGTTCAGATAGTCCGCAGTTTTCATGGTCTATGCTACCACAAATAAGGGTTCCAGAGCCGCCCGTGATAACGTTCCCCAAAACATAATAACGCCCCCATCAGCCTGTGTATGACCTACTGTACAGAGGGGGAGCAACTGTTCGCTTGGAAGATGGCGAACCCTCACATGACCATCGATGTGATGAATGAGAAATCGTGATTCATCTGACCAGGTAAATGCCTTCCACTTATCTATGGTCCAATCTTGATGTTCCCGAGCTCACTGTAAGCGTAGTTGACGCTTGGTGAACAGAGGCATACGAGCTGGACGTCTGCTGCCCAGTTGCATATCCAACAGTGGTCCCTGAACTGTGTATTCCGAAAAACTTGCACTTGGACCTGCATTGTGTTGGGCTATCAGCTGAGCCACTGTTAGGGTCCGATTTTGCTGTACCAACCGGGACAGTCTCCGACGTCCTTTTTTGATGACGCGTGGACGTCCAACACTTTGCCATCTACTGCTGGTTTCACCGTCATTTATCCACTTTACATAAATATTAGCAACGTCAGATCGTGAACAGTTGCACAGTCATGCAGTTTCGGAGATACTTCTTCCGAGTCTTCGGGCCATTGCAATCTGTCCTCTATCAAATTCGCTTAGATCAGCAGCCTTTCCCAACATTCGTAAAAGTGCAAGAATGGTTCCTTATTTTCTCCAGCAGCCGTTAAATTCCCTTCCCATTAAATCACTTGCCCTCGACGTCATCCAGAGATATTCATTGAAAAATGTGGGGCTGGTCATAATGTTTGGGCTTGTCAGGGTATTTTGCAGAATAACACCCATATCAGTTTCAAGTTGCGCTACTTCAATAGTCTACAACGCATGACTCTATAAATGACAGCAAAAGTTTTGCCTTGACCCACTCTGTTCTGAAAAATTTAGTACTTTTCATGAAAACTCGGTTAAAGATAAAATAATTTCAATGTCGAATATTTTCATAAGTAAAAACAACTACCGTTTACAAGAAGGATAATGGAAAAAACATCGATTTTTTATAATGTCAAAGGGAAATTTGACAGCTTGTTGCTAGTGGCACGAATCTTGGAGGTAGCAGATTACTCCTGAGATGTTTTGGCCTGCAATCAATCTGACATCTTGTCTGAGACCTCACATGCTTTATTTTTGGGAAGAATCGCTCACATAAGTATGGGTTCCCAATGCATGGCTTAGAAGATTAGGAAATGCGCCCTCAGAAATATGGTCTTTGATAACTGTAAGCCAAGGACATACTGAAGATTTTTATCCTTAACATTCTTTTAAAGTTTATGAGGCTCCATTTTTAATGAGCCTCGTCTATCGGCATTGAAGTTAAATGATTTACAAAATAAATTGGAAGAAGACTATTGGTTAATTGGACTACTGGTATTTCTCGTTATAAGGTATTTCTCCCGCTTTCTTCTCGTGCCTTCGTGGTGTATTGGTCACCACGCTCAACGCGTATTCGAGAGGTTCGTGGTTCTGGCCCCTGCCAGGGCATTGCTCATTTTTCATCTTTCTTGCTTGAAGTGGCCTAATGACACTACAGTGGCACCCGAACTAAAAAAGGTGGTGGATGATGGTTCTGCACCAAATCCCCCGCCTTATTCGCATGCCATCGTGGTGTAGTGTCAGCACGCTCGCGTATTCGAGAGGTCCGTGGTTCGACTCCCAGCGAGGGTATTGCTCATTTTTCATCTCTCCTGCTTCTAAATAACCTAATAACTCTACATCGCAAAGCGACTAGATTTGCGATGCATTCATCAAGCGATGAAATGTTGAAATCAGTGTGATCGTGAATATGAATGAAATCTTCTTTTATGAGTTATCCTCTTCCTATATGAGTTAAATCTTCTTTTACGAAAGTTTGGTTACAAAAGCTTTGATATGATCAAACAGACTGTGCACTTTTTGAATCGTAACCTCATTTTTTGATCATTTATATGGAACACTGAAATATGATTGAACAAGATTCAAGAGTCTAGAAAGGCATGGTTTATCATTCACTTCGGATAGCTGAATTCTGGTATCGGTTTCCTCTTGTTTTGATTGATTTTCTGTATTTACGATTATATATATTTTGCTCCTTAATTCAAAGACCGTTTAATAACCTTCTTCTGATGAAGTAACCCACGTTACTAAAAAAATACTTCGCAGTACTGTGTTTCGTATTCATGGGTCATTCTTGGGTTCATGTGTTACGTTGATACGGGCTTATATCCACATAATACATGGAGAAAACAAAGAAAACGTCCACGCAGATAGTCCGTTCGCCGGAATCCGAACCCATGTCGAACTACTAGTGTTTAGCGACTTTGCCATTCAGGCCACTTGCTGGCCCGTCAGTAAAGAATTCTAAGAAATTATACCATTGTTTTAAGCAATTATAAACGTACTTATTATCAAGTCTTATGCATTTAGGCCACATAACTTAATTTTCACTTTTCTAGTAAAATATGATGTTTTTGTTAGGAAATTTATTTAAATCACAATTATAGATGATTTTATTTAATCTGCCTAATCCACTTTTTGAATTCACACATATAAACTTTTCCAGAATTTCTCCTTGAAAGAAGTTTTACTGTTTATGTCTGATGAAGAAACTGAAACGTTAGTCATGAAATTACATTTTATTCTAAAAATAACAGTACTGAAAAATTTCAACCCGATTTACCGATTTTATTTCATATTCCAATGAAAAAAATTCCGTTAAAGAAATAAATATGCAATTGTATATTACATTACAGTTTTCTACTATTCTCACTCAAGTCATGCCTGCAAGAATACCCCAGGCTGAACAATGATTCTGCTCATTAAAATACACTGCTCGACATTGAAAATGCAACACCAAGAAGGAGTAGTCAGGAATTTATGCAAATTTTAGAATAGACGCACGCCACTGAGTTATGCGAATGATGTGAAATGCGTAGCTCTCCGACGCACGTGAAGTAAGATATAAGGGAAGAAACATGCAGAATGGGCAATATTCGTGTCGTTATTTCTGCCAGACGAATTATCGAAGAAAGTTGGTTTTTGTCCCGGAGGATACGTGTAATAGGAGAGAATGCCAGGCCGCCGTCAACGAAGGGCGTTAGTAGGGTTGTATTACAGATTGAAGAGGTAAGCTGTGGTGTTACAGATGGTAAGTACTTAAGGTGAAAATGCAAAATGATATACACATAAAAGCACATAAATACACATAGACAAATAATACACAAGACACAAAGCGCAAAATACATAAACACAAAAACACATAAAACAGGTACATACACATAATCACTTAAAGCACAAAAAGACATACATACATATTAAAACGCATGAATACAGATATTAATTCACAGATGAATATCACGCATGAATATAGAGTGGAATGCACTGGTACGTAGTCAGTACTTGTGAATTATTAGTATTGCACACTTTAAATTGGTGGGCATGGGAGCTTAAACACACAAAGTCGTTGTGATGAGCAGATGTTGTAAATACTAGTCCATTGGACTAGTGGTGGAGCTTATCGTCAGTACACCAGAGCGTGGAGTCCGAAGTCTGCTGACCACGTCATTTTAGCACGGTTGGCAAAGGTCCGTGCGGAATGCCGCAATCGTATTAATGATGGTGTAGATTGAATAAACCGCTCCTTTATTTGGTATAAGGAACCGGTGATAGGCGTCCCTATTATTTGCAGGTAGCGGGAGATGGTGTGCAGCCTTTAAAGGACATTCAAATACGTAATGATCTGGTGACCCATCTGATCCGCAGACACAGACATCGGTATTTGAGATGCCATGGCGATTGTAGTAACTTGAAAACGGGCCGTGACCCGTGATGGAGTAGGTGAGTAGTGCTACGGTGAAGAGTCGGTCGGTGGAAACTTTCCGGAGGTGGTTGAAAGTCCGTTTGCCTGTCTCGCATTCGGTCCACTGTCGTTGCCATTGGTTCATTCCATGCTCTCGTAGGAGGCCCATTAGATAAGAAGAGGGTGCAGGTACGGTGATGAGTTGGGCTGTCGAGTTGGAAATTGCATTTTTGGCCAACGTGTCTGCAGCCTCGTTGCCCTCATTATCCGCATGGGCTTGGTCCTTACGTCAAATCGCAGCTGATACCCACATGAATGCGAGCACGATACCCACATGGAGCGTGCATCGGCTATGGCGAACATGGTTGGAACAAGGGAATGGGGGAAGAAGGAGGGGTGCAGGTGCAGCCAGAGTGACGTCAGCACGCGTGGATCGACGCATCCGCCAACAAGCTGTGGCGGTCCCGCAAGTCACTTGTACCGCGATTCTGCACTATGTGCAAGATACCCTGGATTGGATGATTCCGTGTCGACAAGAACCATTTTCCGTCGATTGGTTGAACGTGGCCTGCACTCACGGCGTCCGTTAAGAAGACTGCCATTGACCCCACAGCATAGACGCCAGAGTTTAGAATAATCCCGGACTGGAGCGATGTGGATAACAGAATGGCGAAACGTCGTGCTCTCAGATGAGTCACGCTTCTGTTTATCCAGTGGCAGTCGTCGCATACGTGTGTGGCGTCGACGTGGAGACAGATCTAATCCGGCAGTAACTGTGGAACGCCTCACCGCGCGACAACGTGGCATAATGGTTTGGGGCGCTATTGCGTACGATTTCAGGTCACCTCTAGTTCGTATTCAGGGCACTTTGACGGTTCAACGTTACTTGGATAATGTACTGCGGCCGGTGGCAATCCCCTACATTCAGGGGCTGCCTAATGCAATTTTTCCGCAGGATAACGCCCGACCACACAGTGCTCGCATCTGCCAACATGCTCTGCAAGGTATACAGATGCTTCCCTGGCCACCGTACTCTCCTGACCTGTCACCAATCAAACATGTGTGGGATGTGATTGGACGCCGTTTGCAGACTCTGCCCCTGCCTCGTTCAGAAGACGAACTGTGGCAAATGGTTGAAAGGGAATAAAGAGCCATCCCACAGGACACCATCCGCACTCTTATTGACTCTATGCCTAGACGTGTTTCTTCGTGCATCGCTGTCCGCGGTGGTCCTACATCCTACTGAGCCTAGTACTGATTAACCGTTATGGTAAAGGGACAGTGCCCACGTCCTCCGTCGCTTATCGCTTATCGCTTATCCTACTGAGCCGACGCCGTTCTTGCTGTGTATTCTGACTATCATTTTGAAATAAAGATAACTTATTGTTACTTTCTGTCTCTGTCTTTTTTCCAAATTTCCTCACTTTCTGACCACTCCTTCTTGGTGTTGCATTTTCAACGTCGAGCAGTGTAAATAAAAACTATGAAATGATTTAAAGACGGTATTTTTTCCATCAAATTTTGGTAATTCTTAAATTTTTAATAATGAAATCATGCTCGAAAACCAGTGATTTACGTATGTATATTCTGTCGCATCCACAAAATTTCAACATATTTAAGTAAGTTTCCATTCGCTCTTTGAAAATATTATGTGTTTTGAAGATAGAGAGAAGAGGTTTAGGGAAAATTTTATATTTTTCATGGGAGAGGTTTCATGTACAACAAACAAAAATATATGTTTCGGTGTTTAATAAATAATTTCGCAGTACACGCATTTTGTTATTACATATATATAAAGGTTATTTTACACAACCTTGACATCCTTTAATATGCATAAATTGTACGCAAAATATATATAACCAAACGAAATCTTTGCGACGGATATTTCTATAAAATTTATTTATATAAAATTTATTCATATATCGTGAGAGACAGAAGTACAGAAGGTATTCATAGTAGTAGCTGTTTGGATCCAGCAACTTATTATCCCGTCATGAGTAGTATTGATTGAGGTGCCTAATAGTCATTGCTGCACATACTACTTTTATTTCCATCAGTAGCTGGCTTTCTACGATACAAGATATTCTTGATCGTTCATTCACCGGTAAAAGTCTAAAAGTATTAAATTATTCAAAGAGGGTGGACATTCAAGCGCTTCTCTTCATCCTGTTTTGTGTCCTTGCTAATTCTCATCCAGATAAACTGAACCCCTGTTTCACATGCATACTGCTCGGTAGATTTTTGTGGCGAATACCTAATTTTTTCCAATCTCATAGATACATAGGTGTTAAACCGGACTCAGGTTGTGCGAGTTCTTCGAATCTTTCCGTGGGCATATCAAAAACGGTACCACGTTGCTCAATCGGGGGGATATATGACTGTCACAAAGATACATAACTGCCAGTCGTACCGGAGCTTGTATTTTAAACTTATGTCTCCGTTTATGTTGCATTACAGTTACATTATCAAACTTGAAATACCACTTTAAAATGTACTTACTCTCCTTAACGACAACCATGAGCTTGCCTTTTTTGACGGTGCGTCACAAGTTTAGTTTACAGCCATGTAAGTAGAGACGGATAGGGCTGCTCTGACCGGCGTGACCAATTCGCGCAAAAGTGCAGGCCCCTTTCGTTAATTTGGCCATTTTTCGCCAAGACACAAGGCGTCTGCCATCTTTATGAAGTTCAGTTTGTATCATGAAGAATGTAACTTTCACTAAGATGGCTGGACGCTGATGTGAAGATTTTTACCATTCCGATTTGTATAAAGGCGACAGCACCTTTGTGAAATCATCGAGATGCTGATACAGAGAGGAGCAAGGTCGGCAGTTGTGCATTCCCATAAGTACATATTAGATATCACCGGGCCTTTCTAACTGCTTCCACTCCAGTTTTAAGGGAAGATACCCGGGGAAGGGGGGTTCGAGTGTCTACCAGCCGTTTTTCCCTATTTCCGAGTGTCTACCAGCCATACATTTTGAGAGGACTTTCGGTATTTTGGGTAACGCCTTGGCGCACAGATGCAACAAAATTCTCTCGCTACACAGACGTTTACAAAAATCCATGCCTTCTCCGGGCTTCGGACCTGACTCGCTGGTAGAGCAATTAGAATCGTCGTAATAGTTGCGGGACATGAAAATTCTTTGCTTTTATGCGGTATGGAGTAAAGGTGACAAGGCGAACCTATGGTCACTGGCGTTTTGGGAAATTTCTTAATTTCAGGATTATTGTTGCCATGCACGTTTTCGCAAGTTGGCTATTGTTGACAAGCTTATGCTGCTAAATAAATAAAAAGTAATAAAAGTAAGTAACAAAAAAGGAATAAAAGTAATAAAAAGTAAATAATAAAAAGTAATAAATTATTTGGGCTTAAACAAAAGTTGACAACTGGCAAATCTCCAATCGTAATCACGAGTAACTGGTATTTTCATGTGTTACATTGATTGCGTTGTTTAATATTTTGGCGCTCTATAAGTAGGATTCCAATATTGAAGTCTGATTATAGCTGCTGTATCAATTAAAGTACGAATTAATAAAAGCAAAAAAATTTAGCACTACTTTTTAAAATGCTTGACATAAAATATCTATGTTAGGAATTGGGTAAACGAATGGAAACGAACCAGACAAAAACTTTTTCAAGTTACATAAATATGAAACTGAGAGCACATAAAATTGACTTAATGAAGATAAGTACTTCTTTGATGCATAAACAAATTTTTTTTGAACGAATGGTTGTCTTAGAGTTTGTTTACTATGTTTGTTCTATAATATATTTTTATTTCAAACACTACTTGATTATTTTTAAAATGAAAAAAATTAAGAATAATTGACATATGCAATCTAAATAAAACAAAGTCAAACTTTTAGAAGCTGTGATGTGAATGTCTATTGAATTGAAATAACTATTTTCATTGTAAATAACGACACAAATAAATTTAACAGTGAAAGGTGGCTTTTATCTGCAATCTAAGTCTGATAAAGTGAGATGAGTTCAACAATCAGAACGAAATATTAACTGAAAAGTATTGATGATTAAAGTAAAGCAAGAAACAATGAACGAAAAAATAAACTGTCGATTTCTAAGAATTAACAAAACGATGTTAACAAGCGTGGCAATCCAAACGTCACAAATTATCGAACGACGGATATAAATAAGTTGACCGAAAAATAACAACCTATATTAATTGAGAATTAATTGAAAGAAAATGGAAAATTAGCAGTCGAGATTTTCATCAAAGCTAAAGCCTACGGAAGCCTTGGAGACTGAATTTGTGATGACGTCAGAGGTCATGCGAGCTTAGCAAACTATAGCGTCATAGAATCATGTGATCGCTGACGTCACGTTCTACTTATTGCGACTCTTGGTACTTCAGCTCAAAATTTTCTGACAGCACTGATCAGGATACCTTCATCCGCCTTGTAGGTACAGAGGGTATTTACACATTTTTAGAACGATTTCGGAGCTGTTTAATTAATATTTAAAAGTGCCAAGAGTATTTTTTAAATGCTCGATCTGATAACCTTTTTTCTAATTTATAAGTCTGCATCATAATTTCCTTGCTAGAAGGGCTCTTCGTAAAATTTTCAGGGGTATCGATTTCTATTCCTCTTCAACCACTTTCCAGAGTCCATCAATCTTTATAGGTTTGCGCTTAGAAATGCCTCTTTTCAAAAGACGCAATATTCCATAGACGAAACGTCAGGGAACTTTTGCAGAAATACATTGTAAAGGTATATATGCAATACCTGCATCAGTCTTTACTCTTTCTAGTAGTGCAGTGGTACTTTGTTGCTTTATCTTGATGAAGTATCACTCTTTGAAAGTTATTGGATGAAGAAATGGAATTCCTTCTGTAAATATCGGATGTAATACTTTCTCTTGATAGTACATTGAGTTGATTATGTTTTCCCTCTTCTAATTTTTAATTTCTTATTGTAAGAGAATACCGTGACAACCCTAAACGCCTTATTGACAGTTACTTTGTAGTGACAGAACCAGGTCTGACAATTTCTTTCTCTTCATTTTCGATATTAAATAGATCTTTTTTTGGGTGCAATCATTTACGTAAACCCATGCTTCATCCAGGGTCACAATGTATTCCCATTCAACTCCTGCTAAGTCAGACAGGGTTCTACAAATTATTCGGCTTTGAGCCACACGCCTCCGCAAAAGCTGGAGAGAACATTATGCCTTTTAGCTTTTTTAAGTTGTACGTCTGGATTTATTATTTATTTATTGTTGCTACAGAAGGATTTAAAGACTTTGCAATTGATTTTCTCTTGTTATTAATGATATAAATATAGAAAAAATAGAAACAGTATATATCTATTTCTGGAATTCGTTTGGCGTCTTCGTTCCACGTAAAAGTAATGACTGACGGTTTTTCCCTTTCCGATTAATAATGTTACTTATTTTGCACTTAGAAATTTTAATGTTATGCATGTTGGAATTATGGAATAGGAATATCTCCCTTCGGAAAACGCAGAAACATATCCTTTAAACAACAGCTTGTTCACATACGACATTTTGGAAGCAGAATAAATTTAAATGTAGCAGATGATATTTCTCATTTCCAAAAATAAACTGTTGCCAGAAATTATTTCAAAACATTTGTTGTTTTAAAATTTTTTATCGAAATCGTTCAAAAAATGTTTAAACACCCTCTGTAGTGATATTTGGTAAGGGAAATCAATATCATGCATTACTAGTATCATTTGATGCAACTTCTAAAAAAATGCATAGGTGTTTTCTCTTAAGTTGTTAGAATATATTTTGGCAGATTCTTTCTGGCAGATAATTTCTTCTAGCAATCAACGTTTAATTTCAAAACTGGAGAGAATCATGGATCGGTTCTGGTACTCTTTTTCATTTTAACGGAAACTGGGATTTCTGCTTATAAGTATTGCATTCTCTATTCATATGAGCTCTAGTATAACTCCCCTTGGTATAACTTAATGCTAGATACTTTAAGCAAAGATCTGAGATTACCATGATTGCTAATTGTGAACTATTAAAGATATTTCTAAAACGAAAAGTAGTCGTTTTTAAAAGAAATAAAAAGGAATTTTTAGAAAAAATAAAAAAGAATAAAAAAAGAATTTCTCCGAACTTTCATAAAGGAAATCCAAAACAAGAGTAGTTTTAATATCAGGTATTGCACGAGTTTTAATTAAAAAACATATTTCTTTTATTCAGTAATTCTTTTTACCTAATCGAACTCTGTGCACAAAAATTTAATTTGAATTTAATCTTTTGATAAATATAAAAAAATTAGCCTTTAACAGTTCGGAAAGGAGTAGAGGTTAAGTGTGATTATATTAAATTAAATAAAAGGGCATTAAAGTATTTGCATTTTCTGTGTTTTTAATTTATGTTTTACATTAATTTAAAATTTGAAATTTGAAATTTGATTCATAGTTATTATTGCCTTCTAAATTCTATTTCATTATTATATTTTTAATCCTTATTTTACAGATGATCATCCATTCGAGCTTCGGAGCGTCTTTTATTTTAAGAATTAAACCGTAATAATAGTAAATCTTATATTGGAAGCTGGTAATCCAAACTCAAGACTACCGCGGAAAACATTTCATGCTATTTTTACTCCGAAAGTTTAAGAAAGAATCCAAATAAAATGTGACTAGAAAGTAATGTTTTGCCGATGTATGAAACTGTCTCCCTGATTTTGAAATCCAGCATAATGGAGTCTAGAAGAAGTTTCGGTAAGAGCGAAAACGATCATTACAGTTATGAAATGTGAGGGCATATTTTAGCTACTGATACTTTGTATTGAAAATATAGATTTCAGCTGAAATTTGGGCAAAATATCTGGAAAGAGCGTCATAAATTCTATTTCTTAAGGATTTTAGTATTTCTTCTTTTCTTTAGTTTTTTTTTTGTGTTTTTTCATTCTTATATTATGAAAAGTATTCAGCCGCGACATTTAAAGAAATTCAGTTCTTATATGTTAGGAAGTTCCAGTATAAAATGAGGAACTGGGATTGCAATATTTTATTGCAAAGAAATTTCGACAATTTTTAAGAGTTTATTACTTTACAGACAGCACTCGGAGAAAAAAAGAAATGAATAAGTGTCTTATAAAGTCCTTGAAAACCAAATATGAGCGTACAAACTTTAGAATTGGATTATTCTTAGCGTTTTCGCCGAAGCATGCTGATGCTTCCTGCGCAGAGAAAAGCGGAAAATCATAAAATTCGAGATTTTAAAACAGCCTACTAGTCCCTTTTTTTATAGTGCCTCTAAGTGGCACTGCTGGAGGCCCATGATTAGTATATGCGACGCAATGCCAATCATTTTCATATCCCATTAACGTCTACTAGTGCAAATTTCATTCATGGCGTTGCATTCATTATGTGCGGCAAGTAGCGTACTTCATTTTCATCGATCCTATCCGCTTCTTAGATATTGATAAATAGTTGACTGGAATGATATGATTGGTTTGGAGAGGAAACATTTTCCTACTGGACTATATTAGATGAGATTCTCGTTTACATTCGACAGATCTCTGCACTGCATTCTGGATATTTCATCTTTAGAGAATTAAGGATTTTCGGTTGGATGGGCAATTAATTAAGGAAAAATAAAGAAAAGCATATGTGATTTAAGGCAGGGATGCCTTTGGGGAGGATTTTTAAAGGAAACATGATTCACCAGATATAAACTCGGATCTAGGTATCAGTATTCAGCTGTCTTATGCATTCGTTTGCTGGTGAACCTAAAAAATTTCAGAAAAATTATGATTTTGAAATTGTAGGGACTTTTGTTTTCCTAAAGTTTATTTAACTTTAAAACTTTGCTATCCTCTTTTATTTTCCATTTCCGGACAGAATAAGAGCGAGTAGATTTGTTTATGCAAAAGAGGTTGCAATTTGTATAAGTATTTAAGATATGGCTTTTAGTCAAAAGTAAGAGCGTTTTCTCGCTGCTTTACCACGTGCGTGATTTTCATGTCTGCCTTTAAGGTCAGAACTTAGTTCTCGCTGATATTTGAAGACGTATTGTAGTTTTTGCATTCCGCGCACTGCATACGTAGTGTTAAAAGGCCTTACGACAATCTTCGCCTTACGACTATCTGTAAAGCATCAAAGTTTAGTTCTTATTTAATTAAGTTAGTTTATTTCTTATTTTTTACGTTTTAGACCATAAGTACTGGTCTCTGTATTCCGAAGTACGGGAACGGCTGTACGCTTTGAGAAACAAAGGGCAAATTTAACCCTTCATATCTTTAGTGTATCTTCTACACACGCACGAACATAGTTTTGAGTAAGCTCCCTGTTCCTACTCAAGACTGCAGTTATGTTTGCAAAGGCAATTAGAACAGTAGTCCTGACAAAATGATTATATAACTTGTATAAACAGTATAATCATAGAACAAAATGACAATGGTTAAAAACTTTATAACGTAAATATAAATAGTAATATAAATAAATAATAGGAAAATGAAATAATATAGTATGCAGCTAGAAAATAAGAGAGAGGAAAACTGCCTCATAATAGGAAAACGCTAGACCTGGCTTGGAAGAAGCCTGTGAGTTTGCGAGAAAAGCTTGTCAGTTTTCCTGTTTAAGAAGTTCAACTCTTATACTAGCGATCATCAACAGAAAATATTAGATTAGCAATAGCCACTACTCCGTAAAAAAGAAAGAAATATAATAGTTTTAAAAATAAAGGGGTATTGCAACTATGAAACTATTGTGAAATAGTGAGAAATCAATCCGAAAATATTATATTACCGTTAATAAAAAATTATGGAAGCCTTGAAGTTGAGCACGTAGTTCACAATTCCCGTCACCTGGGCAGAGTTAGTGATCGATTTCCGAACTGGAAAATGAGAGCACTGGAGAAACAGTATTAAAAATAATATTATAAAGTTATATTGATTATGCAGTTTATATGACAATAACAGACAGTTATAGAGTGAAACACCGTTCACTACCATATAACCGTTATCAGACCTGAAAGTTATCAGTGACTGCGCATCGTAAATAACATTTCCAGGAAGCTTCACTTTAGGGATATATGTTTAGTTGATATATGCTAAAATCCGTTCTTTGGGGAAAACCTACACGAAACGTTTTCCCCTCGATCGCAAAATATCCCGCGTACATAGCCGGAACATCGGTTCCAGCGAAAGTGTTTCGGCTGGGAAGAGAAGGAGAAGCTCGTTTCTCGGAAAACTTTCTTCTAGCGTCACGTGTCGCTGGATGTGATATTTATCTAGCTTCAACAGATGGCATGACTCTTTATCAGATAATAACAAATAATATTATAAAAATTGCGATCAATTAAATCTAATGAAACAACATGTAAATTTAGGATTTGACTAGTAACAGTCAAAGTGTTGAAAGAAAACGGAAAATATCATTTAAATTAAAAAAGTCATGTAAAAAAAAGAAGAATACAATTACAAATTGTATAAAAGCTGGAGGAAAAATTGTGTAGGGCAGTAATCAGGGGGTAGGCGAACCTCCCCGGGCTTCTGATTAAGGGGGGCTTCTAAGAACCTTAGGTATTTTAGTATGTGTGCCTATAAGAATATACTAGAAAGTGGTTTGCATTGGAAATGTTAAAGTTTATTGTGGAAATAGTCTTCTAAGAATCAGTTCCTAACTTGTACTTGGCACACTAAAGACTTTTTTGACGGTGTGTGTTTCAGTTGCTTCTTACGGGATAAGCTTTTCAAAAGTGAAGTTTATCTTCTATCAGCAATCAACCAAATAAGATTTAACAGCTTGGCAATCTTTTCCATTGAAAATGCAGTAGCATCGAAAAGAAGTAGCTAAAATTATTAATTTTGGTGAAATTGTAAAGTTCAGAAGCTCGCAAAAACAGTTTTAGCTTCTTTTAGTCAAAGAAAAATTAAAAAAAATTTTCAAACATATAAAATAGCAGATTAATAAGATTTTTTTTAATGTATGTTTGTCTGCTGGATGTAAGTTGTTTTTCTTTAGTCTTAAGATTTTTTGTTTTACATGCCATTTTCACAATTTAATTCTAATTAAATAAATGTTAATTATGCATTTGTATTAACATTTTGTACGGTGATCATTCCAATAAAAGGTTACCCAGAGAAATTTCTGTCCTTGGCCTTGATAATTGTAGGTCTGCCACCGAAAATGTATACTGTGTGTTGAATATAGTGTATGGATAAAAAAACTTCGCTCTTCTGCAGAAAATTAAGAGCCATTGTATGAAAAATGTTTAAATTCTCCAGCGAATCGAATTTCGGTTACCAATTCTGGGACAATGTACTACATGCACTAAACTAAGACAACTCATTACATCTTTTTGAAAATAAACTAAAGTTAAAAATAATTGCCAATTATAGTTTCAAGTGCTCTCTAACTTAGGTTTCAGTTTAGTGGAGGCACTGATAACTTTTAACAGTGCTTTTTGGAACCTTAGAGTAGTACTTTAGTCATTTCTTACCTTTTTATTAATGTTTATTTGAAATAATGAATAAGCAAAAAGGGAGTATATTAACTACTGAAAAGTCGAATTCATGAAATGACCATGTAATGAAGCTCAAAGACTGAAACTGTGTGAGGGAACGATCAGGAAAAAAACCGAAAATCCCTTCAGAATTTTAATATTTTTATTATTATTACTACTTACGTGTTCCGCCTTAAGGCACTACACGGAAGGAAGAAATGCCTTCGTGGAGGACTTTCTACGAAAAACTGGTTCGTATTAACCCATTACACATGGGAAAAACCACGAAAACGCCCATGCAACCAGCCCGTTCGCGGTTCTCGAACCTCGGACCAAACTACCAGTGTTCAGGAACTTTACTGTTCGGCCGCTGGTGGGCCTCAGAATTTTAATAAGCATACAGAATTATTCAAGGTATTCTCAAGAAGGTACACTATGAAAAAGCCAAAATTTGAAGCTACTGACGTGGTAGATGTATAATCGAAAAATTGTTTACCTAACTACAAAGCATCTGCGATTTGTATAAGGTTTATAAAAGAGTAGCACGAAATTTATTCAAAACAAGAATTAAAATAAAGGAAAGAAGAAAAATTACTGCTGTTCTTCATTAAATAAATAATTAATAATTTTTACATGCTACATATTATACGCCTTAAATTTGCCTGTGCGTAATATAGCGGGTCGTATCCTGCTTAGGCAAATTATCGTCGTCGGAAGCTAACTAAATGTGTGTACTGAACTTCATTTAGCTCACAGAGATAAACCTCAGCTAAATTTTATTGCTACGATTTGCAGGCTTTTACAGCTAAAACTCAAAAGTAGCAAAAATTATGTACCTCTGCTTGCGAAGTTTTTAATTAACATAAAATATTTCAGGTTGCAAGCACACCGATACTCCTCTGTCTATCGCTAGAGGATAAATAAATTACTCGTAGGTTCTAAACAGCCCGGCAACTATCTACCTTATCGAACCAGGGTTCAATTCCAGGCGAACGGGTTGGCTTCATGGATGTTTTCGTGTCAAACACCCCGTGTAAAACATGTATACAAGTTAGTCCTCCACCAAGGCATCCCTCCCATTAGGCAGATAGCTCTCGTATGCTTTGCTGTTATCAAATAAACCAATAAACCAAACAAATCTACCTTACCGGCTTCAAGGTTACACTGATAAACATAAATTCTAGCTCTGGAAAGTCACGCAGTCTAAATAGTAGTTGCACTCTCTAGGTGAAATTACTCCCAATTTTTCCTTCCGGTCAAGACCGATGGAAAAATGGAAACACAGAAAATAATTAACATAAAATTATCAATTAATTAAATAAAACTTATATACTCATGATTTTTCAGCTGTTTCAAACCTATAAATGCTATTTTTAAAGCTCTTTCGGCTTGAACGACTTACCCTTCATCCGGCCTAAGGTCTGGTTCCACAGAGACCAATTAACTTTATGCCTGTATTATTATCTCAGATAGTATAAAACATAAAAAGAATTAAGCAAACTTTGTTCGTGCGTCATATGTGATCGCATATTTCTTATTTCTACTATGTGTTAAAATGACTTCATATAACACTGTTTAGTTAAGCGCTTTGTTTGCTGGAACCGCATCGTTAGCGTTATAACGAACTATTTTTTATTCATGTAAGTCACCAGATATCTTGAGAGATACTATTGCTTAAAATGGATTGATTAAATGATTTACTATTTAATTATTTAAAGAAACTATTACTATTTAATTATTTATTTATTTATGGACTTAGAAACCTCTTTCAGATTACTATTTAGTATTTAACATAGTATACATTTTCTTCTTCTCTATTTTACATAATTTACAATTTTTCTTTTCCTATTTGCATAATAGTTCGTAAATATATATATATATGGAACATGAATTTTGAATATCAGTTTCATACTTTGTAAATTCCCTTTTCTTTTAACCTATAGACAAAAAGATTTTGAGCTCCTGTTTTAAACTACCTTGAACCTTTCTTAACTTTATCGCGCAATATTAAAATTCACCTTTGCAAAAATATCATTATAAAAAAAGAAGATAAAGAGGATGGGAATTCAAAATGTACACTGGTACTTTAATAGGATTCCATTCTAATAAATGTACTCTTTTTAATTACGCTGAGCACTGGATTTAAATTTAATAATTATTTAAGGCATGCGAGCAAAAAAGTGTAGATGCATTTCCGTTTCGTGAAGTCCCGAAATTGACTCCAGAAATGATTTTAAGACTTTGAGACCACTTTCAGAATTTCATGTTAGTATTTTTAATTTCAGAAGTCAAGAAACATGTTACATGTTTATAGATAATGATAATTTTCTCTTCTAAAAATCTGAAGTTTTGCAAATTCTGCCAGTGTTATACGAGTTTATTTATGTTACCTGTTTTAATTACTGTCAGAAATAATCCTAGGAACTCATGCAGCCTAAGGCAAACCATCTTTAAATCTGATCATCTGTATGTGTGCAATTTTTAAAAATATTCTTTAAAGTATTTTATTATGTATGAGGGAATACAAATAACAGTTGTTGAAGTTTTATGCTGATGAATTGTTTTGAATTTGATTTTAATGCATAAAACTCCAAATGTTCATCATTAGTCCAGCTATGCATATTTGTTTGTTTGAAGGCTATGATATATTTATTTAAAGAAAGTTCTGTTTCAAATTTTGCTTTAAAATTTTCTAAGGTTTTCTTAGCTGAAATAAAAAGAATCGTAGAACCATCCATTCAATGGAGAAAAAAGGGCTGATTTCCGAACCATTAAGCATACTTTCCACTTCTTCCAATTTCTGACATCTGATAAACGTAATAAATGCAGAAAAATTTCTTGAAAGGATTCGCATTTTCCTCAAAATATTTTATCTGAGATTTGATCAAAAGTTCAGTGAAGCAGGAAATATTCTTTCCTTTTGCAGCGGAATTTTAGAGCAGAGTTGTATTTAGAAATATAGAAGGTGATTCTTCTTTTTTATCACACAAAATTGCTTTTCAAATACGGAATCAAAATTTTAAATCGCTTATAAAGTTGTTCATTCTGCATGCATACTGATTTAAATAAATTTATAATAACAATTTTGAGTTAATAAATGAAAAAATGTGCATGGAAAGAACGGAAAATTATTGATTAAGGAAAGCTGGAGAAGATGTGAATTCCCGAGGCAGAGTTACCCAGGAAAGGACTATCGTGCCTTTCTTAAGATCTTTATTTTCAAGACATTTTTGAGAGTCAAAATATTTATAAATTAAATATTAAATTTAACTACTTGCGTTTTAACTTAAGTTTGTTTCATTAATTTGAGTAAAGCGCTCTAGGGATATCTGCTTAAAAAGAAGGATGTTTTTATGGAGAGCCACCTCTGGGAAACTAGTTCGCAGTCGCGTTATATTGAGAAAGCAAAGAAAGCGTCTAGCAGCCAGTCAGTTCGCTAGAATTCGAAGTTGAATGAAGCTACCAATGTTCTTCGCTCTTATACCCTCGACCAGTAGGTAGTAATAGCTTCACACAAGTACTCAACACAAGTTTTGGCTTTTGTCACTTTAAACTTTTGATCTCGTGTGAAGGATAGCTTTAAATTTTCTAAGGATTTTCCAAGCTAATTTGGTCTCGAAAAAATTATTTAAATTATACTGTATAAAAAACGACAAACTGCTGTTTTACAGCAGCATTTTCTGTATTCCGAGATATTACCTGACAGGGACATCTCGCTAAATTACATACTGCACAGATATAGATATTTTATCATTTGATTATTATGCGCTAATAAATTTGAGCATATCTTACATAAAGTGAGAAAAGTTCTTACACAGTTCAATTTTGTATTTTTGGACTAGTGCTAATGTGATGTGGTTGGGAAGAAAGGCCACTTTCTTATGCCTTTTAAAAAACGTGCTAATTGTGTTTAGCCGAGCAAAAAGGTTAAATTTTTTTATGAAGTAAACATCGAAATATTGAATATTTGCATTAGTTACTGAATGAGTTAGTCAAGAGAGAATATTAAAACAATGAATCTTTTTTGTATATACTAAAATGTTGTGTGAAAATTTAGATGATCATAATTGTATTTACGAATAGTAGCTGTTTTAATGACTCTTTACATTGCCTTTCCTTTTCGACCTATTTTTCTGTACAAGTATGGCAACAGTGTCCCTTTGTTACATTAAATGTTTTGTGCTATTTCATTAAAACACATATAATCAAAAATTTTTATGCCTGTTTTAATTTTCGTCTAAATTCAAGTTTGAGTAGAATTTCTAACCTTTTCTTATAAAATTCTTTTGAAATAGTGTTATGTATATTTAACAGTGTTTCTGTAATACTGATGTGCTAATCTTCGGAGTTTAAGATAGAAATAAGAATCAGTTATTAAAAACATTATATGAAGTTAAACCTCATATAGGTTTATTTTTTAAGATTATCACCTCTGACTGTGACACATCTGCCACAAACATAATTTCATAACAGTACTTGAAATTTCTGATAATTCTATAAGGCGACAAGAAATTGGCATTATCTGGAATTGTGGTTAATCATTTTAGGGGAGCTCCACTGTCTAGTCTATTGATTTAGATATGGTAGTTTTATACACACACAAATTTTGCAAAAGTAATTGAAAGGTTTTACAAGCTGAAGCTAAAGCTTTTCAAGTTATATTGAGGAGCAGTATTTTAGCATTACTTACGGAAAATCCCTTCAATCACAACAGACGGCGCCAATCGCGCCAAACCCAAAAAACCCATTTACTAAATACAAGAAAAAAACATTCTATTCTTATTTTTCTTTCAAATTTATTATATTATCATTTATTTATGTTTAATTTTTCATTAAAATTTCCATTATTTTTTCCATAATATCGTCATATCATGGCCATTAACACATTTTTTGAGGCCGGTAAGATTCCATAACTTTGAAAATATTCAACAGCATGCTCTTCTGTAGTAGGCAGGTCCCAAATTTTAATCATTTTTTTTCGAGAATGCGTGATAGAGGGGAAAAAAGGAGTCTTTACTCAAGAATAATAACTAACACGTGTAACCATGGTTACACCAAACCCAGCATATTTGAAGAAGACGCTTCCATTTTTGGCGAAAAATCGCTTAGTTTGGCGTCTTTTCTTTAATAGGCAAAAATGGTCAACGGGTTTTTACGTAAGTACCCTTTTCAAATATAGTTCAAGTAATATTTAAATATTATTTTCTTACATTAATTATAAATTAATTGTATTGCAGTATTAACAGTTACAAGTTTCTATACTAAATTTATCTATTTGTATAGATAAGTTTATTATATATTAAAAAAGATAAACCTGTTTATAAACAAATGTGACTGGATGTACTGTATTCACTTAATTGGAATGAGTATAATAGAATAAGATGAAAGTAATTTTAACGTAGGGCTGTGTAGAAGATTTACTTATAAATATCCCATTATATAAAGTTCATTTGGTGCTGTAAATACACAGCATTTTGCACTGACCACATTTTGAGTGGTGTTTTTATATTTTTTTTCCACAGAAATTTAGTTTTGGTAAATCAGTTATTTAATAGATACTTATAACTGCGTATAGATGAATGAAATTACATTCATACTTATTCACAGAAATGGAATTTTTTACAAAATAAGAGTTAATAATTAAATTTTTTTCATATTGAGAAATGCATACTGTAATGTAATTTACGAGTGTGGCACATAGTTACTTAAATATTACCTATTTTATTTATATAAAATTATTATTTAAAGTATATGGAAGGTTATATCGGACTAAAAGTGAGATACAGAATAAGATTATATAGGAATCAGATACATGGGAATCAATTATATAGGAATCAGATTATATAGATTATACGGAATCAGATTATATACGCAGTGAAATATATCAGTAATTCCCGAACTGCGGGTGGAGAATCGGTGTTTTGTGGATTGCGTAAATTTTTGAAACTTTCTTTCATTACAGTACTATAATATTTTGTGTTTTATGGTTAAATATATTTATTTTTATATAAATGTTTGTTTATATTCTGAGGAATACAGGTAACATTGAGAGATGCTTATTGTATAGTGGTGCTCGTCGTAGTATTTCTCTATTATTATGCCTTTATTTCATTTCTTCCATGCAGAGACATCTATGTGTATGTAGGTCTTAATAAGTTGCAGTGCGTAGGCATGTTGGAATCAGTGGCAAGCTTTAGGGAACTGTTTTTGCACGTATTTTCACAATTCAATCTCGCAAAGAACAAATTTCTAAATTTACGAGCCTCTTGCTCTTTTCGTTTGCTTATTTGTTTGCTATTTTGATCTACAATAGTCTTTCTCTTCCTGAAAATTAGGGTTTCGTCCAATTTCATTTAAATGGGGTAATGCATATTATAGCTAATTTAAAATGTAAGCAGATGCTGTAAAGTACCCTCTGTTTTCAATAAATTTATTGTTAGGTATCAAATTGCTAAACAAGGCTAGTTTCCCAATGAAAGACGCCAGTAAATAAGGTATCACTAAATTATTTTAACATTTGCAATGAGGCTATTGAACCCTCATTTTAAATTTAGAATCAATTTGTGTAATTTTTCAGCTATTTTATAATTTTTATATTATTTAAATTTAAAAACGAATTCTTCGTGCACTTTAATGTGTATGTGCTGCCTTTTTTTAAAGTAAAACATTTAATTTGATATTTTGTTTTTATTCGATAGCAAGCTCTTTGGTAAAGGTTTCATAGCTCAACAATGGTTACAACGCTAAAATGCTTGTGAAGGACTGAAATGTAGTATGTTATACATGTATATATATCTTTTGATGGCTGCGAATCGTGACTTTGACTGTTAATTTGATTTTCAAAAACTTTAAAGGCATATTTAAAATTTTGTAAAGGTAATTTATACCAATATTTTATAATACATTTTTAATGACATGTATACATAATCTGGCATGCCCAGTGCTAATGAGCATAACCAGTAGGCTTTTAGATGTTTAAAAACTTCATTAGTTTCATTCAAGCTGAAGTTTTTAAAGACTATTCTACATGCTTTTTTTCCCTTCTAATAAAGTTTTGTGCATTTCAACTGTGCTAATTATGTACTTCTGGTGGTTTATGAAGATTTAGCTTACAGGAACGCAATAGTTGTATAGTTTCTTATTATACTTATAATGACTAGTGTTTGTGGAAATTTAGTCTATAGTTCTGTTGGCTTCATGTACTGTTTTTATGGGGATTTTGTACATGGAAACCGGTGTAATTTTAATGGTTTTGTTTACGGGGTTTCAACCTATGAGTGTCTGTGCATTTCTGGAGATTTTTGTCTACTGGTTTTTACGAGGATTTGACCTACATCTATTCATACTGTACAGAAGCACAGTTTCTTTTCAAACTGGTTTTTAAGGTATCCGAATAGATATAGTGTTTTTTCTATGGTTACTCGTAAGCCAAATACATGTGCAATTCCTTTTATTGATTGGAACATTTTGTACGGAGCATTTTTAGCAGGGAAGGCATGGATATTTGTATGTATGAATAGCTCTTTATGGCATGGAAGTACTGAAGATACTGTTCAGTCAAAAGTCATTTCCATAGGTTTATGGGACGTGAGGAGCGGTGGGTGACCTTCAGCTCTGCACCCGGGATATTCTTTAAAATGTAATGGAGCTACGCAGATTCGCTCAGTTATCTGTATAATATGTTGAAAACCTAAACCAAAGAAAGATTGAAGCATTGCCTGTTGACCGCAATACAATTCGTGGATTTGACCTGATGTTACTATTAGACAAGTGAGATAAGTCACAACAAGTATTTCTTCTACATATAGTTTACACTTTATAAAGCAAATCGTTTTTAAAAATATAAAATTACACCAGAAACTGGTTGATGAAAGCAAAATATCTTTTGGCTTAGTTTATTTGATTATGACAAAGCACAAGAGGGCTTAAGGATGTCTTCCTAGAAAACATTCTAAGACAAACAGTCTCGTATCCACGCTTCATGGTGTAAAATTACGAAAACGCTTACGCAGGCCCCCACGCTCGCATGGAATCGAACGTAGGTCGAGCTCCTAGTTTTCGACGTGTTTACCACTTGCTGGTGGGTCAATGTTTCTTTTGGATTGGATTGTGTTGGTACGATAAAACACAACGAAGTTATTTGCATCATGTTTTTTGCTTTAATTTGGAGTCTGTCAGTTTTGGTCTTCAGTACTTTACGTTGCCAAAATTCGAATTTAGCTGCTTCTTAAAACTGGTAATGAGAGATAATACTCCTCTTCACCACTACTAACCTTTCGAATCGACAGATTTTAAATGTCTCCATTCGCTCGAAGCATTCATAAACATTTGTGCCTTATCTGATATGTCCAAATTATGGTTATGAACATTCCTGTCTTATTTCTAAGCTCGTGAGTCTGACTAGCCGTTAACCTCAGCTAACCACCTAGAATGCCGTAAAAGGTCAATTGTTATCCTCTTAGGCTAGGTTATTTCGATGTATGGCAGACCATATGAGGGCTATCTGTCTACGAGAAGGGATGCCTTTTTGGAAGGCCTCTTAAGGAAAACCGATTCGTATTTACCTTACATATGGGGAAAACTACGAAAACGCCCATACATTAATCTTGTTCGCTGGGATTTGAACCCGTGATTGGATATGATTATTTAGATTACGGGAAAGCACTGGACAGCTAACTGCTTAAGGATGATGTGTTCGTTAAGGACATTTTAAGAAAATGGGTTATATTCACATCATACTTTAGGAAAGCAACGAAAACTTCTATGCAGCCAGCTCGTCGTTCATCGGACCTTGAACCTGGGTCGAACTACTAATGTTCAGCCGTTTCATTACCCGGTTGCTTTGGACGCAGTGTTAATCGTGGAAAACCAGCCATTCGTAATTCCCATGTCCCAAAAACAGTTCTTAAGTCAAATGACATGCATGAAGAAGCATCAAATAATTATGATCAGCGTGAATATTCGTGACCTGCATTCATTCTAGATTTACATTTTAATAAAGGAAAAGAAAATTAGAGCAAACTCCAATTAAAATTGCTGTCGATGGAAACGAAAATAATGCATCTACATTCAGATATGCCGAATCGTCAATTCCATTTGTAAGAAATTTTATGCCCTTTCTTAAATTTGAAATCTGAGAGATTTCATTAACGCAAGAGCTAGATTGCTTAATAAACCATTCTGCATAATTTTTAAATTAGCGAGTTCACTTAAGTAAGATCAGAAGTCACTTTTCAAAATCTGTTTACTTTTGAAATTGGCTGACGAATAAATTACACATCAGCTCTGGGAATAATTACACATTAGTTTCAAGCTTACGCTTCCTGTTTTCAACAATAAACATGCGTATCACTTTCCGCTGTTTACCTACGGATATATCATAAAATACGCTTACGTGTTAATTGCTTTATTAGATGAAAACAAACGTGTAGTGCACTAATGGATTCTTAAAAATGATTTTTTTATTAAACTGAATTGTTAATGTTCTTTAATTTCAAAAGGCTTGTCAGATTAGACATTTTCAGACGCTGATTAATTAGAATTTGTCGAATATCTGAAAGTTAATTTCTTGAAATCTCTAGGGAGTAAGTATTCAATTGATTTAATGCTACTTAAAGAGGATTAATGTATATAACATCGTATTGAAAAGGGTTCGAGTTAATTTATCTAAACAATATAATTGAAGATAAAAAGCACATTCGTGTAAAGGCTAAATGAGTAAGACTTTGTATTTCCCTTTTGAATATTTATTAATTCACTTTAAAGCATTGAATTGTAAGAAAAAGCTGAAGATACCTTAAACAGTCTAATGAAAGGCAAATTTGCTGCGCAAAAATAAAATATTCTGGAAAATGAAAAAAGACAGAAGTATGGGTGCATGCAATGCTCAATAGCTAAGGTATTTATTTGTTAAAGTTGAAATGAATTAACAGAAAAAAGGATAAAAATCAGCGTAAGCCTCTGCTCAAACTGGTTAACTCAACAAATTGACTTCTAAAAGTCTTATCGACTAATATTCTGACAAAGAAGCAGGTAAAATGTCATCAGACGCAAGCTCAAATATTGCTCGTTACGCGCGATTTAATCCGCGCTACTAATTGAATTGGTTTGAGATTTGTAAGTGTAAAACACAGCACACTCGACAATATAACTGTTAATATGTAAGGCACGTGCTGTAAGTGCTGATATAAAAAGAAATCAACGGCTTCGGTAGTTCGCAAAGAGCGACTTAACTCTTTATTCAGATGTCTCTGTCTTTCAAAGAGTTAACCCGGGATCACGCGCATGGACTGTCAAATTACCCCAAGCAATTAAATGGCATATAAACGAAACATATTACAATTTAGTAAAAAAATGCATTCTATGTTAATTACAACATTTATTATATAAAATAGCTTGAAAATAATGATAAATTAAAAGTTAATAACCAATCAAAAGCATTCAATTTTTTTTTCTGGAATCACCGATTCCTCTGAAAAATTTTTTTCGTTATTTGCGAATGCAATTGTAGTCCAAATTATGCAGAATTATTACACGAACAATGAGTTTTAAAATTTTAAAATTAGTTAAGCTCATGAAGCATTATATATCATGGTTTAAAATCAGGATCTAAAAGGGCAAAGGCCAAATACCTTCAATTTTTCTTCAAAGAAACCACCATTTTTCAATACCACCTTCAATACCACCATTTTTCTTCAAAGAAATGCCTTCAATTCCGGAACTTCTCTGGTGGATTTTTAGTAGATAAAAGCAAGATTCCTGAATTTATACCGCCACTACTTAAAAATAAGAAAAATATTACCATAGGCCATCGGTGTGATATTCTGTCGACAGCATACGTGCCACCCATTTCTTCGACTAAGTCAGCTGCTCCTTTTGTCATGTTTGTTACAAAATGTAATTGCTTCAGAATTTTTCAAAATCTCCCGTGTTTTCATCGACATGGTTATCCTTGTGACATAGCCATATATGTGTATACTTAGCAGTGCTTCTGTTAAATATACACATATAAAAAGGTTAACACTTTTGATCTTCTTTTTTGCAATCTAAGAAAGTAGCATTATATCCTCTTGAAACCCGAAGAAAGCTGTATGCTGTTTTCTATTCTTATTCGACGCAAATTCAGGTAGGATAATCGTCTTGTCCTTACGTATTATTCCAACGATAGAAATTTTACTTTTGAGTAAGAAATTGGCCGTAAATTTTCCTTAAGAAATAATGGAGCTAGCTTGCCGCTTTGCTATTTCGCAAGAACTATGGACTTTCTTGTATGGCTCATCTGGTTGCTGACCTGAGTAAATTTCCATCTTGAAAGTATAGAAGGTTCTAGGATCAATCACAGCAAATATCTTTATACCATATCTTGCAGGTTTCTTAGGTATATACTGACGAAAGGAGCATCGTGTTCGAAAAGATGCTAGCTTTTTGCCCAAAGTCATGTACTCGCCTACATAATATAATTTCTGACAACTCTTGACAAAATTCTCAAATAAATCACTTATTGGAGCTAGTTTATCACTCTTTCTTCTGTCATCTCGTGTTGCGGTATCATTGAATCGTAAAACACGAAGAATGAAAAGAAAATGCCCATAGTTCATAGTTTTACGAAAAATATCCCATCCTGTGCCATTAGTCTCCCATAAATCTCGAACATTGACATGGGAAGATTTACAATCCAGCGACGCATAAGAATTTTAAAAAGCAAGAAACTCTTCTTTTTTCCATAAGTTTTGCGTCTCTTTTAAAAATTTCCCGAAAAATTTTTTACATAAATATTAGAGCATTTCACAATCGTTTCAATCATTGTGTCATTAAATATCAGGTTCTATACATCGATGGGTGAAGTCACATATTTGGATATATGTGTATTGTCAGGTCATTGTTTTTTATGATACTTTGGGACGTCATGCGTCTTTGAACTCGAAAGGGTTCTTTCTGCCACTTTGTTACTTTATCTTTCCCATAAAATAGTCAGTTGTATCCACAATGAACGTCTTCTGAAGAGTCGCATTCTTTTTCCGTTTCAGACTGGCGATCACTAAACACACTCTTTTGCAAAAAAATCGAAGCACCAAGAAGGACTTTTGTAATCATGACGAAATTTGGTATGCAAAAACATCTTGATCGATCATGCAAATGATTAAAGTTTCAAGGCAAATGAACAGGAATTGCGATCACGCGCATTTCTAGTTCGCAATTCGCAAAGTATAAAACCAGTAACAGAGGCGGAAAATTTATCTTTTTTTGTTGCTGCCATTATAATTCCGTAAAGAAGCAACTAAAGATGCCATTACGAGGATATCGAAGACCTTACAGGCAACTAAACGACTTCGAACGTGGTCGCATTGTAGGGTTGCATGAAGCTGGGTGGTCATAGTGAACAATAAGCCGCCACCTGCAGCGTACAGACACTGCCGTGCAAAGATGTTGGCAGCAATGGTTGCTACAAGGAAATTGCCGACGAAATGAGGGCTCTGGAAGGCCAAGGAGCACAAATGCGAGACAAGATGGATGATTGTTTGCCAGGGCCGAACTGCCCCACCGGTATCCTTGTCGACTATTCAACGCATTACAGCAACGTCTATACCTCCCGTGGTACCGTCCACCATCTTACGGCGTTTGTCTGAGGCGGGGTTACGCTCACATAGTCTTCCCGGGTTAAGTGCTTTTAATGCCAAAGAACGACTCATTGTCTCATTCCACACAACTCAACACAACTGTAAATACGAAAAAGCTTAATTTGTAACTGATTTTCTTCTGGGTTCACAAATTAAA
Organism: Stegodyphus mimosarum; assembly: GCA_000611955.2. Classification (NCBI taxonomy): domain Eukaryota; kingdom Metazoa; phylum Arthropoda; class Arachnida; order Araneae; family Eresidae; genus Stegodyphus; species Stegodyphus mimosarum. Next base: position 119,293 of record KK118032.1, on the reverse strand, counting down.
CAGGAGACCGACCCTTCAAGCTTAACAAAACTTTATAAATCAAATATTGACCGTCCAACTGGAAATGTATACCGTGTGAGCAAAAATGACAAATTTCTAGCTTTGAAACCCAGAGCACTAAGAAGATTCTAGCCTTTACCAAGGTAAAAAAGTTCACTCCTGATCGGTGTAGTGGTTAACGCTCCTGTTTACTCTAGCGTTGGGCTCGGGTTTGAATCAGGTGAAGGCATGAATATTTGTAAGTGTATAGAGTGTCTGTGCGGCATGGAGGCACTCAAAATACACGGCAAGTCGAAAGCCCTCTCGAGTGGTTTGGTGGTAGGGTAAGGTAAGTGGGAGACTCTCGAATCAATACCTCGGGGTGCTCTCCATCAAAATTGGGATGGAGTTGGGCAAAGTACTGCTGTCACCCATATGGTGCTGAAGTCCCATGCCAGCGACAGCTGCAATACTAGTCACGATAAACTTCCTGGAATTGTTCTGATTAGGCCAGACAAGTCAGATAAGCCACAACAACAAGACAAATTATCTATAAAAAAGCTTTAATCAAGCATAGACTATTAAATATTTTGGAATGCAAGTAGATTACATCAACTTCTAGTCTTTTAGATCTACGACGATAAATTTGCCTTTGCAAGTAAATTAGAAATCCAGACTTAGCTCCAATTATCGGAATCATTAGTTTTTTTTTATTAACCTAGTCAATTAAACTTGTAAATTTTTTATTTGATTCAAATACTATAAGAAACAATTCAGTAGATTGTGCAGGTTTTAAAATGCTATACTGAATTAGTACGATTATGTACGATAAGAGAATTGCTTTATAATGGTGTCTTGTCACAAAGGCACTGATACTTTTATGACAGAACACCGTTATTAAGTCGAATATCCTGTGTCGAATATCCTAAAAGGATAACATTGTAGTATCTGGCGACTGTTTGGCGATCAACAAGGAGCGCTTGGCGCGTTTTATGCCTCCTCCTAGGAGGTTTCTGTAATTTAAGACAGACGAGCGTTGGCCACAGAAGAGCGAGGTGGTCGTGTTTTGTAGTTTGTAGGAGCAACGTACCGCTCCGAGTTTTATAGTTTCTTTTTAAATTTCTTTAAATAACCAATTTTTTCTTTCTTCACATCGATGGTGTCTTGAAACCACAAAGCCATCACATCACGCTCTCGTTACGAGAAACAGAGTGCTTAGAACCGTGAAAGCAGAAACGAAAGTAGTGGACTACGAATTCAGAAGTTTGAAAAAGGAAAGAAAATGTTCAGAAACGTCAAGAAAGAAGATTTGGTAACTGTTTTATTGGAAATGGGTGAAGAAGTAACCACAGATTTGAAGTTGGTAGAACTGAAACACAAGCTTCAGAACTGTAAAGAATACATCGAAGACGCTGAATTTGTGAAAGAAATTCTGATTACTACAGTGGAGAACAGGAAAAGAAAAGAAGAAATCGAAAGAATACAAATGGAAGAAGAGAGGTTGAGAAGAGAAAGGGAACATGAAATTGAATTAGTGAAGATTCGAGCGACTCAGTATGAAGAAAGTAGAAATTCGACCCCTTCGATCCAGAACAACGGTTGAGAAACCGAAATTTCCCTTGACAAACTGATCAAAGGAGTAGGAACACTGACTATACCAGTACCGAAGAAAGCGGAAGCATGGAATATATTTTTCGATTCTATCGAAAGAGCTTTTAAGCACAAGAAAGTTCCAGAAGAACTCAAAGCAGAAATATTATTGAAACTAATCGGAGAAAAAGCTTCAAATGTCCAGGTCTATATAAAGGAAGAAGATATACAAAATTATTAAAAAGTGAAAACTCTTATTTTAAAGGAATATCAACCGACTCCTCAAGCCCGCTTAGAAGATTTTAGAAGAGCGAAACGTTATTCCGGCGAAACTCATGTCCAGTTTGCCTCGCGACTGACATCCACATGGGACTATTACTGCAAATTAAGAGAAGTAAAAGATTTTGAAACACTCAAGGAATTAATGATTTCTGCTAAATTTTTTCAAGCTCTAGACGGAGAAACAGCCGCACACATAGCAGTCCGGCAAGGAAATACATGGTTGAAGCCACAAGAGTTAGCTAAAGAATGTGATATATATTTCACAGCTAAGCGGAAATCATTCGACGATGTCCGAAATGAAATCAAACGACCGCCGAAATTCATGGATACGGCATGTGCACAAGATAAATATACTCCAGCACATATGAAAAAAGAATACTCAAAACAGGAAGGATTTTCCGCGAGAAAATCCTCGCGGAAAGAATAAAAGAATGTTATATTTGCGGAAGTTATCAACATATTGCAAGAGATTGCCCAGACAAAAGAAGAAAGAACAAAACCGCAGTAAAGAAGAAGGAGAACGATGACAGCAGAACTTCTAGAAATTCCAAAAAAGAAGAAGCCGTTGTTGCTAAAGTAAGCTCATCCCATTTACGACACGACACGAATTCAAAGAAAATATCGTCCAACCATTGCAAAAAGTAGATGTTTTTATAAACTCTGAGAAAGTCGAAGTTATCGTTGACTCCGAAACCCAGATAACGATTGTACATTCATCACTCATTCCAAATTTAGAAGATCAAGAAGGGAGTAAAGTCATGCTAACCCCTGCTTTCGGACAGCCGATTGAAGCGAAAGTTTGCCGTGTGCCTATTTATTACAAGAACTGTGGAAGTAATTTATTTAATTTTGTGGATACATTAATCGCAGTGACTGATAAATTAAATGTGCCTTGCGTAATAACTCCAGAAATACATGAACTGTTGATTATTCCTTCTAGAAAAGAATCAAACATCGACATTTTAGAAAAGAATAAATCCGAAGTAGAAAACCTGCAGGAGCTATCCGCCGAAGTACAAGCAAACGAAAATGCAAATTGCCCCCCCCCGCAAACAATTTTGGATAAACAAATTGGAGGAGAGGAGGAGAAATTACACCTGCAGTCTCTATTCACCGAAGCTCAAACCAAGAGCAACGCAAACTGCCCCCCGCCAACGGTCTTGGAGGAAGAAACCGAAGAAGAGGAGAGGGAGAGGGCGAGCGCAGACATAAACACCGACTTGTCGGCAGCTGAAAATCTACGACGAGAGCAGATGAATCGCCCCTCACTAAGAGAGGCATGGAAATTAGCTAAAGGAAAAAAGGGGAATTATTTATTCATCGATAATCTTTTACATCACAAGGAAAAAATATTGGGACAGACTGTTTCACAACTGGTACTTCCTATTAGTAGAAGAAAGCAAGTGTTGGAATTAGCACATACACTGGTGTGCAAAAATTAAGAACGAAGTCGAAAAATTAGCATATCAGCTGAAGAGGCAGAGCGGACAGAAAGACCAATCAGCAGATTAAGTAAGGTGATGTACGGTAGCACATGCGCAGATATGCAAGTAGACGTAATGGGGGAGTGTTTGAGTAGTATAAAGCATGTTGTCGGTGTAAGATCAGTATTTCTGGCAAAGAGATTGCGCGCCGTATAGCAGTTAAAATCACACCGAGTTGCTGCCTAAGCGAGAAATGGCGAATAATCAATCTGTTAGACAACATCTGGATGCTTTTACCCGAGGTCGAATCATTGGAAAGTTGGAGGAAGGCCGCAGTGTGACAAGTGTGGCTGCAGAGTTCGGAATTGCTCACAGCATCGTTTCACGACTTTGGAGACAATTTCAAACTACAGGAACAGCTATCCGTGGGTTTAGTAGTGGTCGTCCACGAGGAACCACACCCGCAGATGACCGGTATATTGCCTTACAGGCCAGAAGAAACAGGCGGCAGACAGCGGGAGAAATCGCTAGACACACGACACAGGCGACTGGACGACCGATATCGCGTTTTACCGTGGCCAGAAGACTGCACGGTGGTGGTCTGTTTGCACGACGCCCTGTACGGTGTGTACCTCTAACGCCTGCCCATCGGAGAAGGCGTTCTCTGTGGTGCCGGGAACACCGGAATTGGAGAGACAATGAATGGGGACGAGTACTCTTTACAGATGAGAGCAGATTCAGTCTGAGTAGCGATTCTCATCGCATACTCATCTGGAGAGAGCGGGGAAGCCGCAATCATCCCTCGAACATCATTGAAAGGGACAGGTATGGAGGTGGCGGTGTTCTCGTTTGGGGAGGCATCATGCTTGGTAGTCGTACAGACCTTCACATCTTCGACGCAGGTTCAGTCAACGGGACCCGTTATTGTAACGAGATTCTTCTTCCATATGTGCGTCTTTTTAGAGGCGCTATGGGTCCGCAGTTCCTTTTCATGGACGACAATGCACCATGTCATCGCACAGTAGCTGCCGAACAGCTCTTACAGAATGAGGATATTGAACGTATGGATTGGCCGGCACGATCTCCGGATCTCAATCCCATCGAGCATGTATGGGATTTTCTAGGCAGACGCTTGGCAGCTCGTACCTTACCACCAGTAACGATTCCGGAGCTTCGATTGGCGCTGCAAGACGAATGGGCAGCAATGCCTCAACAACTCATTGACACCCTCATTCTCAGCATGGGCAGACGCTGTGAAACCTGCCTAGCAGTCAGGGGAGATCATATCCCCTATTAAAGACCGGATGTTTCTTGCTGGACACCCATCACAGGGATGTTTCGGCCTTCAGTCGCATTGCGCTCCATGCTACTATTTCAACAAAGCTTCTTTTTATCCCTCTGATTTCTCTTTTAGTAAGTGTTGCTTACATTACTCATGTCCTTACGTATTGAGGATCTTACGGTATTAAATGTGTTGATTTGGAAAGCTTTTGTACAAAGTTATATTGAAAAAACCGTCTCGTCCTTAATTTTTGCACACCAGTGTAGTTCCATTTTCGGAGCACATCTAGGAATAAGGAAAACAAGAGAGAGAATTCGATACTCATTTTTTTGGCCTGGATTACCGCAAGACGTCGAGACCTTTTGCAAAACATGCAAAAATTGTCAGTTAAAGAGCCCAGAAAGGAGATCTGACAAGATTCCCATCACACCGGTCAGAAGGCCAGAATTACCATTCGATGTAGTGAATATTGATATAATTGGACCCATTGAACCTCCTTTTGCTAGAAAACATAAATACATATTGTGTCTAGTAGATAAACATTCCCGATGGTCAGAAGCAATCCCATTGAGAAGTTTGACAGCAAAAGCCACTTGCGATACATTACTGGAAATATTCATGAGAACAGGAATCCCCAATACAATTGCAAGTGATAACGGGAGCAACTTTGTTTCAAAATTAACTAGAGAATTTCAGAAAAGATTAGATTCTCACCCTAGGTTCTCTACATCCGCTTACAGTGCTTCAAATGGACTGGTAGAAAGATGGAACAAGTCCCTCAAGCAAATGCTACATCATGTCATTAGGACTGATCCTTCAAATTGGGATAAGCATATCCCATATTTACTGTTTGCTTACCGAGAAGTACCGAACTGTACCACAGGATTCTCACCATTTCAACTGATGTACGGAAGACAACCAAGAGGTCCTTTAGCAGTACTGAAGTCTTCATGGTCAGGAGAGATACCTATACCTCCTAACCTAAGCGAATCTGCAGTGGATTATTTGCAGCATTTAAAAATAAGATTGGAGCAAGCAGCAGAGCAAGCCAAGTTGATCGCAAGTGAGAAACAACAAAAATATGCTGAATATTTCAACCGAAGATCAGTACCAAAAAATTTTAGAATCGGAGAACACGTCTATTTACTTATACCAGATTCCAATAATAAACTCTATGCACGTTGGACTGGACCAGGAGAAATCCTAAGTCATTGTCCACCTCATTCCTATAAAGTGAAACTACCCGACGGAAAAATCAAGCATGTGCATTCGAATAAAATTAGAAAATTTCAAGCTAGCGTAAATGCAGTTGGAGTGATTTTTGAAAATGAAGAAGAGTTCGGACAAATTATAACTTTGCCAAAAGGAGATTTCTCAGCTCCCTTATAAAATTTTAAAATCAACGAGAATCTGAATTTAGAAAATTTAGACCCCCAGCAAAGGAGAAAATTAATCACGCTTATAAATCAACACCGAGGGTTATTCATAGGAAAACTGAAAATAGCCAAAGTTGAAGCTCATAAAATTAGATTAATACCGAACGTGGAGAGGAAGAAACCTTACATCTACAGGATTCCTGAAGCATTGAAAACCAAGGTTGATGAAGAAATAGAGGATTTATTGAAATCAGGACTAATAGAAGAAAGTAATACAGAAATAGCTCACCCAATAGTTTGTGTAAGCAAGAAAGACGGAAATATTAGACTTTGCGTGGACTACAGAGCGTTGAATGCAGTAACGAAGCCGGATGATTTTCCTATGGAAAATGCCATCGATTTAATGTATAATATTGGAAAAGCAAATGTCATAACAACACTGGATTTACTCAAAGGATATTGGGCTATACCGATGGAAGAACAGAGTAAGGAATACACATCCTTCAAAACTCATCGCGGTCAATATCAGTTTAAAGTCTTACCTTTTGGTCTACGGAACGCAGCAGCGACTTTTCAGAGAGTAATGAACAATGCATTGAAAGAATTCCAACAATTTTCAAGAGCCTATATCGATGATATTGCTATATTTTCCGTTGATTTCGACACTCATCTTCAAGATTTAGATAAAGTTTTCACCAAACTTGAATCACTTGGATTCACTATCAATTCAAAAAAGTGTTCTTTACAAAACCACAAATTAAATATCTAGGACACATTATAGGATCAGGGAAACATCAACCAGACCCTGAGAAGATAGAAGCAATAAAGAAATTAGTAACACCAGAAACGAAGACCAATCTCAAAAGCCTTTTAGGACTGCGTAATTACTATCGCGATTATATCCCAGGATACGCAGAAATCGCATATCCATTGACGGAGCTCACAAAAAAGAAACAACCTGAAGTTCTTGCGTGGAGGCAAGAGCATGAGTCAGCGTTTCAACTACTGAAGGAACGACTAGCAAAATCGACGGAGTTGATCACCCCAGCACCGCGGGATCCGTTCATCATCCATTCGGACGCATCGCAAATTGGAGTATGTGCGTGTTTATCACAGCGAAGAGGAGACAAACAGTTTCCTGTGCGCTATGCGAATAAAAAGCTAACGAAAGCCCAACAGAACTGGCCGACTATAGAGCGTGAAGCTTACGCTATAGTATGGGCATTAAAAAAGTTTGAACCATGGATATTCGGTTCATCTGTGAAAATTGTGCCGATCACAATCCACTAGCCTTTATAATGAGAAATGCTTCACAATCATCCAAATTGCAACGGTGGTCCTTAGCATTGCAAAAGTATAATTTAGAAATAGAACATTGTCCAGGAAGAAATCTGTCTAACGCGGATGCATTATCCAGACTCCCCATCAGTGAACTTTGAACATTATGTACTGTGCATATCCACTCAGCAAACAATATAATTACTAATTAGTTAATTTTAGTCTTCTTAATGACTTTAATTTTGTGTGTGTGCAAATAATGTATTTATATAGTTTGAGACAAAATAGAAAAATTTTATTGGATAACACATATTTAAGGTAAGTGGCATATATTTTCTTTTGGATAAGAATGATGCTGTAGTATTATTAAGTAAAGGAAACTTTAATAGGATCTAGTTTAGAGAAAAGATTTTCTGTATAATAGAAAAATGTTTCTTTTATTTTTATGTAAATTTTGATAATGGTTTTTTTTTAAATTATCTTCCATAGAAGCTTAATTTTACTTTTCTCAGTGAGATAATATTTGTATAGGTATATTTTGTTAACATGCTTATGAGGAATATCAGTTTGTTCTGTTTTGCTAGAAGAGTTATGATATTGTTATGAGAATGATAACATTTGAAATCATTAGTTCAATTTAAAGTAACAAAATGTGTATTTGTATGGTAAAATGATACGTAATGGTAGTATTGTATTGCAAATATTTATGTTAATTGAGATTTGAGTTTTAGTGCAAAATGCTTAAATGTACATGTAGATTTTTTTTCCTTTCCCTTTTGATCGGAAACAGTTGCTCGATTTCGGTTTACAGATTGATGATTGATTTCAGAGTAGTATCAACAACAATCTTACGACGGGGGTGTAGTATCTGGCGACTGTTTGGCGATCAACAAGGAGCGCTTGGCGCGTTTTATGTCTCCTCCTAGGAGGTTACTGTAATTTAAGACAGACGAGCGTTGGCCACAGAAGAGCGAGGTGGTCGTGTTTTGTATTTTGTAGGAGCAACGTACCGCTCCGAGTTTTACAGTTTCTTTTTAAATTTCTTTAAATAAACAATTTTTTCTTTCTTCACATCGATGGTGTCTTGAAACCACAAAGCCATCACAAACATACACTAAATTCCTGTTATCAGAGCGAAAACATACTTTTCTGAAACACATGTAAATTTCTGTAAATGCTTAAATTCATTTGATTGCATTGGTATTTCTATGTACTGATGTAACATCGTGTATTATTTTATTTCATTATTTGTTGCTTCTAGAGGGATAAGTTAGGATTTATTTTAATTTAATTAATTCTGTGGCTAACACATTTTGTATACAAGTGCTTATTTCTTGTATAAAGTTCTAGACTTTATGATTCTGAATTTAATGGCATTTAAGCTGAGAAAATAGTTCAAATAGAATGCTAGGTATAGGCAAAAAAGACGAGCCTTGGCCACAATTTTTGTTGTGAAATTGGCGGCATTTGGTGATTTCTTACCAACTAGGCATTTTTCTTGAAGTTACGGGAAAACACATTTTCAGAACTCCAGAAGCGATTTTTCCCGAAGCATCCAGAAGCCCGTGTAATACAATATAAACACCGTTCCAATACCCAGGATGAGTTAGTTGTTAGTTTTCAATTCGAGTTAGTTGTTAGTTTTCAATTCGAGTTAGTTATCAGATGGTTACATTCAGGATCTTTTGTGTTATGCGATAGAGTGCACCGATCAGTTTTCTACAAGAAATTATATACGCAAGCGTTCCTATTAACCACCGTGGAATTAAACGTATTGTTGCAAAATGCCCAGCTGCTGTAAGATAGCTTCTTCGAAAAGCGGGGTTAATTTTACCAGAAAGTGTCAGGGAAAGGCAGGGTTGCCTGGTTTGACGCGAAATCGCCGATTTGGCGATATTCTTTCATTCCTATTCTTCATTCATTCTTTTCATTCCTATTGCATTCTTAGCGGTTTCCTTGGGAATATTCTCGAAGGTAGATTAAAGTTATATATGCCCTGCCTGTACGAGTGTAGTAGAGAGTCTTGAGCTCAGAGATTAGCTTCAGAGCGATCGACGGAGTCGAGAGCTGTACTTTAGTGTTTTGCCGTGAAACTGTCTTCACTGATATAGGCTGAAGGCTGTGTTGCTGATTGTTTCAACATGTTTACGTCGTTTTTCAACGACTGTAAACATGTCTTTGGAACTTTTATGTGTAATATTGGAGAATAAATTGTGCTTTGATTCTTCACCAAGTGTTATCACCAATTACTCCAAATCCACGAACCCGTTGAACGCAACCGTATTGTTCTTTCTTTTATAACAGTGTTTTTGTTTTCAAACTAAGTATTGTCAATAAGAAGTTTCTAAACATTGTTAATAAAAAGTTTCTGTCATGGATTTAGCTGTAACTATTCATTCCAGATGGGCAGGAAGAAACTGAAAATTTTTTGCAACTAATAATAAAACACAGCAAAATCAATAGCTGTAAATAACTCAAAGAGATAATAGGTAATAAGCAAATTCTCCTTAACATACGTAAATTTTCGTAACATATGAACCTACGAAACATACATAACATATGAAAGATCGTAAGTTCCCAATATCATTCACAGAGTAAACTCTAAATTTAAATTCAGCTAACTGGATACCGTTCGGTTCTAGGTGTTAACCATAAAAGTTTAGATGCCAGATAGTAAGAAGACAGGGCTTTGACTGTGATATGAGTTTGTTTGATTATCCGTTAAGTCATAGAAAGAGTTCGTATAAAAATACATAACTGTGGTAGCGTTATGTCACATTTACCTTCAGGTAAGCAATTTCTGTCTCAAAATAAATGCTGTTTATTGCTTTGTTGCAAGCAAATAAAAAAGAAATTTTATTGTTTAATTTTTTAGAAAAAGATTTTGTGCTTTGTTTCATGAAAATAAAATAATCTTTATACAGAGTGCGTCAGAAAAATGTGTACACACTTTGAACTGTGATAGAAAATTATTTTCCAACTTACAAGATTAAATTTCTAGGAAAAGAAAGGCTATAGTCCAGTGTGAGAAAAGTATACTTTCTGATTAAACTGAACGTTCCAAATGGTGTTTAAAGTAATTATTCAAAATAGTAGCCTTCAGCATCGACATTTCTGAGTACGAGTCACAACTGATTCCGCACTTCGCATCAAAGTGCCCAATGGGATTTTTGCGCACACCGCTTGAATCTCATCCCATAGTGTGCCAAGTTTACGTGGCTTACACCTCATCTTTTACTGTGCCCCATAAAAATCGAGTAGTGTAAGGTCTGGAAAGCGAGCAGGAAACTCGATTGGTTCCCTGCGTCCCATCCAACGGCCGGTACATTTTGTTCCAGGTATGCTCACACATCCCTATGATAGTGCGGAGGAGTGCCATCTTGTTAGTAATAAAACTTGGCATTAACATACATTGCAGAATGGCAGGGAAAATGGAATCAGCAAGCATTGTCCAATTACAGTACCTTCGAAACAGAAAAGGCCAATGAGTACCTTAGGAAATAAACCACATATTCATACCATGCACGACCAAATAATGCTACCCATAAATCCCGGTTCACGTGTAAACTTCTTCTGAACGCATTCACAAAATTGTACCCGATACCGCTCAAGACCTTACGCCGCTCGATTTTTTTATGCGTCACAGTGAAAGATGAGGTGCATTTTTGTCAACCACGTAACCTTGACACGCTTTGGGATGCGATTCAAGGGGTGTGCGCAGAAATACCAGTGGACATTTGGCTGCCGAGTATGGAATTAGTCGTGACTCGTACTCAGAAATGTAGAAGGCCACCATTCTGAACATTTACTTTAAACACGATTTGTAACATTCAATTTGACCAGAAAGAATATTTATATTTCAAACTGGACTATAGTGTAACGTTTTCTAGAAACGTAACCTTATAGGTTGGAAAATCAATTTTCTACGACAGTTTAAAGTGTGTATACATTTTTCTGACGCATCCTGTGCATGTGTTTTTTACCTGTATAAGTTCTGCTGAACTAAAGTGCGGTAAGTGGAAAAATAAAATCCCGCCCCCATTTTCATTCTAGCGTAAACGCAGTTTGCCTAAAAAAGCAGCATAATTTCAGATTTTGAAAATATACGGAAGAGCTTCTGCTGTTCTACCTAGTTCGGATATTTAGAATTCTGTTGTTTAGGATGGATAACGGCAAAGAAAAGAACGAGAAGAACGCTAGTCTAAGGGAAGAGATGCTTTCGTAGATGAGGTTTAAAGAAAAACTAGTTTTTTTATTAGCATTGCACGTCGAGAAAACCGCGAAAGCTCCCATGCAATCCAGGGTTAACAGATTCTCATTTAAGTCCTGCATAAAAAAAAAAAACCTTCGCCAGAATTTAAACACGGTGGAACTAACATTGTTCAACTATTTTACTCCTCGGTCACTAATTGGCGTCTGTTGTATAAGCTTCTTGCTTTAGATGAAAAAGGAGAAAAGCACGAGAATATTCGCTTGTCATTAATACGCAAATTTTTACCCTGATTACAAAACATATTTCATGACTGTGCGGAAATAAAGAAACGTGGCATTGGACCTCTGCATAAAGTTTTAAAGTTTATAACCATTTTGACAATATTTAATAACCTTCCACATATGCAACCCTGGTAACACACACAGTTTCACTCCGCACATTTCTCCTGATATAGACGCCTCCCTTATATTCTTCCTTTCGAGGCTTGTTAAAGACGCTGTGTACCATATAACAATTCCTGATGTGGTGATCTTGCAACAGAGTATCACGGACGCCATTTATACAGTGACATCAAAAATGATGAAGAATGTGTGGCGTGAAATTGTATACTGATAGGATATTTTGCTTGCTACCAGGGGAACACATGGAGAAATTTATTCAGTGTTTACAATATGACTGTAAACTTACGCATTTAGTTTTTTTAGAGAGTTTACGCATTTGAAGTCCAATACATATTTTGTTATCTGTGTGAAATCATAAGTTATCATATTTTATAACTTTCGCTTTTTTTCAGTTGTACGTTGTGCAATTTGTATATTTTAACAGTTGCAAGCGAAAACGTCACGGAGGAAAAGAACACAGCGTGAAATCTTTGTCGTACAAAATATCGTGGGAGGGGGGGGAAGCAAGGACAAAACATCGCAATTCTAAAACGTCGTAGCACAGAACATCGTCGTCGAAAATAAAGCGGTTAAAAAACTTCTCAGTTTAAAAACATCGTCATAAAAAATAAGGCATTTCGACTATCCACCAGTGGTCGAGCGTTAAAGACGCTGACACTGATAGTTCGACCTTGGTCCTTTTCCAAGCGAACGGGCTGGCAACATAGGCGTTATTGAGATTTTTCTTGTGTTCAACGCGGACGCAAGCCAGTTCTCCTTAGACAGTCCTCCACAAAGGCATCCTTCACTTCAGGTAAATAGCCTCGCGTACTTTGCCATAATCAAATAAACCAAACCAAAACTATATTTGTCTTATAAATATAATATAGACTATAGAATATGAAAAATTTTAAACATATAAAAAATTTTAAACATATAAAAAATTTTAGATAAAATCGTTAGTTTAAGTTCTAAATTGCCTGTTTTTTCATACTTTAGCTAGCGGCTTGCCTTGCATTTCTTCAACGTGCTGGCAAGCAGCATGTTACCGCGCTACTCCACACATTTTGAGCTGAAGAGTTAGTTGACAATGACATCTTAATTTTCAAGCTGGACGCCATGTTGGTAAACATGGGACGATTTGGCTAGGCGGACCATGCAAGTTTTTCGTTGCTTCTTCATTATTTGTTGGGAGTTTTGTTAAAATTATTTCTTAATTAAGTGTAAGAAAGTAATTACTTTCTTAATTAAGAGTAATAAAAAGGTTTCAGCCCTTTTTATTACACTTAATTAATTGGTTGAAATGTAGTTATTTAATTGTTTGAATAATAAGTAGATATACTTTCATTTATAAAAAAGGTGCTTGTTTTAAATTTAAGTTAATGCGATTGAATGATTTTTAATTTGGTTTTGGTGTCTAAATTCTTAAGCATTTCTATTACGATTTTTATTGCCAATTTATTGGCGATTTTGCTTCGTTTATTGATCATACCATGAGCTTTACCGAAATTTTCGACGTTGCTCCAAAGTGCGAGTACTTTGAATTTTGTGTTGTCCACGTGGTTCTTTTGATCGCACAGCTGATTCTTAATAAACTTAAAAGTATTTAGAACACAATATTTAAATATTACGTTAATTGCTAATATTGAATTTAATTCGTTCGGTTTCTAATAAATTCATGCTGTAGTTATACGAAAGCAACTGATGACGATAGGTAATGGCTGTTCTGACACGATTATACAGTTTAATCTTTCCAACTCTTTTAGTTTTCTGCTTCAATTATGCTCCTTCATTTTACTGTGCAGTACCATATTAAAAAGTTTTTTCTTTCTTGTTTAAGGAATAAATGTTATTATACCACCCGCAGGTCCCTTTTTAATAGCTTGCTTTTTGGAATACTATCTCTGAGAAATATAAAATGCTTTTACATTTTATTTTAATATATATAAATTAATTTTAGCTTCAAATGTAATCAGATGTGTGATTGCTCGAGTAGCACTGAATCATACTTTCAAATGGCAAAGCACACGAAAACTACAACATTTGGCCAAGTGTAGTGTCTAATTGTGGACTGTATGATAGGATGAAGCGATAATGTCCGTTCATAGTTTTATTTAAAAACACGACTTGCATCAAACGTTCTTGCATCAAATATCATAGTATCTATTATTACAATAAGTTAGAATCGAAGTTCTCGACAACTGACATCGATGCGACTTGGTGGCAGCAACTAAGGAAGTGACACCTTTTCCCGCCTAGTTGGCTTCGCTCGAATTCGAAGTGCAAGGTCACCAAGTTTGGCGCAATTACAATTAAAGGCAGCAACAGGTAGTATTAAGGGCAGCAAAGAGGTTATCTGCTTGTGCGAAGTATATGCCCAAGGGAAAATGCGCTTTCGTGGAGGGCATCTAGAGGAAACTAGCTCGTAATCACGCAGCATTCATTGGTTTAAACCAGTCGGCCAGATTACACAACCAAAAACTATTTACGTACTTCCATCAAACCAAGTGAAATGGAAGACTAAGATATTAGTTTAGTTTGTTTGAATAAAGCAACGTTGGCTCGTGCTATTTCGAGACCAGAATTGTTTTTGAATTTCAGTCCAGGCTTTGGATTTCCATTTCGCCCGTGTTATGTGTCATTAATAAGAGTAAATATATTACTCTTCCCGGCTTTTGAGACTAAGAATAATCAAAAAGGCATTCTTAAATTCGAAATTTCGCGATTTTACCCTTTTGCAAGAGTATTTGACCCTGAAGCTCACAATATGACGGGCATTTTAGTGATGGAAATATTTTGGATTTGAAAATGTTTTTTAGATTTGTTTGATCACTGCTGCTTTTCGAATATTCTAATATCAATTATAAAAACGTGTAATGATTAAAACCCCTAAAAATGTAGTTTTAATTCTCCGCTATTATGTAAATTTCCTCGGCATCTTAATGCTAAAATTATGCACCACGCTCTCCAGTTTGAAATTTTTGCAGCTATAAGCGATTTAAAAGAGGAAAACTAATATTTGAGACTTTTATCACCGACAATAAATAACATCTTTTGCTCCACAGCTACTCAAATAAAAGCTACTTTTCCAATTTTACTTTACAGGGTACATCTAATGTTCTCGAAGAAGAAAAGATCCAGAACAAGCAAAGTACTCTCATGAAAAATTCATACCCTTCCTCTTTTTTCTTGCTTCTTCCGTTTCGTTTCTAGTGTAAAGGTCTAACTGAATCATCCGTCACTCTGCACCGAGCCAGTGTGCCTTCCTCCTCTATCCCATATTTCATTGCTTTTATTTGAATAAAAGCTTTGAAGATAATATTTTTAGAAAGAACTCCCCCCTTTTGTCTCTTAAGCGCCATCAGATTTAGAGTAAGTAAAATCAAAAGACAGTATGCGATTGATTAGATTTATTAATAGTTCCTAAAACTTTTAATACGTCCTACTAGTAGCGAACCGCTGAATACTGGGAGTTTGTACCGATATTCAGGAGTTCGAACGCAAGCGAACGGGCTGGCTTCATGGTTGGTTTTCGTAGTTTTTCCTATATGTAATGTGAATATAGATAGTTTCTCTTAAGGTCGTATCGCCCAATTCAAAGCATTTAGGGAGAACAGTTGTTTAGTAGAATTTTTCTTTGTCACGTGATGTAATAAGAAAGTCACCACGGATCACTTTAGAATTTCCTTGGGGAAGGAAAACTAGTTCTCCATTACAAATGGTAGTGGGGGATTCGATGATGATAGCTGATTGGCTGTTAAAAACATACAACTTACAATTTTTTGCGAAAGGAAGAAAACAATTGTGTCTCTTTCTTTCAGTCATAAAGCAGATACAAAAACTGTTTGATACAGTGCTCACTCAAAACAAATGGACGAGTGATACCAGCTTTAGAACAGCCTTTGCAAAGGCGTCGTTGCTCTTAAGGAGATAACCCTCAAATGCTTTGCCATATTCAAATAACCTAACCTTTATTTTCCAAATTGACACTGCAAATTGACATTTTGCACAGTGTAGAAATTACAGTACTTTCTGCTTACCGCATCCCAGGTTTCAGCAGTTCCTGGAACTGCCATATTTTATGCGTACTTCTGAATATACAGGCGTCAATAGACAGCTCACATATGGGTATACCTAACACGTTTGAATATAAGCTCTTATGTGCTATATATTTAACCTTTTGACTGCTAACTGTTCTAAGTTTAAGTGCTTCGCATGAGTGGCGTGCGGCCGCAGAATGATGACCAAATAAAGATTTCATTTTTTTTGTTACTAAGCAACAAACGAGTGGCCCTCTGCTCTGCTTTACAAAGTTGTCAGGGAAAGATAAATGGCTCTATCTTTCTTCTTTGTGCCGTCAGAAAAGTTTAGTTACCACAAATTTATTTAATTTTTGTAACAAACACTGCTGTTAAATTAGTTAATTTCATAGTGTCTTGTTCTTCATTGGTATGCGAGCAATTTAAATCTCTTTTAGAAGAAATAGAAAACGAATATATGGATCTTTCCTGATGCAGCCATGACAATTGGCTTAATTGAGGTAATGTCTTGAATAAGTCTGTGTCATGCATGGAACAAGTTAAAGTTTTTCTTAATGAGAAAGATTAACTTTCCCTAAATTGAACGATAAGGAATGGTTATGCAAATTGATATTTCTGATTGATGTAACTAAACATTTCAATGAACTAAGGATTGCAAGGAAACGGCCAAACAGCGCTTGAACGTTTTGAACATTGAAAAGGCTTTGCTATAAAATTAAATATATTTTTCCGTGATATTAATATTAGTACCTATAACTACTTCCCAAATGTAAAGCGCTTGTAAATACATCGGCGTTAGACAAAGATGAACTCCAGACCTACGTTGAAGCACTTGAGGAATTTTCCAAAAGATCCAAAGACTTTGAATCTTGTATGCCTATATCTTCCTTTCTAATCAAAGCAGATTCAATAGACCCATTAAAAATCCCATCCGATTTGTCAATTTTTAGTGAATGGAAGTTGATAATTTTGAAATGGAACTTATTGAACTAACACTTTCATAATAATGGAAAGCAAAATTTATGGAATTACAAAGAAGTTTGGAAGATAGCGATATATCGATTGCTATTTTAAATTGCTGGATGTGAATGCCGGAGAGATTTAATTGTTTGAAGAAAATTGCACGTCCTCTATGCTTTCCGCTTTTGGTTACATATATCTATGTGAACAAATCTTTTCTCATATGAAAAACATTTAGAGTCCTCAAAGAAGTTGTTTAACAAGTGTATATCCAGAATCATGTGTCAAACTGAAAGTTACAAATTATACACCTGATATTGCGATACTAAGTAGAGCGGTATGAGGACAAGGTTCGCATTAAAATTTAAATTTTTTATTTAACTATGTTAACTATGTTTATATTTTATGTCGTTTCTTTTTTATTTTAATAGATTTAAAAGATGCATAATACCTAATGTATGTACAATTTTAATTTTTTATTTATGTTGAACGAATACTTATATTTTGTGTGTTTATGTCAATAAATTTCTTTAAATGATGAGTAATTGATGCATAATAAAACTCTAAATACGTATTCTTGTCCTCTATTCCCTAACTCTGCATGCATTGCCGCGGGAATCGAGTTGTTTAAAATATTTCTTACTGTGCGACATCCTGAAATACACAGTCCAGTCACATTAATGTGACCACCACGTACTTTCCATGTCAGAGTTAAATAACCAATCACAGAAGGCAGGTGGCAGCACAGTGCAGTTGAGCGTATATAAAGGGTGTGTGAGGGCTTCGGAAAACATTTCAATCGTTGGCGTAATGCAGAAACGAAGCGATTTATCCGATTTCCAAAAGGGCATGATCATTGGCTTTCGGGCCAAGGGTGGAAGCATTTCCGAAACGGCTGAGTTTGTGAACTGTTCGCGTGCCGCCGTGGTAAAAGTGTACCGTGCATGGCAAAATGGGACTGTCCAAAATCAGCGACGTGGCAAATGTGGTGCACCACGGGCCATAGATGACAGAGGCGAACGACGGTTGCGGAGATGCGTTCGGGCAGATAGACGGGCTACCGTTGAGCAACTGACCACCAAAATGAACCAAGGGGCTACCAAAAGTGTCTCCCAAAGTACTATTCAGCGAACATTGCTGCGTCTGGGCCTCCGAAGCAGACGCCTGGTTCGTGCACCTATGCTGACTGCTGTTCATCGACGGCGAAGGCTAGAATTTGCACGCCAGTACAGCAGCTGGACGTCCACTGAGTGGCGACAGGTTGCGTTTTCGGATGAATCGCGTTTTATGCTCCATCGGACAGATGGACGTTGGCGTATAAGGCGTGAAACCTCTGAAAGGAACCACCCTGCAACCATTGCCGGAACGGTCCAAGCTGGAGGCGGGAGCATTATGGTCTGGGGAATGTTTTCCTGGCATTCTCTAGGTTCACTGATCATTGTGGAAGGCACAATGGATCAATACAAGTACGCATCTGTCCTTGCGGACCATGTTCACCCCTACATGCGCATTGTTTTTCCTCAGGATGATGGCATCTTCCAGCAGGACAATGCGAGGTGCCATACAGCTGCCAGTGTACGTGCGTGGTTCGAAGAGCACCAGGATGAGTTTACCGTCCTCCCCTGGCCAGCAAACTCACCTGACTTAAACCCAATCGATCATCTGTGGGACCATCTCGATCGAGTTGTTCGCGCCATGGATCCTCAACCGCGTAATCTAGCGCAGCTGGCCACGGCATTAGAGTCGGCATGGCTCAACATCCCAGAGAACACCTTCAGGGACCTATGTGACTCTCTTCCTGCACGTCTCGCAGCAGTCCGCTCTGCGAAAGGTGGTTATTCTGGCTTTTGACAGATGTTCACATTAATGTGACTGGACTGTGTATATTGCTAGACTGGCTTGGTATACCGGAGCTACAAGGTTGCCGACCCTCGGTCTACACCGATGGCTTGCGCCGAACAAACATATACGCCGAACAAACATATACATATCGATATTTTTTTGCTGGACGCATATTTGCGACAATAGCAGTCAAAGAGTAAACTGAGATACCAGCTGTAAAAATGAAAATATCGGCTTCAAATTTTTTGTTTTTCTCCCATAAACTTGTTTCTTATAAATTTTTTAAAACAAGTTCTGTTTATGAACAGTGATTATGAGCAATAAAGCTGCTATTCAAATAAATCGCCACTATGTTGGAGATTTTTCATAGGGGTGCGAGTAATCGGAAAACACTGAAATCATAACCAAATTTGGATATCAGGTGTGTTTATTAATCGCTTCTTATGACATTTGTGCTTATTAATCGCTTCTTATGACAATTGTGCTTTTAAACTTCTGCTTCACTTACAGTTAAAAAGAAAAAAAAACATGTTGCTTACTACAGAATGTTTCACATAGCTTTAAGGTACATATATATTAACGCTACCAGCTTGCGCAATTTGACGATTTTTTTTACAGATGAAAAGTTAAAAGTTACTTTGTAGTTTTGGTGACGTTTTTTAAAAAGGCTCCCAAATTATCGATATTTATCATGAGTCGGCAAACATTATCAAGATATGAAAAGAAAACATGCTTTAGCAATTTAAATACAAATTTTAATTATTAAATAAAGATTACGTGACAATATTAAAAACTAAAACACATTATTTCCCAAATCTTCTTGCAATTTTCTTGCGTTATCCTTCTCCCCAAGTACACAGTTATCTGTTTTTTTCCTAAAAATCTCTCGGCAGCAGCCGACCGGTAAACACTGGTTTGCCAAAAACTGGCAGTTAGGCCGGGGTTCGAATCTCTGCGAACGGTATGGCTGGATGGGCGTTTTTGTGATTTTCACCATGTGTAACGGGGATACGAGCAGCCAGTTTCTTTCAAAACATCCTACAGAAAGGCATCACTCCCCTTAGGTAGATAGCCCTCCAGTGCTTTGTCATAATCAAATGAACCAAACAATCTCCAAGATAACTGCTAAGACCAGGCTTCACGCAGACCCGGGTAACACCGATTAGCTAACAAATTTTTAATTAAAAATTCTATATTCTTGCTAAACTTTTACGGCAATTTCTTCCATCGCTGTTAAATTCCACAAGCGCTTATTCTAAAATTAATTTTAAGGCAAAGAAAAATCACTGTTAATTTATAGAAACCGTTGAAATTTGGAGTACAGCAAAAACGGAGCATACGAAAATGGCGACGTTGCTAGATTGAAGGATTCTTGTGAGCATGGTTTCGAGATTTTGGCACATTCTGAGAATTTGCCGACCTCTGCTAAGGTAGTTGCAATAACATGAAAGTGCCGACTTTAATACAAAGAGATTAATGCAGAATGTATTTAGTTAGATATTTTTAGTAGAATTATACTTAAAATTGTTTTATTTCCTGGTGCAATGCAGCGCGTGAAATATTTTAAGAGAAAGGTACGCTGGACAATTAAAAATACAAGAGCACGTGCATTTAACACTGAATAAAAGTTTATCTCGGTAATTGATATTTAATTTGAATAGATGTAATTGACTACTGGTTAGAGGTAACCGTAATTCTACTCTTTTTGCTTTCCAGATAT
The DNA here is from genome assembly GCA_000611955.2 of Stegodyphus mimosarum. NCBI lineage: Eukaryota > Metazoa > Arthropoda > Arachnida > Araneae > Eresidae > Stegodyphus > Stegodyphus mimosarum. The sequence goes on along the minus strand of KK118032.1, from coordinate 98,927 downwards.
TGCTAGAGCTTTCTCACGCCACCGATTTAAAAAGCTATAAAAGCCAGAGAGAAACATCCCAGCCCAGTTGTTGTTGTTTATTTAGCTGCTGTAATTTCGTTAATCGGATTAGCTTTCTCTGCGCTTTGATGGTGTTGCAGGATTGAGCAGAAATTAGGATTTAGGAATATAGGGTGGAAGTGAAAAAGCGATTATTCTGTTACATATAGGTAGTTATAGCAAGCAATGTAATTGTCACTTGAGAATATTTTGATTGTGATACGTCAAACTAAACTTTGATTTCCCCAATTTCTTGTCAGACATCACCCATTACAGATGCTCTATATAAGTTTCTTTTGTTACGCGACAAATATCCATTCTGTAGTCCAAAGGAGGGCAGGAGAATGCATTTGTCACCTGACCTACAAGATACAAGTTCTTGCAAGATTTTTTGGGTGGGGGGTGATTTTCTGACCACTGTATGCCATCTGAATTAGTGAAATAAAATTTCGCATTAACTATGCATTAATCATAATGACATACCTTAATGTATATGGATTAAGAGGGATTGTAAACTAGATTTGTAACGTGTCACAAAAGCAGCTCGCATGTAGCATCAGTAATGTGTGAGTAGAAAGTTGGACAGTTAAAGTTTAATTCGAAGCATGACATATAAATATTGTTGCGTGCATACGGATTCGTAATAGATTGAATGCACAAGTCCTATAAGAGGTCAATAAAATTTATTCTTATCACAAGAAATATAACAGAATTATGGATTTTAACTCAGAGCTATTCGTACAGTATGACGCAATATAATCAGTAGCTATCCTTTAAACTACTAGAACGTTAAACAGAACTCAGTTCACAGCGCAGTAAAAGTTAATCCGATCAAAAATAACAGCAGCAGCTAACTAAACAACAACTGAACTGAGATGTCTCTCTCCGGCGTTTTAAAATCGGTCGCGAGAGATTTCTGGTAATTTCTGCTTCTCGAGATTTCTGGAAAGCAAAAGAGTAGAATTACGGTTATAGCTAACAGAATAATCAATTACATTTATTCAATTTAAATATAAATTACAAGATATCTATTTATTAAATGTTAAATGCGAGTGCTCCTGTATTTTTAATGTTCCAGCGTAGCTTTCTCTTAGACTATATCTCGTGCTGCACTGCACGGGAAAATAAAACACTTTTAATTATAATTCTACTAAAAATATCTAACTAAATTCAAAATTCGTAACAATATGTTATGATTAAACTGCTTGCTATAATAATTTGTAAGAGGACTCAAATTGCATGCGGGCCGAATGTATGATCCAATAGTAGCTGACGGGTTTGAATTTTTTTAATAAAATAAATAAAATATTTTTTTTAAATAAAATCTTTTTGACTGGATTTTAAATTTCACTTCCTGAATATTTGTCGAAAAGTACGTAAGCAATCATAATAAGACAAAGGAAAAATTCAAATTTATATCTATTTTCTACCTGAAATGCTACTAGAAATATATTTTTCTACTAAACATTTCTGATGGTTACACTTCGTAATTCAAACGTGTTAACAACTAAGTATTAAATTTTCAGGCCGACATTAAGTTTGAAATGATTAAATTTACTTAATTTTTAACTCATGGATTTAACTGCTAAAAATAACTTAACTTTTAGCTCAAGCTAAAAGAAACAAATTAGGAATATACTTTTAGTATTCTGAATACGCTTTCCAAGTGAGAGAAATTTAAGAATAAATAATGATAACCTTTTCTGTTTCTGTTATTTATTAAATTTTTCTTATTTACATTCAGAAAAAATACATGCTTGTATGCAAGTAATTATAAACTTCCATATTTCTTACTATGTCTTGACACTTGATTCCGATTTTGATAAAGTTTGTAACCTTTGAAGAAAAAGCATATATAATTTTTCTGAGATTATTACAAATAAAATGTGCAATTTTATTGCGTTTAAAATCCCAAAAGTACACAATTTCCAGTTTACCTTGAAAAACATATCCTTCTTCGTCCATTAACAAGAAAAAAAAAGAGTTTTACCCTTTATTAAAAACATGGCTTGTCTCATGGCCTAATTTCTTAATTAAAATCCCTATAATAATTTTATTTGTAACTTTTTATTCAACAAGATTAATTTTCGTATGAAAGCGACATTCAGACGTTCGCACAGTTCCAAATGATAGATCTTAGTATAAGCTAGATCTAATAAGAAGCACATGTAAACGGCTTTTATAAGCCATACGTTTGTCTGCATCTATATAGCAATATGAATTGAGCAGCTGTGCATCCATGCAGCCATCTAGTGATTGATTTAAGTGTGTGCCAAAATAACACCTCAGTAGAAAAAACCGTTAATGCCAAAATACTGAAGCGTCATCAAATATCGGCTGGTGAACTAATTCTCTGATTGCACCATGATGGAAGAAAGGAAAGCTTTACCTCCATGGATTGCATCGACATGGGAAGTTCCTCCCAACTTAACCCAATCAATGTAGCCAAGCTCACAGTCACAAGCCCCACTTCATTCATTTCGTCCCTTTTCCCTTCAACAACTGTCAAGCGGATAAGCGCAGCCCATATCTCTGTCTCTAAATCTCCGTCTTCTGTGTCTATAAGTAATGCATTTAAATAAATAAATAAATAAATAACTGAAATATATTTTCGAACCGTCTAACATTGCTTCGGGATCTAGATGCGGCCTGCTATTCACCAGTTTGAATCCACTGGTTTACAGAATAGCCTCCCCTTTGCAGTTCTTCTGTAATTCGTTTCTTTGTTATACCTGTACATACAAAAGAGAAAAATGAAGAATTATACTTTTTATGAATATTCTGTGTGTAGGGTATCTTTTATCTAAAATATGCACCTTAAACTTCAAATTACTCTTTTGGTAACAAATAATGGATTACATAATTGCGGATAAAGCATAAGAGGGTTGTCTGGTGAACTTTCATGGAAATAAAAAAATGGAAAGAGAAAAAGACAAGACGTCGGAGGGAATTTCTTCTTGCTACCATCAATATTTCCAAACAAATGCTTAGATCGACAGATTTTATATGTGCATTTCCGCAAGGAGACTACGCTTACAAACTTCTTTACATCAGGTAGGAATGGATTGAATTGGATTATTTGGATTACAGCAGTACACAAGAAATTTTGGTTTATTTGGATTATGGCAATGCAGACGAAGAGGAATGCCTTCTGGAAGATTTTATGAGGGAAGCAAACGCTTATTTTCACGTTACACATGAGTAAAGGCTCACCAGCAACAGAGGGGTAAAGCTGCTGAATACAGGTAGTTCGATTCCATGTGAAAGGGCTGGCTACATGGGTATTTTCGTGGTTTTCTCCATGTGTGACGGGGACAGAAGCCAATTTCTCTCACAAAGAGCTCCATGAAGGTATCTTTGCTATAACAGGCTTTGCTGTGATCTAAAGCCGAGCTCCAAATCGTGGCAGTTTATTACCCTTTCTTATCCAACACTTGATTAAGGATCAAACAAATGCAAGTTAAATTCAATTGGCAGAAATTCTTTGTGACAAATGTATCTTTGACTGAAGAAGTCACATTCCATTTTCTTTTTATACAATGAAATAATAAACTGACGTAAATTATTTTGCGACTAAATGAATTTACCTTTTATCTTAAATAAACGCTTGTCTTCTAAATTTGAGCGTAAAGTAAAATAATAAGGAATCTGAACTAAAACTTTAAAAATACACTCTTTTTAATTAGAATTCTTAACCGCTTAAATTAAAGAATTGTATAATAATGCATCAATTAATGAATAACGGTAGAGAAATTTGCTTGATTTCACAAATTATAAACGTTATTTCATTAGTCATTTACTTTACGTCGCATATCATTCACAGACACAGGAGAAAAGTGCTGAATTCTTTTAACATTTAAAATTATTCCAAAAGAAACTGTCAGATATTTTAATTAAAAATGAACAACGAATTGGATGATGTACTCATGTATTAATATGCTAATACTCGCAAATAAGACGTGACAGATGTTAAGAGAAATGTCAGATATTAAGAGAAATTAAAAATTACTGATAAATTTACTGCCTAGTTACTTTTGTACTTGACAAAAGATTTCTGAACAGTGATAAGAAAATTTACCTTATTGTGTGTAAGAGACGAGAGAATGAGTTTCATAAATTAGATTTAGACGTAATATGTGTTACTATTTAAGATTTTTCTACTTTCTCATTTCTTGCGAATAGAAAATATCTAATGCTCGAGGAATTTATTCATAATATTTTTATACGATTGCATGTAATTTGATTTGTTGTAAGTAGATATCTAAATAATCAAACGGATACTTACGTATTATCCCGTCGACGGTGAAAATTTTTCCAAACAGTGGGATTTAGTGCCAGTTATGGAGAAGGGTGGCGCCTTAATACATTCAAAACACGCTTTCATTCGATGTAACACCCATTGATTTTCGACTCATAAGCCACCATTTGTTTTTATGAACAGGGAAATAAATCAACTGTTATTGGTGTACTTTTACCTTGCATTTTGAAAACAAAAGAGTTCGAGGGCTGCAGTATCATATTTGAGACCAAATTCCGGTTCATTTACAGCTGGTTGAAAGAATTAACATCTGTTGAAAAGGGCGAGGACAGCTGGATATGGCGGACAAAACAATAATAAATTGGGACAATCATCTGCTGGAAGTTTGTACTCATAGCATTCTAAGCAGAGCTTTGAGTTGAATCGGAGGGCTAAACAAATTGTTAGGCAACTACAAAAGCCTTTTTACGACGCACAAAAGCAAAGCCGGTCGAATGCTTCCGCAGTAGTGGTTACTTGGTGGATTGTTGTGAGAGACTTAAGTTTTATTATAAGTCGCAGGTAGAAGTGCGGCTCAGAATTCTACACTGTTTATCATAAATTAAGGTAAAATCACAAAAATAGCAATAACTCCCTCAAAAATAAGCCAAACCGTGTAAAATTTGAATATGTTGCCAAGTAAGAGTAGCTGAGTAAAACTGCAATATGCAAATTAGTGGCTCTGCACTCGGAATGCGCCATCTGCCAGGAACATAAAAGTCCATATTTGAGAGCAAGCCCGCATATTACACTGTGATAGTGACATCAGAAATCTGAGACAACCAATGCGTAGCAATGACCTCCAGACATCATTTGGCTGCAGAACTACGATGCAGAGCCATTGGGAGACTAGAGGCAGGACAAAGCCAAACAGAAGTGGCCAGATTGCTAAATGTGAGTTCTTCTGTGGTTCATAGACTTTGGAGGCAATTTAAAACCACAGATTCGGCATCCAGGAGGTTCAGTCAAGGACGGCCAACTGCTACGACGAGCGCCAATGACCGATGTTTGACTTTATGTGCACCCAGGAATAGAACCGCTACTCCGACAGTTCTTAGATACACCCTTGCTGCAGCCACCAGAAGGTTGGTGTCAACGTCAACTCTGCGTAGAAGGCTTCACGAAGGTGGTCTGTATGCGAGGTGACTGGCCATTTGCGTGCCGCTCACGTCACGCCATAGGAGGGACCGTTTGCAGTGGGCACTACAACATGTCCACTGGGCGCCTGATCAATGGATGGCTGTTCTCTTTACGGATGAGTTCAGGTTTAGTCTAGAAAACGATAGTAGGCGTTATTTGATATGGAGAGAACCTGGAACCCGTAAACATCCGTCAAAATATCCGTGAAAGAAATGCATACAGAAGAGGCAGTGCCTGTGTTTGGGGTGGCATCTGTTTGGGCGAACGCACAGACCTCCATGTCTTTCCAAGGGGAACCGTGAATGCTCAGGTTTATAGAGATGACATCCTTGATGCTTATGTGTTCCGATATGCTGGGGCAATAGGTGATGCTTTCCTTTTACAGGACAACAACGCAAGACCACACTAGGCTCGCATCGTAGATCATTATCTTGAACAGGAAATAATTATGCGCAGGGAGTGGCCAGCTCGATCCCCGGACTTGAATCCTATCGAGCCCGTTTGGGATGCTTTAGGGAGACGTCTAGCTGCTCTTAATTCGCCAACTCAGACCCTTGCCGCGCTTGCAACTGCTTTGCAAGATCAATGACTCTCGCTTCCTATGGAACTGATAGACCGCATATTTGAAAGCAGACATATCGCTGTATGTGCTGTATTGCTTCAAGAGGCGATCATATTCCATATTGAAGGTACTTTTCCTATAGCAAACTGACACCTTCAATTTGTTCATTCTATACATATGCTAATTTCTATACTACCATAATTATCTGTTAATATCGTTTTTTGTTATTTGATACCTTACTATGTGTTGTATATTGTGGGTAAGTTTCCTAAAATTCTACATGTAACGTTTTCAGTAACCGTGATTTTTCCTTAATTTATGATAACCAGTGTACATGAACGATTTGCACAAATTTGGCGGGATATCCGCAAACTCTCATTGTTAGATGGCAGCCAACTTTTATGGTGGACGGAATAGTACGTAAATACTATCAAACATGATATTCGTACCTACTGTGTTTATTGAACAGTTAGTCAATTACACACCAGGCAGGCGTTTGAAGAATTTCGTCATTCTATAACGTAAATTTTCGACATTCCTTTTGCCTTTGAGGGCTACAGCCTTAACTACATTTGGGGTAACTAATTATATCCTAATTTATATTGTTGCTTACCATGAATACGATATTGATTTAAATAAAATATGTGTTTTATAATCTAGTTTTTTGAATAGATAGGAAAAGATTCAATTCAGGATTATACCAGTGTATAAGGAGAAGATGCCTTAGCTTTAGGTGGTACTCCTAGGCTTTGAAAGTAAACATTACATCCTGTATTATATTTACCTCTCACTGTAAAAAATTGTAAAAACATTTTACTATAATAACAGACTTTGAAAACCGTACAGGCAGTTATTATTTGCACTAATACCTTTACCAACAAAATGTTTTGCTTGTAAGTGGATGTGAAAGGTGGATTTTTTATAGACGTTTTCTGATGATTTAATAGAATGTATAATATTACTGAACACTGGCAGTTCTACGTGGGTTCAAATGCCGGAAAACAAGCTAGCCGCATAGGTGGTTTTTCTCAAGTTTAAAGTGAATATGAGCCAGTTTTCTTTAGGAAATCCTCCCTGAAGGAATCTGTTTTCTTAAGCAGATAGCTCTTGTATGCTTTGCCGTAATCTATTAGCAATAACCAACTAATCTGTTTGCAAAATATTCCCTTACAAGCGTGTTTGAGTAATCTCACGAGGTAAACAACAAAAAGTGATTTTTTACGACAAAAATACTCAAGGCAATAGAAGAAGTCTTATTTCAATTTATAATCAGTACGAAGTGAACAAATATCAGTAAAATTGTAGAAGTACATTTTAGCAAAATCAGTTTTGACCAATGTAATTTCAAAAACTGAGGCATTATGCAGATATGCGTAGCGATGACTTTTGCAAGTTGTTGTGTTTTTAAGGTTTATGCAACTGTTTACTGAGTTAACACTGATAAACTGAAGGACGAAAAAGTATTTTTAACTGGTAGCTTAAATATTTACTAATGGAAAATTTTAAAGTTGTAAAAAGTAAAGTTATATCAAATCGCCTTCTTTTTGTAGGAATATATTTGCTTAAATGGTAGTCTGTTTTTGTACAGAAGCAGACTTTCGGGATAAATAACCTTTAATATTTGTGAAAGGAGCGCTAAGTTATATTAAACGAACGGGGATGCGTCGGAAGTTACAAGTAAAACGTGTTCAGAAGCCATTCAGGTGTCACATAATGATTATTTCTATAGCTTTGGTTAACACACTAGTAAAATGAATTTGATCTATAACTATACAGAGAGTTAGGAGGATTTCCTTTCTTTAGAATTGGAATGTCAAGCCTTTTCCTATAAAAGTGAGGAAGTAAAGTTCCAGCATCTGTTAATCAGTTCAAGAAGAAGATAAATACATTTTCATACCATATTTTTATGTGTTCGCCTGAAAATTACGGTCTAGATAAGAGATTCTATTTTCTTTCAAGGTGGTCAATTGTTTCTTTCAGTATTAAGCTACTAAAATTGAAGTTAAAACTGGGCCGGCTTTTGCTGATATTGTCTAAACTGGAGATTCTTAACTGGATGGAGAGATTTTCTCTAAAGGAAGGGCTTCATTGTTACAAGAAGGGGGAATATATAACCTCCCGCTGGTGGACTAACTGCAAGAAGAGGCTCAATGAAAAAGCTTAACGTAAGCATGCTACAGGTTTAGGATTATTTAGATCATGAAACTGCACATGACGCGAGAGATGCCTTCATATTGGTGGAGAACTTTTTAAGGAAAACTTAACTCTTATTCACGTTGTTGGAGAAACCATGAAAATTCCTGTGCAGTCAGCCCGTTTGCTGTTATTTAAACCTGGGTTGAATTATCATATTTAGCGTTTTTACTACTCAGCCGTTGGTAATTCCTAAATCTGATATAAGTGGGGGGGGCGAAGATATAGGAATATGTTTCACTAAGAAAGTAATGAACTCATAGAAATATATCCTTTATAAAACACAAGCATGAATATAATAAATGAAAAAAAATAAAAATAAAAAAATAAAAATGTGTCTACGACACACTGATTCTTTTATAATCATGTAATTCTGGCAATTTTAGTGAAAATACTAATGCTGCTGTGAGTTTGCCTTCAGACACTTTCCCTTTTGACAAATTTGGTTGATGAACGCATATTCATGTTTACCCTTATATTCATGTTTTTTCTTTTGTCTGTAGTGCTGATCGTTAGGCAGACAATATTTTCCATTTTCATTAAGTTTGCTTATTTCATTAGAGTGCTTCCTTCTTCGGCTTTTGTAGTTGCGGTACTTCTGAAGTATTTTCTAGACTCACATTTAACTATTATTGGTGGAGAAGAAAAACTTCATTCCATTATTTGTGGTAAAGATTTGAGAAATAATTCTTCTGAACAAATAAAGTTGAAACAAGCTTTGCAAACTTTTCAATATAAAAAAAAGATAAGGACAGAAACAATTTTGTATGTGAATAGAATTCTCTTAAAACGATGAAACTGGGTTCAGCGCAAGCATTTAAAGAAACGAATCATAAGGTTAAGAAAACTTTCTATGTTGAGATAGCAAAATGTAAAAAAGTCATATGTATTTCAGTGAACTTTGATCAGATCATGTGCTATCAAAATGGTGGCATCATATTAGAAAATAAAATAAAACTCTCAGCAGTTTCGCTATCAACCAGTACTGGACAAAGATGGATTAGCCATATGTTACCAAGTGCCAGGAGATAAAGCTACAGCATTTGGCTTATTTCCAATTCAACTTGATAAATCAACTGATGTAGCATCGTGTTCCCTGGAGCTGGATTAACTATTAAGCAAATAAAGCACGTACTTAGGGCGTCAAGGAAAGGGGCGCCACAAAAGGATATCACTAACTCAAGGAAAGGGGGCACCGCAATAATTTTCATTGTCGGTTTTGCTACAGAATAGTGCAGCTAAACGAAGATAGAGAAAGAAGAAATGGGGTAAACCAGAATGTATTTGTTATGTGGAGGCGCAAAAATCGTTAAACTGGTTAGAGCGTCTAAAAGTCTTAATCTGGCTCTGGTGCTCCTAGTTGCTGGTGATTTGAAATTTGTGTTCTTCTGGGTTCATATGAAGAGTAGTTTATATTTTATACACCATTGCAGAGTATTAAAAGTCTTATGCTTTAAAAAGAGATTCATGTTTCTTTGAAGCATAAATCTTCTATGATACAGTATCTGTGAATGTTGCACTCATAACATTCAGCCGTATTTAGGACACAATCTTGATTTAAAACTTGTGTAAGAAAGCGTTTATCACAGTTGGAATCTTATGGTGCATAATAGCCCATCGGCAAACAATGTCCTTAGCACACTTACAGCACCACGCACACAACAAAAAACGTTTGGGGTCAAATAATTCAAAGTGTGAGTTAAAGCAACTATGTATTAACACAGGTTGAGACTATTGCTTGGCTTCTCCTCCACACAAATGCTCACTGGCATTCAGGTAGAAATGTGATTGTTTGAGTGATGGAGAAATAAAACTAAATTAATTTTTGTAGTACGGTATAAGATGAAATTTTTTGTTTCCTATTTTAAAGATGAGAAATGGTTCTTGTATCTCGTCTATTTGGTTGATAGTTTTGAGCAGCTGACCAAATTAAATCTTCCAGTGCGAGGATGAAAAAGCGATTATCATTGAAGTTATTGATTTCTTAAAAGTTTTCATGAGTAAGCTCGGAAAGGGAAAAGATAATTAAATATTTAAAAATGTTTCAATGTTTGAAGAACTGTCATCAGGTTTTGATTCCAAGGAGAAGGAACAACATTTCCAACATTTTTAGAAAAGGAAATTTTGCAATAATTAACAGGACTGAAAACTGAATTTGTTGGTTATTTTTCTGAACTCTCTGATGGTGATTGGATTTAAGAAAAAATCTCTTCAAATATTCAGTGGAAGTAATTCCTGATCAGTGTTAAAATGAATTCCTGTAACTGAAGACTGATATGCTCGATGAGAAATCAGAGTTTTGGGCTTGATTTGAAGATCCTATCTAAACATAATAGAAGGAGCTATTCATACACTGCTTTCAAATGTGTCAATAAACCTTTGAGAATCAGGATTTTTAATTCTACTTCAAATAAAAATGAAATAGTGAAAGATTTGAGGTTAAAAATTATTTGTGTTCTTTCAAACACTCATCCATTTGTCTCAGATAGTTGATGAAAAATAAATTGCAATTTTGTCTCAAAATATTTATGTTCTTTGAAAGTTTTCAATTGATGATTACATGAAAAGACGGGAATAGGATGAAAATTTCTGAAGTCCTCTGGTATTGACTTTTTTCTTACTCAGCGCCTTCCATTTTCAACGATTCCTTTCGAAACTCCATAATTTTCTCAAGCATAAGTTCAATTTCAAAGGTAGAACCAAATTAACAATTTATCCTATTTTGTTTCTAATGCACAAAAGTCCTGTCGAAATCTTAATTTTCTGCTAAATTAAGAAATCTCTTATGAATTAAAAAAGTGTTCTTACATAAATCAATATCCTTTTTGCTCCAACAACACAATTACACATCATGTGCGTAATCCGAATGAATTTCTCATGTTTTTAATCCTTCTAAGGGTTGCCTCTAATCAGAACAATTAGCAAGGTTAGATTAAAAATTGGAATTCCATATCTTATGCCATTCATAGCATCATTTGCACTAGGATGGGTTTTGTGTATGCATTATTTCTTCCAGTGGCAGCCATTAGCCAAATAATATTACTTATTTAAAATAAAAAGGGGCATACTTTTTATTGAAATTAGAAAACACTCCATTATATTTGATGACTCGCTAACGCTAGGTGAGGAGGGTAAAGCCACTGAACACTAGTAATTCGACATGGATTCAAATTCCAACAAACGGGCTGCCTGCATGCGAGGTTTCATGATTATTCTCGTGTATCATGTGAATGCGAGCTTTCCCTCTAGAAAGTTCTTGCAAAAGCATCTCCTTTTAGGCAAGTAGCTCTCGAAGTGCTTTGCCATAAGCTAAATTGTCCAATTCCACAAATCTAGCAGAATTAATTAAACAGCTATTGATCTTTAAGGATGTCCCTTTTTTATTTATGTCCCTTTATTATTCTGTTTAGAGGCAAGTCTTAGAAGGATTAAAAACATTAGAAATCCATTAGAATTACACAAATGCTGTGTAAATGCGTTGTGGAATTATTGAACAGCTATTGATCTTCATGTGGTAATTCCATTAATAAGGCCTACATTCACAAGAGTCACGTTTAAGCTAATAATGTACTATTCAGTTTCAGTCATAGTTCTGCATATAATATAAGGAACCTGTCGTTATAACTGGTTTACTATTTATAATTGCTGAATTTACGAAAATACTTGAATGCTTGCTTAGAAGAGTGCATTCATCGTAGATTCACCGTCTTACCAGTCCTCTGTTTGTTACGCATCGCAGCTTACCCGGTATGAAGAGATAATCATCTACTTACTTAAATCATAAAGGCAGATATATAAGTCTTCTCGACCATTCGAATTATTTGCAGCTTAACGTCTTGATAATCATTCTACTGCTCCGCATGACGAGGAAATTAGCAAGTTAGTTTCACGCAACTTGCATTTGAGGTTGAACTTTATAGGTAATGGAAACTAACTTACGTAAGGAGTTCACAATGAGAACATTAAAAGTAGTTTATAGGCATGAGCATTATTGTGTAACATTTCGCAAGTTGTTTGTTTCTCCCGAGGATGTACCGAAAGGTAGGCATTAATTTAAGCTTTAATGGATACACTTAATAACACATATTAGGACAGCGTTTGCACGTTCATAGTGTTTAGTTAAAATTTACATATAATGAATACTACACTTTAAATGGCTCTTGTTTGCTTTAAATACGTGAAAAACCATGAAAATCTCATGCAGTCAACTCATTTACTTTTAGGAAAGCGAAACGAGAGTACTTATCCACTCAGTTCCTAGTGAATAACCGCTTGTACATCACAACTAGTGCAATGTAAAAGTAATGTGCAAATACAAAAAGTGAATTTGTGAGGCATTCAAAAGGTCAGATTAAAAAGCTAAAACACTTATTTAATAAATTACTTTGTCATAATTCGAGCCTACTAGTGGCTAAGGGAATAAGACCGCTGAATGTTAATAATTCGAAACACGTTCGAATGCCTGCAAACAAGCTGTTGGCAGGGATGTTTTTGTGGCTTTACCTATGTGCAATGTGAATACGAGCCAGTTAAAAAGTCACATTGTCATGGCCAAAGTTCGAGGTTACTTGATGGGATGGATAAGGGGAAGGATAGTCTTATATTCGTTCTTGGCAAACCCAAGTGTTCACGAAGTTCATATAAAATGAAGTTTCATTTCTTCAATTTTTTCAGTTAACTAATTAAAAAATCTCGGTAATATTCAGTGTTCCAGAACTTTTAGGTACTCTAAAACTGCAGATTCCGACACTTAAAATGAATATAAATTAGATGGATTACAGGAATATTGCAACCCAGTAACAAAGGAAACGACTGGATTTGATTGAATTCATTAATTTTTGCACCCCCCCAAAAAACGGGATGGCTATCTATTTGCATAGAAAGAACTCCTAATGGAAAACTGCCTCATCTTTACTTTAAAAATAGGAAAAACTACGAAATGCCCATGCAGCCAGCCTGTTCTTTTAAGATTATTATATTGCAAAATTTCTCTTACCAATCAAAAATCTTTGACTTCACTGGCTTGGCATGACATCAGTCTCTTCCTCTGCTGCAAAGCTGTAGCTTCCTATCTCCCATTTCTGTAATAAGTGAAGTGATGTCACTGAAGTCGAGCGTTGGGAGCAACTTAAACTTGTCTGTCTACTGACGTGGGTTCCATCGCCGGGATCCGACGTTTCGCGTCTTTAACCCTCTGCTGCTGGAGAATATCAGAGGAAATAATTAATTCGAATATAAAATCAACACTATGTAATTAAAAATGTTTTATGACATAAGTGCAATAATTCTTTTAATGCAATTAGAATTATTTCATTTATTTAAAAATCTTATGATTGAATTAGTTAATCTAGTCTTCACAAATTCTTTCAGATTTTTTTCCATTTCCTCCGTGTTGTAGTATGAGCTTATTCATAGAAGCCATATTTTAACTCCTTTTATGAATGTATTTTTAAAAAATGGTTTTTGACCCTGAATTTGTCTACTGTTTTGAATTCATTTTTGAAATTATTTAAAATAATTATCATTGCACTTTATTAAAAAATCAATAGTATAAAATTATATTATGATATTTTGTGTAATTTTGAAGACTTAATACGAGAAAATTATTAATATTTAATCATTAATTAGTAAAATTTTTACCTGTTTACAATGGCATTTGGAGCTACCATAAACCCAGTTTTGTTGGCTGAAACGGAAATTGCAATGTATCACTGGTTTCTGACTGTTAATTCCTCTTCTATTTTGAATAATCTTTTTTGCTCTTATTATTCGGAAGAGTGTTGTTTTAATTTATTAAAAATAAAAACTTATAGTATGAAATTGCATTATACACATTTTAAATAATTTTCAAAATTAACTTCAGCGATATCATTAATACGTGTTCATTTAATCATTGATTTAATAAAATTTTATCCTTTTACACTGGCATCTGGAGACATCATAAATCCGATTTTGTTGGCCTAAGCGAAAAGTGCAAAGAATTACTAAGTGAGCATCAGTTTTCTGTGTCTCTTTCTTTATTTGATTCACGTAGTTATAAAGCTATTTATAGGATACTCTTGCACGAAGCTCGGCTGTCACGTTCGTCTCTTGAGAATACATTAATTCTCGGGAATTTTCGGCCACATTCCGCCTGAGTGATAATCACTCTTCTTGATACTGTCTTCTGCTCTCAATAACAAAAATAGCATCCGGTATACGACAGTTAATGGATTGGAGATAATTTTAAGTAGCTTTTTTGAAACTTTTGCATTTGATCAAATAATTTGCTCTCTTTGAGATTCTTACGGAAAACATTTCTCTAAATACTAAGGAAAGGATGAAAAGCTCTTAAACTGTGTCTTAAATAATCGCGTTTTCTGTTTGTAAACGTTGTAGTGTTTTTAAACGTCTAGAAATCTAGTCGAATTTTATGCAACAGAATTTTGCGCTCCTTTTTTGTGCACGAAAGGACATTAGAGTTTATTTTTCATTTGAGTCAGCAGATTTTATTTATGCATTTCCAAATCAGTAATTAAACGGATCTAGTCACCAGTTAGTTGCTAAGCAGAAAAGCGCCTTATTTATAATTTTTATATTTCTGTATTTTTATTCGAGGTGTTTTGAAGCATTCGAGGAAAATATTTCAGTTTTCGGATGTATTAATGATTGTGCGCTTATATATAATTATTATGCTGTGCATAATTGTGCAAAACATTTTAATTCAATAGCAAAAATATTGATTGTTGTGTTAGAACTTATTTACCACACAGATGTTAGAAATAAAAGTAAACTCATCCTTCATTGTGCCTTCGGCCAAAATGGATCCTGTAACCGATCCAAAAGCGTTTCAAAATGGATCTTATAACTGATCTAAAATACATTTACTGAGGATACGCTGTCTCGTTGGCAATACAGAATGTTTCAGGAAAAAAGTAGCAATTATACTAAATCAGATAGGTTAAAAGAAATAAAGTGCCATTGAAATGATTTTGTCACACTGCTTTGTTCAGAAGATATACGGCTTCATATTCCTTTGACATCACTTCAGGCCAAGCGAATTAATCCGTTATTTTTAGGTCACTGATAGTAACATCGGGATATTTTCGCTTAAATTATGGGTAGGAAGAACCAAGCAAGTGGATGAATGCAGAAATCCACAATGAAGGAGCAGAATAGAACTGTTAGTATAAAGTAGTATCACTTTAATGAAACTCTTCAACGTCAAAAACAAACGAGCGCCAAACGATATATTTACGAGGGAGGATTCTACCTCACTGAGTAATTTTCACACCAGAATTTCACACCAGAATTTTAGAACCACATTTTTAGATGAAGAAGTCTTGAAAGAATTTTGTGCTAACTTTGTACTTTAGCTTCGTTCGTTTTCAGCCATATTACCCTCTTTCTTGGAATATACTCCTGCCATTATTGCTTAATAGGTAGGCCGGAAGATATTAAAACTTATAAATGAATATCTTGTAATTTTGTTTCCAAAACTTCAATTTAAATGTTTGTGAAGACTGTTAATTTTGATTTGTGTGTTACTTAAGCAAATTCTCTAACTTGTTAAATAAGATTTCAAAGTTATTCTAACTTATGATTCTTTAATAAACTGTGCTAATAGAGGTACTTTAGCTGTGTTAAATGCACGACATATCAAAAACAAGGAAGGCAGCCAAGTGTATCGGCTAGTGAAAGGATATGCTGTATCTCCCACGTTGGTAAGTGGTTATGGTGACGAATAGAATTGCAAAGCTTAATGACGAGAGCTCCGTATAATAGTCCATGTTACCCATGGCCACAAAAGAGGATAATAGTTCTTATCCCTACTGTGTTCATGCTGCGAACCAGAAAAACCTACAGTTTCTCAACAAGGATGTTATAGCGAGTCTCAAGTATGAATTTTGATAATATCGAATATTTGAGAGAAACTGTACATATACGGGATAAATGGAAGCAAACGGCAAAAAGTAACGGACATCTGAAAATACTTTCTTCCCTGTTAATAACTGCAACTGAAGTGAGAATGCAGTGGCAAGTAATGAGGGTACAGAAGATCACGTATAAGATGAACAAAAGCTGCACACATATCATACAATAAATCACGACATATTCTTTAACTATGTACTACAGTATAGATTACTTCACATTATTGGACGAAACAGGCGTTCGTAACCATGGTTATCGTGTGCTGTGTCCGATTTGATTCATTTTATTGAAATTGCTGAAGCTGTAGATCATCGGTGTCGATGCAAGCAGCGTTACAGACTATCGGACATGTACAAAGATGCTTATGTTCTCCGAATGTTTTCGAGGACTTCTAGAAACAACTGATTTTAATATGACCTCTTAAGAAAAAATCCCCGAACTTTAAGTCTGGTAATCTATGAAAAGAACATCACCGAAAATAAAACATTGAAAATATTAGCTTCTTCTGTTCGTCTACCCAGAAACGACATCAAGGAACTTCGAAGAGCGTATCTTCTGAACAAAGGAATATACAGAAAGATTGTGTTTTCTAATCTCCCGAATACATCCCAAATTGTACAACGAGTATATGTAACGTTGTCATAATCTTTCTAAGAGACTTCATATTTTAAAAGTTTAAGGACTACTCAGAAGCGAAGGGAAGTATGAGTATCAATACCATATTTTCCCATACGAAACAGCTATAGTGCAGTACTGCCTGTCAGTTCTGTTTAAATTGTGATATCACATTTAAGTAAATGTCTCAAGAGACATGCGGAAGCTATTTTAAAAGATATCATAAAAATAATCTGTAGCACACGTTGGATAAACCGTAAGTAGGGTCAGATCAGAGTGGATGCAACAAGTGCGATCGCGTCGGTCGGCAGAATTTAGGGGAACAAAGATTTTATATACATTGGGTGGAAGAAACGCTACCCGCGGCCATATCAGTACGAAATGTTTACAGAGGTACATTGCAGTTAGTGGTATTTATTTCGAAGAACCAATCATTGTAACAAAGGCCAAAGTAAAAATCATTCTTTTTTTTTGAAGGGTGTGTGTATGAAGGAAGTTACTTCTTGAAGAGATTACGTACAAATTGTGTAACCATGTAAACCATACTTGTGTGTTCTTCGCTTTGCTTTTTGTCGCTTCGGAGTCTACATTGTCGTTTTATATTGGCTACTTTGAATGGCCTGCAGATAGAAAGCAGAGTCTGTAAATATACTTTTAAATTGGCTATTCACTGAGACGCAACCAAATGCTGCCTTCGAACATGCAGTATTAAGTTTCTCTTTGGTTCGGTTGGTACTATGGTCTCTACCGCCTCGGGTGGTAGCGAGTTATATTAAATTATCGGCGGGTTATATTAAATTCAGATGTGTAGTAAGGTAACTATAGAATGCAAATTCATAATCTGCACGAACATCTGTTTTATCAGGTTGTGACATGTTGTATCACAAGGGCAATGGAAACAGTGCTACCAGGACATTGAGGGCATTAATAGACTATGTTCGGTATCTCCGACAGATGCTTTGAAAACATTGTCTGTGGGCTATGTCCAAATGGTTCTGTACCTTAGACAGGATGTAAAATGCCTCACACGAAGATACCGTATACCGCTTTGATTTTGACAATTACAGTATGCTAGATTTTAAGCATTCATCTCGACACCCTCATATTGTGGCTGTAGTTCCTTGTAAAATGCTTTCACAAGATATCCAACTCAATGCTCAAAATATCCTTGGTTCCTTTATGTAGAGAATTCAAAGGAAAATATCCCAAATAGTCACCGAAAGATGCTTTATCTGTCACACAATCTGAATATTTTTACCATGGAGACTCATGCGTGATGTATGCCTAATGATATTTGCCGTTATAATATATCTTTTGATTTGGCATGGGAAGTTACTAAACTGTGTTCTTTAGCCCAGCAGGCTATAGTGTACTAGACAATCTGAGCTCAAGTTTCGAAGCATTCCGATTGTGGATTTTAATGACTAGTAAAAGGCCGTCCGTGTAATCCAATATGTCCGTGTTAACATACCATTGAGATGGGACAGAATTGTCTTCACTAACAGGTTTGACAGCAGCGGATCGAAATAGGAGCCCTAAGGACAGCTTTTATAGATGCATTGAGTATGGACGTCTTCCTCCGTTGTGGTCAGGATGTAGCGATTATACAGTCAATTATGAGTCAGATCAAATAAATCTTCCTCCGTTGTGGTCAGGATGTAGCGAGTATACAGTCAATTATGAGTCAGATCAAATAGTATCTTGGGACAACTTGTATACTGCTAACTTTTTCAGGCCTCCACAGCGAATCAAAGGCCTTTTTGAATATTGGTAGAAATGATTAGGTTGTGAAATTTATCCTTTTTGTTGCTTAGTATTGTATGTTGCACAGATGATCAAAGAAATGATCTACTGACTTGCGTATTATGAAATGATACTGTTAACTGTTTGCATGCTTCGAAACAAAAATGTGATGCTGAACGTTTTACAAATATCAATCATTTATAGAGTTTGGCTTAGTTTTGTAGCGTAAACCAGTTTCAAACTTCTAACAAACGTAAAGCGAATTATCTCTGTGTTTGAAATTAACTACAAAGTCTTGGAAAGGTTTAAAAATGAACCTTTTCATTTAACAGAACTTGGAGCATCACATCTCTGTTAGAACCTCTTGTGCTAACAGGATAGACCACCATTTTGAGCGATGTACCAGAAATAACAGTTAAGTTTAAATTAAAGCGTAGGCTAGTAGCCAAAGACTGCACAAATAAGTTTAAATTGAAGTTGGCTCAAAATTCAATAGGCGTAACAGTTTAAAAGTCATCAGCAAACGCAAAGCTGAATAATTGCGAACTTTCTAGAGAAAGCAAAACTAAGTAACGTGGCTTCGAAAGGCAGAAACACCCTATTTTACAATCGAAAAACCTCAGCTTAAATACTCTCTAGTTCATCTACACTTTTAGGAAGAAAACTGAAAGAAGCCATAATGAAGGTTGAAATTATAAGTAACTAGTTAATTCAAAATAATAGTAATATTATACTTTCAAGTACTTTTATCAAAGCTGGAAGAAGATAGATTGGTCGATAACAAGTTGTTTCGTTGGCACTGGTTTTGAACCTGTATTTTATTACCCTTTAGGAAATAGGGTAGAAATTTACCCTTAGAAAGGCTTCAACTTGAGTTAACGGGATTCCAACAGAAAAATGCCGATTTTACCAGCGGACTGTGATATGCCTATACAGTAGTATGCAGAATGCATATCGGGGAATGCATTCCTCACTTTTCTCGGAATCGTGTTGAATCTCATTATCGAGTCTATTGGGCTTTAAAACTGTGTTAGGACACAGTCTTTTGATAATGTCACTAAATTCTATGAACTTCGGCTGTTGCTCTGTGTCAGGATATTGGTTTGGAGGTGGTGCTCAATGCTGGCCCTAATTTCCCTTTATTCAAGGCTATCTCTTTTCGAACCATCATATTCGAAGATGTACTAGAGGATTCTTGAGGAAACTTGTAGACTTGAATTTGTGTTCTAAAATAGTAACGTTCTGAGATTTGTCGGGCAAAACATCTTGCACGAGCTATCCAAAACACTACGTTTTAGGTTTCAGCAGTATCTGTGATTTTTGTCAAGGGGCAAGTTTTCAACACTTATCCTAACAAATGAATGAGTATAATTCAGTGAATCAAAGTCTGGTACACTGCCCAAAGAAAAGGACAGTTATGTATCTCTCGTTCTACTGGGTCGATTGACTAAAATCAAAACGTGTTTTTCACGTCTTGAAAGTGCGACCTAAGATATATATTAGATTCATGTATAGCATTATTCTAACATAGGTATTTTGACACAAAATCGGACCTTTTCTGAAATAATACGCAAATGTTTTTCAAAATTTCGATTCCATGACTCAAATTACACCTAAATATTAAATTTTGTAAAATTTGGTGTGAAATTTATGGAGAAATTCAAAAATTTATGTTGGCGCACTTTTTCAGTTTGCGCCAAGAATAATTTACTTGGCGAACTTCTTAATTTATAGCAACCTATTTTCCTTTCCCTTTTTTCACTATACACGAGCGGAAAAAAGTCATCGCGCAAACCACATTTGACGTTATTGTCGCTCATAACATAAAAACTAAATTTCAAAACTCGCCAATATGTAAATTCATGTATATCTTATAAAATAAAAATTTTTCCGAAACATTTATAAAAAATATTTTAAAATACAAATTTTAAAAATAAATCTTAAAAAATGTGCGAATTACATTTGGATTAAGCCTAAATTTCGAATTCTGGAAGAATGAAGTTTAAATATATATCAAATTCAATTAACACTGAGGAGCTAAAATTTTGAGAGCTAATTTTTTAAAAACTACTCGGGAGATTTTTACAAAACTTGGCATTTTGCCATAATTTGAGTCGTAGAATCGAAATATGGAAAAAAAATGGCATGCTATTTCAGAAAAAGTCCGATTTTGTGTCGAAATACCTATATTAGAAAATGCTATATATAAACCTATTACATATTCTATGTTGCGCTTCCGAGACATGAAAAACGCAAATTGAATTTCGTCAATCGGCCCAGTAGAACGGAAGGTATAGAACCATTTTTTTTGGGCAGTGTAGATATATAAATAAAATGTCTCTAGGTTAACTGTATGTATTATCCTTAATGACCAAAGTATATGAATCTACAATCAATCAAACCTAATTTTCTCCAGCATTCGTATTAGAGTTTATATGGCTTGGCAGTCATAATAACGATTTCGTATTTGTATATGCTAATGCATTAGTATTGTATTAAATGTTCATAACACAGTACGTACACCTGAAATGATTTATGCGTGGAATTTGTATTCCTCAATGCATGTGTGTTATGCATTTGTGTGTGTTTCGGTGTTTCAGTTTTGTACTATATGTTAGCATTAGTATTGTAGTATATGTTCTTCACATTCCTGAAGTGCCTTTTGGGTAGGGTCTGTATGTCTCAGTGCTTTTAAGTGTTACGCATATGTGTCTGTTTAAGAGTTTTAGCAACGTCTTTTATGTTACCTTCAGTGTTGTCATTGTTCTTCATAAGTACTGTGAGCTCAACTCACAGTACTTATGCCGGAAATGCCCTATGCGTAGGTCTTCTGTCTACAATCCGGAAATATTATTCTTTTAACTGACGTATTAGAAGAAAGTTAACCTATATCATGAACACATGTATTAACTGTATCTTAGGCTCAACAGCTACCAATACTAATGTTCTTGGAGTCCGTATCTTTAGTTTAACATGTATCTTCAATATTCTTTATGTACACAACACAGTGCCCACAGTATACCACATGCATTTAGTATTTATATAATTAGTGCTTGTCCCAATCGTAACAGAATTGTTTGTATTAGCAGTTTGGTGTTTAGTATTTATCTCTAGAGTTATTTAAATTTGATGCTTAGTGACGTACTGCCTGTTAATATAAGTGTCTGTATTATATCTTCATCCTGCGATATCCATGCCTGAAACATCTCACGTTTAGCTACCGTCCGTCTACAATCAGCAAGTAAGATTCCTATGTATTTCTTAGCATCTAGCCCTTGTTTGGAATTATATGCTTTTAAACATCTCTAAATGAACTCCCGACGCGGTGCTCTTGGACACCAGGAACTGCTTGTTCTAGTCAGTTGTGAGATCTAGACAATACCGGAATAGCCTATATAAGCCGCCCGGGTGTTCGGACCGGCTTTCACCTTTCACCTACGGCAGTCAATGCTTTCTATGGTTTCTGTGTTTCTAAAAAAAAACTAATTACATCGCTCTTTTGAGTGAATCATGACAGCGTTTTAGCCTGTCCCTTTAAGGCGATCACTTCGGTTCGTTCGGGCGTCATTGCGAGATCCCACCAGAGGTACGCTTGCGAGCCGCAAATATGTTTCTGTTTAGCACTTGAGCTAAAACAGAAAGCAGTTTGTGCATGAGTTTGTCGTGTAAAATTTGTAGCTTTGTTTTGCTTATCATGATAGTTGTCACAGTGGGTGACAAAGTCTTGAGCATGAGACACATATGCCAAAATTAATTTACTGATGTGGATATACTTGGATTTCCACCTATTTTTAGGGATATACTGATGAAAGGCATCTATGCTAAATTTCAGGAAGTTCGCTAAATGAAATCAGATCACTGACTTTTCAATTAAGTATAAGACGAAGACTTTTAAAATAGCAAGAATAATATTATAGTAATAATATTATAGTTATTTATAATAGCAAGAATAATATATTTATAGTAGCACCACAGGGAAACTGTGACATAGAGGTCCCCTGCAATAATTTTGTTCTTTGTGAGGAGTACTATCAGTTGTTCTAGTCCTGCAAGTTCCATAGAAATTGTCGCGAAAGGGTGAATATAGATACTAGTAAAGAAAGTGTATTCTTTCAAGCTGAATTATCATAAGTGCACCCTTTGTTTCATAACAGGGTCATGAGCGGGCCATTGTAAATAGTGGCTACTCAGTTGCTTGTGGCTTAGTAGACGTTTATAGAATTTGTTCTAGAAGTTATGCTAATGTTTAGGTACTTCTGCGAAAGAGCCACAATAAGCTTGTTTTTGAGAATAATTTTCATAAAAAAATTCCACTTTCGTGAATAAAGAACACAAATACTTAGCATTCCCTTGCAGATTCTTTGCTGGGATCTGAACTGGGATTCAGTGGTTTTATTCAGTCGCTCAGTGGTGAGCTTAGATTAAGTAAGAGCAATCTAAAGTCTACTTCAGTAAACACTTCATCTCATATTTTAATGACCTCTTTCCAATTTAGCATTTGCCAGTCATTTGCCCATTCGCATTCGCAAACAAATAATTAGATCCATTGGTAGTTTTTCCGTCTCACCATTGAGAACACTGTAAAGGGGCATCACAAAAGATAAAACAATGCTGCACTGTTAATGAAGGAGTGCAAGAAAACAAATAATTGAAACTTGTGCAACAGCCGAATCCACGGCCAACAATAACTGCTTAAATGCCAGTCATTTCTAGGCACTGCATAGATATAGGTGACAATATTTATAATAATGAATTCATTTGAAGCAATTTGGCAAAAAAATATTCAAATGTATATCAAAAATACCTTTTTAATTCAAATGCTAAGTAAGTTTCTTTATGGTGTAGCAAGAAAACTAATAAAGTGATATTTTTTAACTTTTTTTCTTTTTTCTTCGCCTTTCCTTTTCTGCTTTTTTACGTATTTACGTTTCTAACGAAGGAATATTCTACTTAGAGCTAAAGCCGAAAATTTATTTCTTAATGGAGAAAATAAAAATTTAAGACACACAGTTGTGCTAGTAAGCCGGCATCTATCATCAAACTATCGCTTCAAGAATCGTCATCGTTTCGTCCAAGCCCTTGGTGGCAGTTGTTGGACAGGTTTCTGCCTCTTCGCTGCTGGGAGTTCAAGGGTGAAGGTCGGGCTTCGGCCTGGCTCTTCACCTCGTTTCATGATGCACGTTTAACTCACCGGAAAAGTCCGATGATATGGTTCCTGATTTACAGAAAGCCAACTGTAGTTTTTTATTGAATATATTCATTCTACATGCAGCTTCTGAAAATTCATCCTGGATTGCATGATATTTTTTAAGCAAGAATCATGAACGATCTCATTGTGCAATTTAAGACTCATCCATTGTCTATCGCCACGTGGTGCACTGCTCCAAATTAATTCACTGGTAGAAGCTTCAAAATCAGAAGAAATTTCAAGACAAGTTTATTGCTGCTCTACATATATTTTCGATTCCAGGGTTTTCATGATTTATAGAAAGTGATGCAAATAGATTGTGCTAGTGCAAATAGTGTATCGTTAAACGAATGGACGTTCTGCATTTGTAGTAGGACTATAGTTATGATCTGATTATTTAATTTTCTTGTTTTATTTGTGTGAGCTCAGCAGTAAAATTTTTGATAGGAAAAATAAATAGTGTGAATTGTAGATGATTAACTTGTATTTTCTTCTTCAACTATCACAACGTCTGGGGTAAGTACTTTATTTTGCTATCCTCTGTAGGTCACATATTTTATCCCTATCATTCGGGTTATTGCGGAAACAAATACATATTGTACTCTTAATCACATGTCTTAATCCTCAATTAATATTCAAAATTTTGGTTATCACTTTTACACCAGAATAATTATAATTAATATTTCTCATAACCTACAGAAATTAACACAATTTTAATTACATAAGAAATTAAAATATATAAGTATTTTTACTACATATAAATATTTTCACTACA
>KK118032.1:55841-73876 GCA_000611955.2 Stegodyphus mimosarum | reverse complement strand
TTGATCAAATAAATAGTGTTGCTAAATTAGAAAAATGGTCAGATGAAAAGAAAATAATCATTCTGAAAATAAACTGTAGGGATAAAGCTCTAGATTTCCTAATTAATG
This sequence comes from Stegodyphus mimosarum, assembly GCA_000611955.2. Lineage (NCBI taxonomy): Eukaryota > Metazoa > Arthropoda > Arachnida > Araneae > Eresidae > Stegodyphus > Stegodyphus mimosarum. The sequence continues at coordinate 73,768 of KK118032.1, read as the reverse complement.
ATCCAAGAGCAGCTAAGGAAAATAAATTTGAAAATTTAGAAAAATTATTAAAGAATAAATTTGCACGAGTTGAATCCTTTCAGGACATTCAACAGCAATTCTCAAACATTTCTCAAAAGTGTAACCAATCTGTCAGGGAATTAGCTGACGAGATAACTACAGCAGCGACAAAATACATAAATGAAGATTCGGTTGAGGATTCTAGTTTACATAAATTAAAAGAAAAAATAAAAACGACTTAATTCAAAACATCGAGGACCACAAAACTCAAAAAATTCATTGTAGCAAATTATTTAAAAGAGTTGATCCAAGGTTCAATTTGATTAATTAAGAACATTTATTTCATCGAGCTTGTTTTTCTTGTTCACTAAGTTAGAAAAAATAAATAAACAGAAGACATACACACATTTGTAAGTGTTAGGAATTTAGTGGATTTATTCCCAACAAAAAATATTTTTTGAGTTTTTATGATTAGTTTGGGTGTCGGATGGCCACCTTCACTCTTACGTTTGGTTGGCTGCAGGCTGGTCCGGGTTGACTAATGTCATGAAATTTAAAAAAAAAAAGTGTGCAGTACACTTAGTGATCATTACAAGTAACGAGCTAGACATGAAAATTGTGCTATTAAAACAGTCTGAGTAGTAAAAAATATATATATACATATATAACAATAATAAAAAGAGGAAGAAGAAAATTAATGTGTTCAAGAAAATGAAATTGTAGAGTAATTGGTCTAGATGAATTTAATAAAATTCAAGGGCAAATTGATGTTATTCAGAAGAATTTATAGAATCTGTATAATTAGAAACTTGTCAAAAAATGATCATTAATGCAGAGTTGTTATGAAATTGTAGAGTAATTGGTCTAGATGAATTTAGTAAATTCAAGGGCAAATTGATGTTATTCAGAAGAATTTATAGAATCTGTATAATTAGAAACTTGTCAAAAAATGATCATTAATGCAGAGTTGTGTTTAACAGTGAAAATGTATGAATGTAAAAATAGGTATTAGCTTACAATTTAAATTTACAAAGAAAAAATTGTAACTTGACTACAGATTATAATGAAAGTGTATGCTGTAACTATATGAGTAACTTGTATGATATGTATTAGTTATTAATTTTTGAATGTACTTCATATGTGTAGCACTTATCCCAGACAGTGAAATTATGATAAAATAATTTTTGACTATTTTTCATTTGATTTAACTAGTATACCAGATCATACTTGTAATGAGTGTTGTACGTCAGTAAAATTTATCGTGCAATGAACTGTGTTTCGGTAAAAATTTATCATGCAGTGTTCAGCGTCAGTGAAGATCATGCGGTGATCCGTGCTTTTTCTTTGGCCGGAGGGAATGTGCTAGTAAGCCGGCATCTATCATCAAACTATCGCTTCAAGAATCGTCATCGTTTCGTCCAAGCCCTTGGTGGCAGTTGTTGGACAGGTTTCTGCCTCTTCGCTGCTGGGAGTTCAAGGGTGAAGGTCGGGCTTCGGCCTGGCTCTTCACCTCGTTTCATGATGCACGTTTAACTCACCGGAAAAGTCCGATGATATGGTTCCTGATTTACAGAAAGCCAACTGTAGTTTTTTATTGAATATATTCATTCTACATGCAGCTTCTGAAAATTCATCCTGGATTGCATGATATTTTTTAAGCAAGAATCATGAACGATCTCATTGTGCAATTTAAGACTCATCCATTGTCTATCGCCACGTGGTGCACTGCTCCAAATTAATTCACTGGTAGAAGCTTCAAAATCAGAAGAAATTTCAAGACAAGTTTATTGCTGCTCTACATATATTTTCGATTCCAGGGTTTTCATGATTTATAGAAAGTGATGCAAATAGATTGTGCTAGTGCAAATAGTGTATCGTTAAACGAATGGACGTTCTGCATTTGTAGTAGGACTATAGTTATGATCTGATTATTTAATTTTCTTGTTTTATTTGTGTGAGCTCAGCAGTAAAATTTTTGATAGGAAAAATAAATAGTGTGAATTGTAGATGATTAACTTGTATTTTCTTCTTCAACTATCACAACGTCTGGGGTAAGTACTTTATTTTGCTATCCTCTGTAGGTCACATATTTTATCCCTATCATTCGGGTTATTGCGGAAACAAATACATATTGTACTCTTAATCACATGTCTTAATCCTCAATTAATATTCAAAATTTTGGTTATCACTTTTACACCAGAATAATTATAATTAATATTTCTCATAACCTACAGAAATTAACACAATTTTAATTACATAAGAAATTAAAATATATAAGTATTTTTACTACATATAAATATTTTCACTACATATGGTGCCGTGACAAAAGAAATAACTTAAAATTATTTAGTTCAGGTTGAGAATTCAAATAAAACGTGTGACCTATAATATATTTGCTACATATATGATTTATATTGTTGAAAATTTATGATAAATGATGGGTAATATGCCATGAAAGAGTAATTCTATTTTGGATAATTCAAAAATTCAATTTCATATGTATATATGAAATATCATATATATATATATATGTGCATATTTAAAGAAAGTTTTAAGATATTTGAATCAAAAGCTGATTTCAGTAATTTCATTGGATTGTGGTATGTAATGATAAAATAATGTTCAGAAGTATTAGAATCCAGAAGTGTTAATGATCAATGTACTTATATTGCATCACTAATTTGATATATGCATGGTTAAAGCTGTAGGAGATCCTAATTAATTACTAAATTATTTTTTTTTTAAAAAATTACCTTTACTTTGCTATCTACTCTTATATGCATGTTTGGTAAATGTATATGTAAATTATCAGAGAGAGTGCTAAGTGTTTGTGTAAAATAATGTAGATCTCAATAACATTAAAATAGAAATAGCAGATTGTAAGGTAATGCAACATAAGTAACTATATTTCTTCATCCATGTCAAAGCTTAAAGGTAGATCTAACACTGGTATGGCAACTTCCCTAGCTTCTGCTCTGCCCACATTTAGTGGCAACTTATCTGAAAATGTAAATTTCTTTCTTGATCAAATAAATAGTGTTGCTAAATTAGAAAAATGGTCAGATGAAAAGAAAATAATCATTCTGAAAATAAACTGTAGGGATAAAGCTCTAGATTTCCTAATTAATGATCCAAGAGCAGCTAAGGAAAATAAATTTGAAAATTTAGAAAAATTATTAAAGAATAAATTTGCACGAGTTGAATCCTTTCAGGACATTCAACAGCAATTCTCAAACATTTCTCAAAAGTGTAACCAATCTGTCAGGGAATTAGCTGACGAGATAACTACAGCAGCGACAAAATACATAAATGAAGATTCGGTTGAGGATTCTAGTTTACATAAATTAAAAGAAAAAATAAAAACGACTTAATTCAAAACATCGAGGACCACAAAACTCAAAAAATTCATTGTAGCAAATTATTTAAAAGAGTTGATCCAAGGTTCAATTTGATTAATTAAGAACATTTATTTCATCGAGCTTGTTTTTCTTGTTCACTAAGTTAGAAAAAATAAATAAACAGAAGACATACACACATTTGTAAGTGTTAGGAATTTAGTGGATTTATTCCCAACAAAAAATATTTTTTGAGTTTTTATGATTAGTTTGGGTGTCGGATGGCCACCTTCACTCTTACGTTTGGTTGGCTGCAGGCTGGTCCGGGTTGACTAATGTCATGAAATTTAAAAAAAAAAAGTGTGCAGTACACTTAGTGATCATTACAAGTAACGAGCTAGACATGAAAATTGTGCTATTAAAACAGTCTGAGTAGTAAAAAATATATATATACATATATAACAATAATAAAAAGAGGAAGAAGAAAATTAATGTGTTCAGAAAATGAATGAAACTTGTCAAAAAATGGTCATTAATGCAGAGTTGTGTTTAACAGTGAAAATGTATGAAATGTAAAAATAGGTATTAGCTTACAATTTCCATTTACAAAGAGAAAATTGTAATTTGACTACACATTATAATGAAAGTGTATGCTGTAACTATATGAGTAACTTATATGATATGTATTAGTTATTAATTTCTGATTGTACTTCATATGTGTAGCACTTATCCCAGACAGTGAAATTATGATAAAATAATTTTTGACTATTTTTCATTTGATTTAACTATTATACCAGATCATACTTGTAATGAGTGTTGTGCGTCAGTAAAATTTATCGTGCAATGAACTGTGTTTCGCTGAAATTTATCATGCAGTGTTCAGCGTCAGTGAAGATCATGAGGTGATCTGTGCTTTTTCTTTGGCCGGAGGGAATGTGCTAGTAAGCCGGCATCTATCATCAAACTATCGCTTCAAGAATCGTCATCGTTTCGTCCAAGCCCTTGGTGGCAGTTGTTGGACAGGTTTCTGCCTCTTCGCTGCTGGGAGTTCAAGGGTGAAGGTCGGGCTTCGGCCTGGCTCTTCACCTCGTTTCATGATGCACGTTTAACTCACCGGAAAAGTCCGATGATATGGTTCCTGATTTACAGAAAGCCAACTGTAGTTTTTTATTGAATATATTCATTCTACATGCAGCTTCTGAAAATTCATCCTGGATTGCATGATATTTTTTAAGCAAGAATCATGAACGATCTCATTGTGCAATTTAAGACTCATCCATTGTCTATCGCCACGTGGTGCACTGCTCCAAATTAATTCACTGGTAGAAGCTTCAAAATCAGAAGAAATTTCAAGACAAGTTTATTGCTGCTCTACATATATTTTCGATTCCAGGGTTTTCATGATTTATAGAAAGTGATGCAAATAGATTGTGCTAGTGCAAATAGTGTATCGTTAAACGAATGGACGTTCTGCATTTGTAGTAGGACTATAGTTATGATCTGATTATTTAATTTTCTTGTTTTATTTGTGTGAGCTCAGCAGTAAAATTTTTGATAGGAAAAATAAATAGTGTGAATTGTAGATGATTAACTTGTATTTTCTTCTTCAACTATCACAACGTCTGGGGTAAGTACTTTATTTTGCTATCCTCTGTAGGTCACATATTTTATCCCTATCATTCGGGTTATTGCGGAAACAAATACATATTGTACTCTTAATCACATGTCTTAATCCTCAATTAATATTCAAAATTTTGGTTATCACTTGTACACCAGAATAATTATAATTAATATTTCTCATAACCTACAGAAATTAACACAATTTTAATTACATAAGAAATTAAAATATATAAGTATTTTTACTACATATAAATATTTTCACTACAACAGTACAACACAACAAGTACGTTTTTCGAAACTTTCATTAATTATAGAATTTCAGAGAGCTAGAGATATACATTTTTAAAGGAACTCATTATTGTAAAGATAAAAATGCTACAGTGAAAGAGAAAAAAAATCTTATTTTGGCTCTTTGTGCTCGTGTGCATCTTAGTTTTGGCATTCTAAAAAGAAATCTACCGTAACCTACACATTAACAGCCTGGAAAAAAGTTAAAAGAAAAAATTCGTTAGGATAGGATAACATTTTCATATAAAAATGTAAATTAAAAGAGGTAGTAGCTTCTTCTTGAATAGGTTGAAGGAGATTTCTTTGATGCTATAAAATGCCATTATTGGGATTTTTCGTTCAAACCAACATTGCGAAGTCCAAACTTAGATGGTAAACTTTTTTATTACCATAGTTTTGTACTGGGAAAAGTATCACTACCATGGAGCTTAAATGAACAACTATCGAAATAAACACACCTATTAACAGGATTAATTAGATTATGTATTCTTAAGACAAATTATAACCACAAAATGAAAGAATAACAACACCGAAAAATATTGCACCTGTCATTTAGGAAAAGGGCGATATGAGCAATAAGAGAAAGCTTCAACAAAACGTAAGGACTTTAGTTGGGAGGCATGAAAACGTCAAATTAAAAGCTGTGTCTAAATTCTTAGATATAAAAGGCTTTGTTGTTTCATTATTAGTTCAAAGTTTATTCAGCCTTCACTTACGAACCGAATGTCAGAGTTTCCTTCTATTATATTTCGCCAATACCATCGCCGAAAAATCGAAAGGTACTTGCACCTAGAAATCTTTGAGATTTCAATTCTGAAATGAGCAAGCAAAAACATTTACTATTTTAATAAAGATCCTCTTATAACCCGACTGAACAGTTAGTATTTAAAATTCCGCAGGAGTAGTATTTTTCCGGTTAAGGCCCCACATGTGTTAAATTAGCTGATAGAAATGTATTTTGTGTTTTTGTCATATGTATGATAAATAAGACACAATCTCTTTTAAAAAATCCTCCGCCAAGAAACTATTTTTTTACTTAGACAAACAGCCCTCTTTGCACTTTGCAATTCAACAACTCTATAGGAATACAGCCCTTCTGTAGCGTATTTCATATCATGCCATTTTGCTACATACTAGCAGCAGCCAATTTCTGTATCGCCGGGGGCCAATTTGCGTTATGATTTGGGCCTTAGGTCGCAAAATGCACTATGTGCAGAAAATATTAAGGAATATTACCTGCAATAATAAACGAAAGCTATTTAAAGATTCTTATGGTGGTAAATAATCAGTATTAATAGTTTTCCAGATAGTGTATCACTTAGAATAAAGGGAGTATTGTTACATAAAATAATTAGAAATCATACCTGAAATAGATCTCTCAGGGAAAAATATTTGTATTTTAATTTAGAGGAAAAAATGTCGACGACAATAACGAGACATTCATGAAGAAAAGTCATTTTTTTGTGATAATGTTGAAATTTGAGACCTGAAGATGGTTTTATGCTGTTGAATGAGCTGATGAATAGTTTTATGCTGGTGGTTCGTTACTGGTGACTGAGCTGTTTGTACAGAATTACATGACCTTTACTTTCTGAAACTTGAATGCGAGTCAGTTTACCTCAGAAATTCCTCCCCGAAGGCGCTCATGTTAAAAATGCTGAAATTAAGCCATAGTTGCTTTGACAATTAATTGCCGAAAATTTCTTTCTTTTCCGATGGCCTGTCGGAAGAAATAGAATGCATGACGAGTCTACAGAATATTTCTGTTAATCAGCTACATTTAAGTAAAGCAATAAAAACCGAAAATAAGAAAAAAAAATAAAATATAAGGTAAAATACAAAGAGGAGAGCATTTTTGATAATCAATTTCATTTCAATGCCCTCAATATTTTCCCAGATGTGTAAGTGAAATCTAGTGTATGTAGGTAAGGAATTTATTACGATTATAAAACGTATCATATTATATATTATTAAACTTATAAAACTTATACAGAACGTATTCGTATTATAAAACTTATACAGAACGCCTTTTTGAAGGACCGTATGAAGGAAATTAGCTCATAGTTTACTTTAAATGTGGATAGAAACCCGAAAACTGCACACAGTAATCAAATACAAGGCAAGGAGCCTAATCGGGCTCGAATACTAGTGTTTAGTGATATTACTTAACAATTACCTTATAAAAACATAGAAATAGTATATTTGCGCCTATTTTAAAGTAAAAATTTTCGTTTTCATAATTTACTTTTCATGCCAATCTAATTAAAAAGAATTTCCTCTAGAGTTCACAAAGATAAAACTCTCTTTATCGAAATGGATAAATACACGGAGGAAAAAGCAACAGAGGCTTCTATTCAGAATTTTAAAGGAACGGCAAAAGACATTGATTAACATACTAAAGAAATGTTCCTTCTCTTTGTCAAACATGTTGCAAGAAAATTACGCCATTGTCTTATCTTTTATAACAACACACTAGAAAACGGCAACTTGCTAATATAATTTGCTGCTTTTGGATTTTAACGAGAACGAACGTACGCTGTTCTTCAGAAATATTAATAATCTCAACCTCGAGGCGTATCGTACTTAACTAGCAAAAACAGTTCTCGCTTTGGAAAGCGTAATTAGTATTTTTTGCTTCCATCTGCTCCCCAAATAATAAAAAGCAGCCCTGGGGCATATGTAAAAATTTAAGTTGAATAGTGACTCCTTAAATCAAGTTACGAATTTAACGAAATGTGTTCCTTTTCCCACAATAAAAAATGCTAGGAATTAATTGAATTTTTAAAAGAATTGATAAAACGCGAAAGGGAAAAAATGGTAAATTAAAGAATCGAAATATAAAAACTCTATAACCCATTAAAAGAACAACGTGAAGATAGGTGGATTTACCACGTTATTTACGATTCATGTGTACTGTTGTAGTGTTAGGTAAAGTATTAAACTTTTTCTTAGTGAGAAATAATGAAAACAATGGCTGATATCACTTTTTATTTTGCAAAATTTGTTTTGAAAACTAGGTGAGAACTTCACAGTCTTACGGTATAAAATTACCTTTCAAGACAGGTTATCTTGCAATGAATGATTCTGGTTAAGTGTTACAGGTATCTTAACAAAAAGTAATTGTCTCACACAATAGAAAAATCATAATAATTTATCATCCTTAGTAATTAATTTTGCTTTGTTTTTCAACGTATTTTATGCAAAAGGGGATATATTCTTAGCATCGAAACTGAAATTTTATGTTTCAGATTTTAATCCATAAAGAAGCTTTTGGAAGTTTTCGCTAGAGCTATAAATTATCTGCTAACTGATATTGTCCGCAATTGTTCAAAAATAAATAACATCTATTCTTGATACAATTATTTGAACATTTATTCCATAGCCAAAGATAAAAATTCATTTGTTTAATTATATTTGCTATTGACAGATGGGGTTCTCAAAAGATTTCTTTCTGCCTTCCTGAAAATCTGAAGCTATATTTTCATTGATTCATTTCTTCTTAACATTAGCACACCACGACCGAGCGGTAAGTCGCTGAAGACTGGTTGTTCGACTTGGCTTCGATTCTAAGGGGGGTTGGCTGCTGGGCGTTTTCGTAGTTTTTCCAACATGTGGACCCGGATACGAGTCATTTTCCCATAGAAAGTCCTCCACGAAGGCATCTCTCCTCTTAGGCAGATAACCCTCACGGGCTGTGCCTTCGTCAAACAAACCAAATTTATGAGTACTCAAATCTTCGTTCACTATGTATGAACATCCTGATTTATTATCATATTTATGTATATGGGTCGTGTCCAATACCCGAATTTTATTTCCTGCAGAGATTGACATCCAGTTACAGAAATGTTTCAAAAGTATGCAGGTACTCAAATTTTGGCTTTTGCAAATTAAGCTAAAATTCAGTTATGTAAAAGGTACGGAATCTAACTTTTTATATGTTTCTCGTGGTGGGTATACTTATATTAAGAAAACTTCTATTCTTACTAAAAATATGTAAAATACTTAAAAATACGTAAAACGTTTGACCGCCATGCGACGAAAACTGACTGAGAGACTTCATTTTAAAGTTGAAGATCATATTCTGATGTCGTACACAAATTGAAGAACGAAATGTTACGTTTGTAGTAACTAACAATAAAATACCAGTTTAGAGAAAAAAAAATTAAGTAACGAACAGTTTTGTGCAGATTCTAGAGAAAATATTTATCAATATATTTTTTTTCAAGAAAGAGACCTTATTCACATGGAATTCATGTTCTTGGAAACAATGGCAGATTTCAGCATTCGCCCATAGGCGACTCATAACATTATTAAATGAATAAAATTAAAAGTATTTCTAGTTTAATTAATTGTTTTGTATAATTATGACACTAAAGTAGTAAAATTGCATGAGAATATTAAAAAAAGTACTTTTAGTATTTGCTAACGTATACATTATGAGCGAAAATTCTTTCGGCACAAACGTCAAAATTAAACGTCATAAATTAAAAAATTTAATTTATGACGTCCAAAACGTCATAAGTTAAAAAATGTTAGGCCCTAGTAAATCCAACAGAATGTCACTGAATGGCATTTAAGGGGAAAAATCAATCTCAAATGTTTCTAATTTACTTATTAACGAACCCTTCGATGTAAATCGGAAATGCCGTCAAAATTGCCAAAATTTGAAATTAAATATCGCGGTCAGTTTTTGACCTACGGATTAGAGATTCGTAAGACAATAATTAGGCATTCTTAAACATTTTACTCTTTTTTTTGAAATGATGAGCATACAGTTTTCCTGTATACGGGTATAGGGATCCGAGGACTGTATAAAAAGTAACATTTTGTAGTTTTTATAAGATTTATGTTTTACCGTCACAGTATATATTATGCGTATGTGAGTGCGTGTGTAAAATTTCGTAGGCCGGTAAATTCTAACGTATATAATAGCTGACGGTAAAAGTTTGAAATATCTAAGCAAAATACTTCTGCTTCTGGCCTTTATTAAGATGACAGTAAATAATAAGATGCGAACTGGTAAAAGCAATTTTTTTTGTAACAAATTTAGCCTAGGTTTCGTATGTAAACCTAGACAGATTCTCCATCCTTCTTTTTTAATATTTAGAATTAGAAAGTTTCTTGCTTTCTGTCAAAATTAGAAACTTCGATCTTAAAAAGATGTATGTGAACCAATAAATAAAGAGTTAAGGAGCTTAACTAATGAGCAATGTACTGACTGACAGAGAAAATGCTATTCAAAGACGGAATAACTCAGAAGGAAAAAATGGCACCTATACACAATCAAAGAGATGTAAAAAATTCATATACAGGCAAGGTTCTAGCGGCCTAAAATAAAGGATAATGAAAAATCAGGCAAAGGAAGAGTTAGAAGCAAAACAAATTTGACTAATTTGTAAAGCTTATTTATTAAACAAAAGGTAAAGAGCAAAACAAGATGCTATATGTTTGATATTATTAAAAACATTAGCGATTTTTTCTCCCTGGAGCAAATTACAAACAAATCTATTTACAAAAAATGATGTATGATTGTTAATATGTCTCCCAGACGATGCAATACAATCCGTACAACGCCTAGGCATGCTGAGTATCAAATTATAGATCTGATCTTGGGGGATATTACACCACTCAAAAAGCAATGCCCTCCGAAGTTCTGGTAGACATGTAGGAGGAGGTTGACGGGCTGCAACTCGTCGGCCAAGCATGTCCCACACGTACTATACTGGATTCAACTCTACTGGTGAGAATGCTGGCCAGTCCATACGGGGGATATCCTCCGATTGAAGGCATTCGCTTACAATGTTTGCGCCGTGAGGACGGGCGTTGTTATCCATAAGCACAAATTGTGTGCCCATGGTGCCCCGAAACAAACGTACATGTTGTTCCAGAATGACGTCCCGATAGATTTGGCTTGTCATGGTTCCAATTTGAACATGCAGGTCAGTTCTGGAACCCAAAATAATTCCACCCCAAACGAGCACTCTTGCACCACCGTAACGGTGTCGTTCAATGATGTTTTCTTGGTGGTAACGGGTACCTGGAGATCTCCATATGAAAGTCCGGCGAGAATCAGACTGCAAGCTAAACATGGACTCGTGGGAAAATATCACACAAGCCCACTGTTGCGGAGTCCACAATGCATGCTCTCTACTCCAGGCTAACCGCAGACGACAGTGAGTTGCAGTAAGTGGAACGCATCTAACAGGTCTACGAGCATATAGACCAATCTGCCCTAAACGTCTGTACACGGTCTGCCTTGAAATTGTCGTACCAGTGGCTGAAGAGAGCTGACGAGACAGTTCTGAGGCTGTGCTCCGCCTGTTTCTTTTGGCAGTAACTGCCAAATACCGGTCCTCATTCGGCGTTGTAACTCTGGGGCGACCTGTGCTGTAACGTCTACTCACATTACCATAAACTTGGAATCGTTGCCAAAGCCTGGAGATGACACACTGGGCAATTCCAAGTTCGTCTGATACTTCCAGTTGGGTACGCCCACATTCCAGACGGCCGATAATTCTACCACGTAAAAAATCATCCAAATGGGTCCTTTGTGTCATAACTATTCGGTTATTGCACTGAAATGCTTATAAAGCGTCTGCGAACACTTTTACTTCTTTGCCTGCATTCCTTATATATCACTCTCTTACACTCTCGTCATTGTGACGTACCATCGGTGTCATCTGGTTACTTCCTGAAATTTGCATATGATTCTTGAAGATGTGTGTAGTGATTTTACAGGTGATATATTTATTTTAGCGTTCGATTTCCGCGTGACTCCGAATTATCCTTAATTTATGGACATGAGTGTAAATTAGAAGTGGCATTTCTTGTTTTGGATTGCAGATTATCTTGTTCGGGCATCGATTCGATAACTATCCGAAAATGTTCAGGAGTATCGTGGACTAGATTGTGTTGTACAGCTGTAGGATGTTTGAGTTACAACACGCGTCCAGCTGCTAGCCTATTAAAGATTGTTTTTGAAGGGTTTTAAACTCATAGGCCTCAGCTCGTTGTTAAAACAGCGGTGGCCATTAATGTGCCCATAAATGCGTACTAGAGGTGAGTAGTCAATATAGTGTTATTTTTATATTTTAAGTCATAGATGACGTGATTAATCTTTTTGTTTTCGCTTCTGCGCAACGTTCGGATCGTTTGGCGTGTATGCATTTTTGACTTTCTGCTAACTCTAGCTCTGAATTCTATAGAACATGACTGGCACATTCCTGGAAGAACAATTAACCCCATCCCCCACAGGCCTCTCCAGGACCTGAAGACAACGATGAGGCAAATGTGGGACCGAAATGCATAAAGTACCAATTTTCTCTTAAATTTGTCCATCAGTTCTGGAGGTAATCGACCAAATGTGAAAATTCTCTTAGTTTTGAATATCACTTTGCATATGCAAGAGAGAGGTTAAGTTAATGATTTCTCTTTCAAAGGTGGACGAAATTCAAAATACTGCTGTTATTATTGATATTTCTGTATTATTCTCTACGTGGATTAGGAATTTTAATGCTTTCGAAGATATAACGTGTTGTCATTCGTTTTAAAGTGAAAGTTACTTAATTAATGATATAAGCTTTGCATGCTTCTAAAAGTCGTGAAAAATTAGGAATTTACATTCCGAGAAATACACTGATGAAATAAATAAAGAGAATTTTCATATTTGATTTACTATCTTCAGAACTACTGGACAGATTTTAATAAAATTTGGTGTGAACATAGGTTGATATAATACAAACAAAATAAACATTCAACAGTTATAATAGACACACATGTTCATCTGTAACACTCACGGGAGTCTGAAGGTCTGAAACAGCGATTGTGGAAGACACAAAATAAATGGGTTAATAGGGGGTAATGTCCCCTCTTACAGCCATACAGGCCTCGTAGCGTGATGTTATACTGGAAATAAGGCAGTTTATCAATGCCTGTGGCAGTTGGTCCCACTCATTCAGCAACGCTGTTTTCAGTTCCTGGATGGTTCTTGGAAGGGGGTTGCGAGTTGCAATTGCCCTCTTCAGAGCGTCGCAGACATACTCTCTAGGGTTGAGGTCTGGAGACCTGGCTGGCCAATCCATCCGGCAAATATCCTCACTCTCGAGAAATTCGTCGACAGAAGAGCTCTATATGGCCTCGGGTTATCATCTTGTAAGATAAACTCAGAGCTCACTGCACCCCGGAAAAGGCGAACATAGTGCTCCAAGACCTCATCCCTATACCTGACACCAGTCACAGAGCCTCTGTCAAAGACGTGGAGAGGTGTACGGCCATCCAACATGATGCCTGCCCAGACCATTACACCGCCACCGCCACCGCCATAATTGTTGATTTCGCGGACATTGGACCGTAGGTAGCGGGTCCCTGGCTCTCTCCATATGAAAGTACGGCGAGAATAGGCGTTTAGGCTAAAACGGGACTCGTCGGTGAACAGAACGGTCGCCCATTGCTCCGTACTCCAATCACTGTGCTGCATGCACCATGTTAATCGGACTCTGCTGTCCGTAGACGGGAGCGAGACGCAAACAGCCGGTCTTCTGGCAAACAGCCCTCTCTCATTCAGTCTTTTGGAAGCAGTCACCCTTGTTACACGGGTTCCTGTGGTTGCATACAGGTTCCGAGAGAGCTGAGAAACTGTAGCCTCTCTGTTACGCTTCGCTAAAATGGACAAATAGCGATCTTCTGTGGCCGTCGTGGTTCTTGGACGACCTTGCCCAGGCTTTCTCTCGATAGATCCAGTATCCTGGAACGGTCGCTGGGCGTTAAATTAAACTCTCTGCATATCTGGACTTGCGAATGGCCTGCCTCTAGCCTCGCACAATTCGCCACCTCATTCCATCATCTAAACCTTGGTGGTTACTCTTTTTTACTGTTCCGATGTAAGTTTAATGTTCTAAACCGATTGCTGCAAGAAAACACCAAGAAAGTCGCCGAGGTGTGCTAGCTAACGCAATTCGTCTTACCTTCCACGCGCTTATAAAGCCTGTTTTTCTGCTGGCTGCGCTTACACACACGTGTACGCTTTCACATGTGCCGTACAAGATTTGCATTTTTATCTAGAAGCAGTGAGTTTTCTTCAGTTCAGTTCTTTTCATGAAATTCTATAAAACATAAAAATTCTCTTAATTTATTTCACCAGTGTATAATAATGAAAGAATGGTGCATCTGCGATGTAAAGTATTTTTCCGGAAAATACCAGGTACAAAACTGATGATTTTGCAATCAAAAAGTGACTTTTTACCTTGTCAGGAACAATTTAGAAAGCCACAGACCGGTGGTTCTCAATGTATAATGCCCTTTTACCATTGCTAGAAGATCATTCCTCATCTTTTCAAAACTCCAAAAATACATGCATATTTTATTTAGATTTTGATTTAAGTGTTTTATAAAGTAAATAATAAAAAGTGCAGGAAAATGCTGATAAACACTAACTTGAATAAAAGTAGTTTTTTGTATTCACAAACTAAAATTAAAACTAAATACTTAACAACTAAATAAAAGGCTGATCCTATTTCCCTTTAAAACTATGAAATTCCCTTCTGGTTGAAAACTTCTACTATAGACTGCAAAATTTTATAGCAGGCCTTTGATTCATTGGCTGGAAGTAAACAATAGTGATAGGAGATAAGGCAAATAGTCAGCGCAGAAACTTCAGACACTTTATCAATTGAATGAACCGCGAATAAGGCTCGTAATTTACTGACTCTTCCTTCTCTTTTCTTTTGAGGAGAGTACACCGTTCCCTTGAGTATTGCAAGCGTTAAATCTCTGCGATATTATTGCAGCTATTTTGTTTCATTAAAATAAACAAAGGGAAAATTAACACTTCAGTAAGCGGACTGTATTTGTGTGTGTGGATTTGTGTGTGTGTGTGTGTGTGGATATTATCGATGATTCCCTCCGAGTTTCATCCCCAAAGTCTGAAGAGTGCTGAACATTATACTTTAGAATTTCATTTTGATCTGCATTATTAATATGTGCATATTACGTAGCTGAGCTTATTTAATAGTATTTGAAGTCACATTTCTTCTGGAAAAAGGGAAAATTTCGAAGCTTTCTCTAAGTCAGGGAATTTAGGTCATTAATAAAACAATATCAATTTAATTAGATGATTCATTTAGAAATAATTTTAGACATTTATAGATACTTATAGACTTGAACAATATTATTTTGATAAAATCACAAAATTATTTCAGTAAGAATTTATCCACTGTATACTTTTAGTTTTAATTAATAATCTGAATTTCATTCTTATTGCCCAAGAGAGTGCTAATATAACAATTTCACTCCCAAGAGTAACACGACAATAAAAATTCTCTGACTGCAGTGACAATATTAGATGCTGTCAAATCATTTTTTTAGCACGGAATTTATGAAACTGTGTTTTGGATCCTTTATCTAAATGAATCTCCAGAGCGTTTGTTAGAGAAAAAAAATTCTGCGGCTGTTAAATCTGGAGATAAAATTCCAAAATCAGAAAATTATGCAGTTGCCAAAAATTTCTCTGAACAGCCATTGTTTATTACTGAAAATGTTAACCCTATTGGGAAACTGTTTCAGCCTTAGGTACTTTCTGAACATTAAAGAAGTTGCGGTAAGCTCGCTGCATTAAAATCGAGCAGTAAAAATTTTCAAATTCAAATTAAAAACAATTCTTCTCAGGTTGGTGATAACTCCTTCCAACATAAAATGCTCATGTCTTACCATTCAGTCATAAAAAGAAAAAGGAAAATTACGATATAAAAAACTATTTGCTATTTAACTCATAACACAAATTATGGATCATCCTATATTCTTTGGAACTATTTCACAGATGATCAAGTTAGTGATCATCTAATTATTCGGCTTGTAAGAGTAATTGAACGGTCTACGATTCAAGAGAATTTACTTTTATCTTACATATTAAAATACATTTATGGCTTTTTAGTTACGCATCGCATAAATCTATTTGCTCTAATATTTTCTTTTGTTTCGTAATTTGTTCAATAACTCTCTGTTTTTGAAACGTCTATTTTATTAGTAATTGTTCTATTGTACTTGGGCCTTTTCTGACGAAAGAACATAGCTTGTATATCTGTCCTTGAACTGCGTTCGAGCTTTTCATTTGAAATCAAGGCACACAAAAGTGAAACCGCGCCAGTTATTAACTTCACTAAATTTGTAGAGTCATGAGATTTATTTTGGAGCAGGAAACATGAAAAAAGTTGCGTAGCTAGAGATGTGCGGAGGGGGCTCTCGCCCCGAGTGGAACATTTTAAGGACAGCATTTTTTACGCGAAACTTTCTTTTATTAGGGTTAGTCAAGTGGATCCTGGTGAAGAATAATTAGACTCTAAACTGCCATATGGAATAAAATTGAGAAGAAAAAGAATTTTTACTCTAAAGTATTGAAAGAAATCACTATGAGATTTTTTCAGCTAAATGCCGTTGTTTACCTTGTTCACTCCTTCGAAGTATTTGAACGCAAGTTACGAACATCAGCTAAATTATGATCACGGTGACAACAAGTAAGTATTCATCGTTAAGGAAAATGTATTTGAGAGTTTTATTTCCTTTACTACTAGGAAAATCGAAACGGGAACGTGGAATTGCAGTCCTTTTGAATTTTTGTAGTTTTTCTAAAATATAATCTACACAATGAAATTCAAAATATTATAATACTACTAAGAACTTTCCTTTTCACTGCTGTAAGCGTTACTGACTGTGGCAAGGGTTTTCTAAATAAAAATCTCTTAAGAAATACTTAAGAACTAAAAATGTATATTTTGCATTTCAGAAATCTTTCTTTACTGTCTATATAATAGTAACTGGAGCAGCAAAATAGGCCTCTGTAATGGGATTGATAGTTTGCGAACAACAAGAATAAAGAAACAAGAAAATAATAGTATAATTTTAAAACGCTAGAATTAGTTTTTCTTCAAAAATAAATTGAGAGTTTGAATTTATTTCTCTGTGTCGTTTTAATATTTTTTAGAGTTATTTGTTTGAATGCAAAAGGGACGGCAAAAGTTCTAGCTACGCCAGTGGAAAAACTATCTATACCCTTCCAGAAATCGGAACTCCGGACTTCCTGATTGCCAGCTGGACATGCTTCCAGTTACACCACGAAGCCAGAAGACAATCGTTAGGAAAGGAGAAAAATTCCTTAAGACTTTTCTTTTAACTGGAATGCTAAATCTCAAGTTTTCCAAGTGAAGTTAAAATATTCACTGTTCTTTACTTCTGTGTTTCTTAGGTTCAAAACACACTTTTTATTTTAAACTTCTTAGAGAATTTTAGAGTATTGATTCATTCATAAAGTCTGACAGAATTTGTCAGTAAAGAATGTTCCCTTTAAAATTCGTTTTTCTTGGGCGAGGGTGAGCTTATAATATGAATTAAAATTTAAGTCAGAGGCAGTTGTAAGCGGAACATGAACGCTATCGTTACGAAGAAACGGTGCATTATTTACTCTAAAAAGTTGGCATTTTAAGTTTCACTAACGATATGCTGTTTAATTTACTTTTTTCTTTTCTGCCTGTACGCCCACCAGCGGCCGAGTGGTAAAATCACTGAACACTGGTAGTTCCAACCTTGATTCAATTCAAGGGGAACCGGTTGGCTGCTTGGTCGTTTTCATGGTTGTCCCCACGCGTAACGTGTATACGAGATAGTTTCCCTTAGAAATTCCTCCCCGAAGGCACC
>KK118032.1:0-55805 GCA_000611955.2 Stegodyphus mimosarum | reverse complement strand
TCTTACAAAGTCTTCCATGAAGGCTTTCTTTCCCTTAGGCAGATAGCCATAGTGTGCTTTGCCATAATTAACTAAAATAAAACTGAAACCTTAGTGTCTCTTTTCACTCAGAGGTTCGTTCTTTTCAGAATTAATGTAGATTCGGGGAGCAAGGAGTTTTGCTATAAAGTTTGGAGATTTACGAATAAGTGTATCAAAGCTTGGCCTGCGGCTCCCTGTATTAACGATCAAAATAAAGTCTGTTGTTTTCGAGTCCATATATTATGAAAGAATGGTTACCAGAGCCTCGAAGAGTTTGGACTTATACTTTCGACCCCTCTTTTGAAAGACAACATCCCGAGGGATGGTCCGAGGATCTTCCACCTCTCTCATCTATCACCAAACCACACGAGAAGACTTTTAGCTCGCCATATATTTAGAATGCCCCCATGTCTCAAAGAGGAAAGTCCACTCATGTACAAAAATCCATGCCTCCTTCGGGATTCGAACCCTGGCCTTTCGGTACAGCAGTCAGAGTCATTAACCACTATCCTCCTTGGCGGCACAAAGTCTGTTTGAGATATTAGTTCTGGTCTTACTACGAGTTTTGTAGACTGAATCTAGATCCTGCTCTGTGAAGTGTGCGTTTGAATTTCTGTCGCGCTCTAAGTAAAGCTTGTAGTCTCCAGCCCAAGTTAGATTAAAATTGTCGAATTGGTAGAAATTATTAAAAAACAGATTTTGTTGAAATCAGGTTCAGGTTGGCTGATAACTTTACTCCTGCATTAATTAAAATTTAATTATTCACAAGTGATGAGGAAGAATAAACTTAATGCGTTTTAATTCTGTGTCTGTTTACTAATTAAACACTCTGGTGGTGATAATCCACCTCAAAGAACATAAGTAACACCGTATGGTAGTTATATGAACCTAGCTAAGTTATTTGCAACCTTCACCAGGTGTAACAAAATTACTGTAAAATCATTGTTCACGAGTTTTACGTTTTCATTTTCATTTTAATTAAGCAAAAAACAAATTTCAATGGAAACCATAACTTGTCATTGAAATTCTTAGCTTCAATTTAGTGGACAGCAACTTTCCCCCCTTTTTATTTATTTTTTTGTTCAAACTGTCCAAAACTTTCTTTAGTAAGGGTCATTTCAAACCATTATTATTTGTATAGAACATTATAACAAGAACATTTCGAAAATGTCATTTAAAAGGTTTAAAATATTCATCGCCACTTGATTTGCTAAGTAATAAATTTCCCCATTCTTTGGCATAGAAGCTGTTAACAACCATTCCTCCTACCGCTATTTTTTTCGCGCTCAACCCCTTTTTTTTTCTTCTTTTTTTTCAGCACGTCCAATGAAACGGGTCGATATTAGGGTATAATGTTTCGTGCTACATTAAAGAGGAGAAATTTCTAAATCGAGTCTGTTTCTAGTACGCTGTACAAATATTTTGAGTTTCCCCGCTTTTTAAAATTTATTTTCATTTTTTAATCAAGTGTAAATAGAAATTTCTCGTACCACCTAATTTTACTCGAGACTAATTGGATTTATTGGATATTTTCGCTGTTTTCTAAAAGCATAACCTTTTATTACTGAAAATTCAAATAATTTTTTTTAACAAAGTCACGTTTCCTTGGTGATAATTATACGCAAGCTCTGTTTTATATGCTTCCGTCGGAATATTTCTTTTTTCAGCTTTGCTAGATAAGTTTTCAAATAGTTGTACAGTTTTCATAGTTAACAAGGTTTATCAGCTTGATATATCTCTTGTATCATCGTAAAAGTAAAGTTTCCAATATTCATTTTATTGTAAAATCTTGTGCCAAGGAATCGGTACAGAAAATATGTAACGCTAACTTCATAAAATTTTAACATTGGGTGAGGAAGTCTTAATTAGGCTTCAAGAATATTAACTCCTTTGGTTATTACAAGGACACGACCTCATTAATTGCACAGGTAGAACATTAATTAATTTCTTTTGGTTAGATTCTCTGTTAGAAGAGCCTTATTATTCCATTTCTCTAATTTTATAATAATGTACATTACTTCTTGTTGTTCATTAGAAGGAAACCTAAGAATGTTATCCAAATTTCTTTTTTCAAACTGATACTAATGATTTCAGTAACTGTATTTTTTACGCGAACATTATAAATTCGAAAAGAAAGGGATTCATTTTATACATGATGTAATTTTTTGATATGCTCATTTATAATGACAATGTACTGGATTTGCACTTATTTTTATATTATATACTTATAAGGTATTTCTCCCGCCTTCTTAGCATCCTTTGTGGTGTAATGGCCAGTACACTCGGCACGCATTCGAGAGGACCGAGGTTCGAGTCCCGGCCAGGGCATTGCTCATTTTTGATGTCTCCTGCTTAAAAAAAATCCTAATGACTCTACAGTGTTGCCCGAACTAAAAAAGGTGGTAGATGATGATGCTCCACCACCAGAATTTGGCGATTGGGTACCCTAATTCCCAGTTGTCCTTTAAAAGGGGGAGTATATAAGCTATTTCTGTCGCCTTCTTAGCATGCCTTCGTGGTGTAATGTTCAACACACTCGACGTATAGTCGAGAGGTTCGAGTCTCGGAGAGGGCATTGTTCTTTTTTTATGTCTCCTGCTTCGAAATAACCTCTCTCTACATACTTTCATATGGCAATCGGCTTTATGCTTATTTTTTAATGGTAATTTACACGTTTATACAGAGTGGTAATAATTAAGCCTGCTTTATTCTGTGCTATTTGAAATCCGTTTTCATCATTAGACCTTAATAAAATTGCTGTATGTGCTACCGAGGTGAAGAAAATTCTAAAGAAGGAAAAAGGTAGTTCAGATCTTCTCCACTACGAAGAAATGGGGCGTTAGTATGACTATTAATAAGATAATTGTCAGATCAAGACAAAAACAAACGATAGATGCTTTATTAGAACAATGAAATAAATTATTGTTCTAATAATATGTTACATATTTAGTGTACGAGACAGCTACCTCGGCTATACATTGAAGTCGCAGCTCAGGGTTACCAAAGTCACATGAAGCATTTTGATTGAATAAAAGCGATATTCCAGCTCCGATTAATAGCGCACTTCCTTTACGTACGCGATCTTTCGAGAATGTATAAAATCATAAGTTATAATCTTATAGGGAAAGTTATATAGTTATAGCCTGAAGAACGGTATTCTGGTGATGTCATGACCATCACAAGAAATGGCAAGAATAAGTTTGCCTGTAAATTAAGATGAGGAATTATTCCATCTAACATTAAGATATATTTAATTTATATATTAATGTATATTCCATGTACTATTAAGATTCAGTTTCGGAATATCCTCGTTCTTTTAGAACAGAAGCTGTACTATGCAAGGAGCTTATTTTAACACGCGTGTCCATAGCTGTACACTTAATACCCCTCTAAACTCTCCAGAAACTGCCTAGAATGTAACTAACAGTGAATCGACACTAAAACATAATCGCTGTGAAAAGACTAAAGTTGAATCATACAGGTGATGCGAGGTGATCGCATGTAAATTAAAATGCTCCTCATCTACCCAAGGATATTCGAAGGCCGGATATCATACACTTCGATTTGAGCTAAAAAGGTAGAAAAAAATATGGTCTTCGCAGTTTAAATTTCTTGAACCATTTGGATCTTTTTCGGATAAAAAGAACCGCGAAATTTTTATTTGCAATGGACAGTTCCTGCATTTTGCTGCTTATTCCCTCCCCCCCCACACTTACAGAAGAATATGAGGAATGCAGCAGCTGTGTCGGCTACAACAACTGTCACTTGGAATCAACCATTTCTACCTTAATCGGTTTCTTCTGTCTTTCTTGTGACACGCTAAAATTATTGTAAGTTATAAAATTCTATTCCTGTTTTTTAAAATTTTAATTTTTCCTACATGTTTCCTTTACATAAACATTTTACTCGACGTTATTCTAGAAATGAAGCAAGAACTTTGATGCCATTCTGGTAAAATAACTTTCCCAAAAGCTTTGAGCTTTAAGGTATGACAATAAAGATCGAATGTACTCGCTCGCTTTTGAAGCAAATCACATATTAATTTACATAAAATTTATGCCGAAAAAATACCATTTTGGGGTAAAAATTTGAAGACTACTTTTTCCCTTTCAGAAATCTATTGCACAGTACCAAGTTTGCGTGCATACTGAGTTTGATTAACTTCTGTTGATAACAGCAGTCTCCAAAAAGCTTTGTGTAGGTCACTGTAATCGTAATCACTTCTGTACTTTTCTTATCTGCATTATTTAACTCGGAGTAATTTATACTTGCAACGTCAGGAAATTTGACAGTTCAAATTGGCCTTGATTAAATTGCACAGTCATTTAGTAATTTTTGAAAGCAGGAGAGATGAAAAATGTGCAATGCCCTCGCCGGGAGTTGAACCACTGACCTCTCGAATACGCCCGAGCATGCTGACCACTACACAGCGAAGGCATGCTAAGAAGATGGGAGAAATACCTTATAAAATCATCTCTGTAATGAACGAAGGGGGGAGAAAGGTGAATTGTGCTAAGATCTAGTTGAAATAATCTTTAAAATCCCCGTGATTCGTGTTGAGAAACAGACAAATAGGCTAACTTTTGGGAATACAGTTTTTGATTTTGTCCATCTTTTCTTCAAATTTTTCATTAATTTTAATTTAATAGGAGCAAGCAGAGATCAAGATCAAGCAAGGTCTATTTTTGGCGAAAATAATTCACTGCTTGAACAAAATAACTGACTCAAAGAGATTGTTATTCTTTAACTGCATTATTAACTCCATAACTAAGAACAACCATGTCGAGGATGCTTTTAAGTCACTTGTTTCAGGCTATAAACACGGGAAGCGCGTAAAGTTAAAATCGAGCAGTAAATTAAAACCCCTGTAAAGTTAAAATAAAACAGTAAATTAAATCGAAAACTGTCAAGACCTTAGAATTTGTCTCAAGTGTACCACTTTTAACCAAGGACAACTTATAAGGTTATTTTCTCGCTCCTTCCAGCATACCTTCGTGGTGTAACCGTTAGCACATTCGGCGCGTATTCAAGAGGTCCAGGTTCGAGTCCCAGCGAGAGCATTGCACATTTTTCACGTCTTCTGCTTCAAAATAACATCATGACTCTACAAGTTTAATTCAAACTTAGCTGAAGTTCTGGCGAACGGAAGAACTCTTTTTGAGAAGAGCACTGCCCACTTAGGTTAGGTTAGGTTAGGTTATTCAGTTATGGCAAAGCACACGAGGGCTATCTCCTAAAGGGAGGGATGCCTTCGTGGAGGACTTTCTAAGGGAAACTGGCTCGTATACACGTTACACATGGGGAAGACCACGAAAACGCCCATGCAGCCAGCCCGTTCGCGGGATTCGAACCTCGGACCGAACTACCAGTGTTCAGCGTCTTTACCGCTCGGCCGCTGGTGGGACACACTGCCCACTTAGAAAGGCTTCGTTTCAGAGCCCGCGTAAAGTTTAGTTCTTTCAGATCTAAAGCGGAAACATCATTTAAAATCATCCGCGGTCTTTCTGATAACACAAATGAAATTAAGGAGGAATGTTTCGAGAAGCGATTCCCTGTGCAAAATAGTAAATAGTTTTCATGAAAAACTCCAGACCTTGAAGAGATGCTTCCTGTGTTTTTTGCTACTGTTAATCTAATAGACGCGGAAAAAGCTTATACTCTTAAGATCATCCAGAACCTGGGCTGTGAATGTTAGAAGATACCCACCCTTCTGGAAAAAAAAACTGATCATGTGTTCAGAATTTGGTCACGGCCGAATTTTTTATAATAACAAGCTAAGTTGCCTAAAGTGTGGTTTAGGTCACTTGACCTGCATTTGTGAAATGCATAGAGATGAAAACATATCAAAAACGGATGCAAAGCGGATCATGTAGCGTCATTTAGGACTTGCAAATTAATCCCAAACTAGCAGAATGAACACTAAGGAAATGTCAGTTCCAAAGCTGACAAACTCCTTACTTTCGTAGCGCTTAAAGAAAACTTTCTGATGAAATGCTTTTCTACGTTCTCTCCCCGTTGGCGCGCAGAGTGCTTGTACTCGAGAGATTATGAAGGACTTATTTTCTGAAAATAATCTCAGATATATTTTTTTACAGTGTAAGAAATTGCTGATAAATACAAGGGAATGAAATCGCCACTTCAAAAATTGAAACTGGCATTTTCTCTAGTTGAACTTTTTGAAACAGAAGAAATTTAAATTTCTCCTTAGCGAAGGTGAAGGCGGTGTGAAATATCATTTGCAGTCCAAATGCCTCCGTATTTCACTAGGACGGGTGAAAGATGATTCATAGATAGCGAACTCACTTCTCCTTGTTCTTTGATTAACAGATGATACCCCAGCTTAGACTAAAGCCGCCCCAGCTTCTTAGGCGTGCAAGTTGCCTTCTACATTATTCCAAGTACTATAGTTCAGTTTCGTCGCACTTCTTTCTCATGCTAAGTGATGTTCTGGGAATTTTTTCTTCTTCTTTACTCTCCTCATGTGTTCGTAATCAGGAACATTTGTTATCAAGCCCTTTTTGAGATTACTTTATCAAACAGCAGGAAAGAGCTGCTTAATTGTAGCGGATGAATGCTTATTCACAGTCGAGTATCGGCGTTTGTGTGACTTTCTTCTTCCTCTTTGTGAGGATAGTATCGGTGTAATATTCTTCGTATGATGACATTAAATAATGTAATGGTAAAGATCAGAAAGGTCTATACCTTAGATTACCTGTACCTTGGATTAAAAGTAGGTTTCCTTGTATCCAAATAAAACTATGCCTCAGACCCAATATTTTATCAAACTAAAAGCCTCCCCCCCCAATGTTAGATTCAATAGTTCGAGAAATGGAGCTTTGTATATAGCACTTCGTGATCTGTATAATATTAGGATAATTAGGTGAAAATATTCATTTAGTTTTTCCTATGAACAAGATAATAAATACAAAGAGGGAATAAAAATTTCCTGCTGCTTTAATAGTGGTGTTTTGTTTTTAGCAAAGCATGTAAGGACTATGTGCGTTAATCTGAAGAATTATGTGATGTAATCTGACTTTTACTAACATTATGCATAGAAAAAATTTGAAAACTCTTTGCAAGCAGTCCGTTTAAACTATATATTATGCAAATGGTGCATCGGTGTTACAAAACGTAATGCAATGTTTTAGTTTGAAATTTAACAGCAAGTTGTAGTTACTCTAAGTTGTAGTTGCTCGACATTGAAAATGCAACACCAAGAAGGAGTGGTAAAAAATTTATGCAAATTTTAGAGTAGACGCACCGTCACTGAGTTATGCAAATAATGTGAAATGCGCAGCTTTCCGACGCACGTGAAGTAAAATATAAGGGAAGGAACGTGTAGAATGGGCAATATTCGTGTCGTTACTTCTGCCGGACGAATTATCGAAGAAAGCTGGTTTTTGTCCCGGAGGATACAGGTAATATAAGAGAATACTAGGCCGCCGTTAACGAAGGCACTTCCAGCAGATAGACGATTTTACGAGGGGTATGGTGATCGGACTGAGAAGGGCGGGTTGGTCCTTACGTGAAATCGCAGCTGATACCCACATGGATGCGAGCACGGTGCATCGGCTATGGCGAACATGGTTGGCAAAAGGAAATGTGGGAAGAAGGAGGGGTGCAGGTGCAGCCAGAGGGACGTCAGCACACATTGATCGACGCATCTGCCGACAAGCTGTGGCGGTCTCGCAAGTCACTTGTACCGCGATTCTGCAGCATGTGCAAGATACCCTGGATATTCCCGTGTCGACCAGAGCCATTTCCCGTCGATTGGTTGAACGTGGCCTGCACTCGCGGCGTCCGTTAAGAAGAGTGCCATTGACCCGACAGCATAGACGCCAACGTTTAGTATGGTGCCGGACTGGAGCAATGTGGATGACAGAATGGGGAAACGTCGTGTTCTCAGATGAGTCACGCTTCTGTTTATCCAATGTCAGTCGCCACATACGTATATGGCGTCGACGTGGAGACAGATCTAATCCGGCAGTAACTGTGGAACGCCCACCGCGCGACAACGTGGCATAATGGTTTGGGGCGCTATTGCCTACCATGTCACCTCTAGTTCGTATTCAGGGCACTATGACGGCCCAACGATACTTGGATAATGTACTGCGGTCCCTACCTTCAGGGACTGTCTAATTCAATTTTTCAGTCCACGCAGTGCTCGCATCCGCCAATATGCTCTGCAAGGTATACATATGCTTCCCTGGACACCGTACTCTCCTGACCTGTCACCAATCGAACATGTGTGGGATGTGATTGGACGCCGTTTGCAAACTCTGCCCCTGCCTCGTTCAGACGACGAACTGTGGCAAATGGTTGAAAGGGAATGGAGAGCCATCCCTCAGGACACCATCCGCACTCTTATTGACTCTATGCCTAGACGTGTTTCTGCGTGCATCGCTGTCCGCGGTGGTCCTACATCCTACTGAGCCGACGCCGTTTTCGCTCTGTATTCTGACTATCATTTTGAAATAAAGATCACTTATTGCTGCTTGCTGTCTCTGTCGTTTTTCCAAATTTCATCAGTTTCTGACCACTCCTTCTTGGTGTTGCATTTTCAATGTCGAGCAGTGTAAAAAAAAATACTATGAAATGATTAAAAGACGGTATTTTTTCCATCAAATTTTGGTAATTCTTAAATTTTTAATAATGAAATCATGCTCGGAAACCAATGATTTACGTATGTACATTCTGTCGCATCCACGAAATTTCAACATATTGAAGTAAGTTTCCATTCGCTCTTTGAAAATATTATGTGTTTTGAAGATAGAGAATTTTTAGACTATCATTATCATTGATTAGTCTAATTCCTGTGTAAACTCATCTCAGGGAGTCATTAATGTTTACTGAGTTCAGCATTTTGACAACATTCATCTTTTCTCTTATTACTATAACTCCTCCTGTTACAGTTCTGAATTTCAGTTCGTAAAAGTATAAAACTTGCTTTCATTTGTATTTTGAGAAGTTTTATTTTGTATTCAAGTAGATGATACTGGTTAATAAGTAAGACCGTCTTTATCAGTAAGTTTCTTTTTCTATTTAATGTTTTTCATAATTCATACAAAATTTCGTAAAATAAACTTGTCATGACTGCAAATTCTTTTACCAGCTTCTTTTGCAAATTATACATAACCTAGTTGCTAGAAAAAAAGCGTTGCTTTATTAACCTATGCCCATTCTATTTCAGGAACCATTTGGACATAAAGTTTGTTTTCCATTTGCAGTACGTAAGCAAGGCGATTGCTTACGAGCTGCACGTTTTGCATTAGTCGCGTTTCAGTCGAGTTCTTAGTTGAGTTTTTAGTCGAGTTTTCTAGTCCTTACTCGAAAATTCAATTTCGAAACTAAGGTCTTTTTTAATAGTATTATGATTGCTTAAGTGGTATTATAAATTACTTCGATTCAAGGTTACGTTTTCGATTAACGTACTTTCTAAATTAATTTTTAACCTGTTCATTATATGCAGGATTAGCTGCTATAAACTGTTCATAATGTGCAGCATTAGTTATAAACTGTTTACGAGATGCAGCATTAGTCACGCAGCATAGCTGCAGTGACTAAGTGGGTACTTGATAGAATTCATAACATTCGTTAGCAAAGAACTGAGACATGTGATCTGTGAAAGAAGAGACTTATTATACCTATTCAAGAACTGACTACTATTGTGCGTACTACACCTTCTAAAGGAGACTAGCCGTACTGCGAGGCATTTCCTATTACTCTGAAACACGCTGGGCAAGAGAAAAATGTCGAAATATGAAATAAATCTCGACTTAAAATATTTAATGAGAAGCGAGTAAGAATCAATTGAAATTCTTGTAAAACTTCTGTAGAAGTAAAAAAATTGCAAAAAAGAGATTTTTGGAAAAACTGTATCTTTGGTAAGAGGTATGGAATTTTTAATACGATCGTAAAGACAGCGGCATTTAAAAATCTAGAAGGAAACGTTTGATAGGATTAAAAAACAACTGATTTCCTATATCAATAAGCACAAGAAATAATTTTTACAAAATGCGCATTAATGATTTTTAGCATTTGGTAATAGAAATATACCTGAAAGTTCTAACACATTTCCGTTTACAATACAGCACCATGTTTCCTGTTTGCTGTCACTTTAAAAAATGCGATCCCTTAAGCAAGAAGATGGATTGCTTCTGAAACGCCTTTTCCATGTACTTAATTTTGTTTAGAATTCACCTTCCTGTAGAACGTTTATAAGTTTTGTTTGAAAGTACTTTGCATTTCTTTTCTTCTTCGCCATACAAAAATAAATTTAATGGAGCAGGTGTAGAAGGGCATCATTATTAGAGTTTTTATCCGTAGAGTAACAAGTTCTGCTTAAAGTTGGATTGAAATTTAAGATTGTAATTAAGTGTACAGACCCTTGGAAAAAACGGATTTTATTCGTATCCATTTCGTGCGTAATTATCTGAGACGTATCTTTAAAATATTATTAACGAACTTGTCTGAAATAGATGGTTTTAATCATGTGGATTTCTTTTACGATTGATGCTTTAGGGCAAAGGAGATTTATTTTTAGGAGGATTATTTTTCTTTGAAAATCCTCAGCCGCTAGACTTAAAACTAAAATTATCATTCAGAACTAAAAAGATCAAAAATGATGATATTTCCTGACTAGTATTTATGAAAATAAATTTTAATGGTTCTTCGAAATTTTTCCTTCTCAATTTGTTATTGGGTAATTTGATAGAGTTTATTATTTACGTAATGTGCAAATTAGTAGGAAGAAAATAAGATGCGAATATTTTCCTCGCAAATAAACAGAAAAATGTTCGAAATGCATAATTTATGAAATTATTAATCATAACGGGTGCTGCAATATCGGAAGGAAATTATCTTTTGTCTTTTCCCATTCTATGCCCTTTGTCATAAAAACAAAGTTTTTCATATCCTCTCGTCTTTATAATGCCTTCGATTTCACATACTTGCATAATTAAATTTGCAAAACGGCGAACAGATACCTCTAAAGCATAAAATAATTTAAAATAGGAATTCCAAAAGCTGTTTTATAGAGAACTGATAAAGAAAATACGCGATAAAGAGTATATGATATTGCTTGCAGGTTGTTGATAGTAATAAGTTCTAAATGTGACTTCTTGATTTCAGTTAAAGGCTATAAGTTACGGCACATCTGGTGTAACTTCATTTTGGACAATTTTGAGAAAAAAACGCGTTCTTTGGGAATTAAAAGAAAATAGTGACAAGTCCAAAAATTTAATGACATTTCGCGTGGTAAAATTAAATCAAATATCATAAAGCTTATTGAAAAGTTATCTATAAAGAAAAAAGGAGATGGAAAATATAATATTGGTAAATCATTACGGAATTGCATGGTTTATGCACTGAACGTATTGATTAAAGTCATATTGTGGTACACTAGTATGTCACTCAGCTTGAGGTAAATTAGCAAAAAAACATAGTCTCCGTTTTCTCTTCAGACATTTAAAGTTGTGTGTGAACTTATGAAAGATGAGTAGAACGTGTGTATAAAGCTTGGGCAAGAAGGAATATGTAATAAAACCTTCTTAAGACAACGTTTCAACGATTCTCCCTAAGCCGAATCGGGGAAAGTCGCTGCTTTATAGGGGTGTGTTCCATGCCGATGTTTCTTCATGTTCTAAGAAATCCTAATCATTTTTACAGGCGATCTCTATGACAGGTTTCACAATTTTCTTTAAAAAATGAATTATGTCATATTTCTTGTTTAGCGTCGCATTATATCTGTTCTTTTAGAGTGTTTCCTGTTTTATTCATGCTACACGTTTAGGACTTCACTGGAGCTTGTGGATGCCAGGCTAAATCAAGTTTGTTATTTAACTATTTTAAACTTCATAGCAAATGACATAGCAAACTTCTTAGGCTTCAAATAGCATCCATTCTTTTAAGTCATTCTAACTGAAATCTATTAGGAGCCATTTTTTCTAACATTTAAACTAATAAGTAAACATAGATTTTCTGCATGTATTTCTTAAAAAAAATACGAGGAAGTAGTCTATGCCGAAATATAATTCATCTCTGAGCAGAAAATGTAAATTTAGAAGTAAATTGATTTTGTAAATGTTTAGAGCATTAATTTAAGAAATTTGTTACTTCAAATATCTACATATGTATTTAATTTCCTTTTAATGGAAAGGTGAATTACGCCATTTGTGCTTTGAACCCTGCAATTAAAAGTTATTTGAAATTCAAAATACCAGTTTAAATATTTTAATAATAATAGCGAAATATGAGACTGCATCATACATTTTTAATCGAACTCTCAGTTGATTAAATATTAAATAAAATTAATTAAAATGCCGCTCAAAAAATTGAAATAGAATTGCATTACAGAGGTTTATCGTCTTATTAAAAATTTACACAGTCAAGCAGGAAAATGATACTCAAAATCAAAAAATGCGTAAACTATTTTAACAAGCTATTTCGATAATTAATTTTTTGCTTCGTTATTTAAACAAAAGTTCCCTTTTAATGAATGAGATTTTCTTACATTTCCAGTATAAACTGAAGAAAACTAAATTGAAAGCAAATCTTTGCATTTTGTCTAATCTGTGCATGCGTCTTTCTTTACAAAAGAATAAATTATTCATAATTCTCAGATATTTTACTTGTATTTGATTTTAATATCTGCGCTCCTTATTTTTCTCTATAGTCAGCAGCTGCGGTTACTTATTATAAGGCAAATTTGTATTTACTTGAACGCAGTTATAAAAACGAAACATGAATTTAGATTATTTTAAAAGGCCTTTTTCTGTATTAACGTGAAGCAACAGCTTTATTTCATAAAAATGATGTAAATATTTCCTTACAAAAATACTTGTTTCTTAAAGATTTTGTGTTCGGCAGCAAATCTAATTAATTCCTAATTGTAAATGTAAACCAGTTACGGTAGAGATGATTTAAAAGTTTAATTTTGTATATTATACAAGATAATTTTAAAATTAGGTCAGATCCTTAACTTGATATTAATAGCCACTTTATTTCTATTCGCAGAAATTAAAGCCGATCTAAGACAAATTTGACTTGAGTTGACAACAGCTGAAACTCCGGTAAAATTTAATAGGGGTGTCATATAATCCTTCTGAATTTTCCCTTAGCTTCTTTTCTTACATGTACACTGAAGAGCCAGTACATTATGGCACCTACTCAATAACGCGTTGCGCTACCTTTGGCCTGCAAAACAGCTGCAACTCGCCTTGCATGGATGCCACAAGTTCTTGGTAGATGTCTGGAGACAGGTTGTAACCAAATGTCTACGTAGCGGTCGCGCAAATTCGAGATATTAATACATGGAGCTGTTTGAGCTCTAATTTGCCGTCCATGACATACAAAATGTGCTTTATCGGGTTAAGATCCGGCGAGTTAGGTGGCCATGACTTTAATTAGAATTCATCCTTATGCTCCTCGAACTACTTCAACACAGTTCGAGCCTTTTGACACGGGGCGTTGTCCTTCTAGAAGATTCCATTTCCAGATGGGAAGACGGACTCCATGTAAGGTGCAACTGGGTTCAGATAGTCCGCAGCTTTCATGATCTGTTCTACCACAACTGAAGGTCTCACAGCCGCCCATGAGAACGCCCCCAAAGCATAATACCACCACCACCAGCCTGTGTATGCGGGGGAGCAACTGTTCGCTTGGGAGACAGCGAACCTTGACACGGACATCCACGTGATGAACGAGTTATCGTGATTCAGCTGACCAGTCAACTGCCTTCTACTTATCTATAGTCTACTCTCGATGTTCCCTGGCCCCCTGTAGGCGTAGTTGGCACTGATGCTTCACCAACAGAGGCGCACAAGTGGGACGTATGCTGCGCAGTCCCATGTACAAGAGGGTCCGCTGAACTGTGTGTTCCGAAACACTTGTACTTAGACCTCCATTACAATGGGTGTCAGCTGAAGAACTGTCTTGTGCCAATTTTGCTGCGCCAAGCGGGACATTCTCCTACATACTTTTCCTTTAATGACGCGTGGATGTCAAACACCTTGCACTGCTGGTTTCACTGTCATTTATCCACTTTGCATAAATACTAACAACGGTAGATCGTGAACAATCTATCAGTCACATAGTTTCGGTGATACTCGTTCCGAGTGTTCTGGCCATTACAGTCTGCGCTCTATCAAATTTGCTTAGATCAGCTGCCTTTCCCACAACTCGCAAAAAAAGTAAGTGCAAGAATGATTCCTTATCTTGTCCAGCGGCAGTTAAATACCATTAGCACTTAAGCACGAGCCCTCCAAGTCATCCAGAGGAGATTATTGAAAAATGTGGGGATGCTCATAATGTTTTGGCTCATTAGACTGTTATAAATTGTAGAATTGTACACTTAGGGTTTATCAATGCTCCAAATATTTTCTTTTTCTCTTAAATCAGTAAATAAATTTATCTCGAAATGAAAAATATTTAGCCAATGTCTGACAACTGAAATCTGTTGATTAGTTGCTCTTAAATAAATATAAAGAACAGCTAGTGAAATGAGAAGCATTGCATGCTCATAAATTACGCATCGGTTATGCAATTTTAATGAAATGCTAGGCTTAACGACATATAGCATTATGATTCTAAAACAGTCAGACACATTTGTGCGCGTATTTGAGGATCATCCGTAGCCAAGTGGCATAAGTCCCGAACCATGCTGCGAGCTCCATTTTGAGGCACTGAAAAACTTCGGAAAACCCTTAAGAAAAAGAAGGCATGATGGTTTTGGGGTTTCCTTGCAAATAGCGTAAATGCACGTCTGTCTTTTATGAAGTTTTCGAGAAGACGCCAGTCTCTAGACAAAAATACGTCAAGTCCTTGCCGCAATTAAATAACGCGTTAATTTATTGATTTTTACTTTACGCTGTTAGGACGCAGGTACACTCACTGATTAATTGCTTTTGCTTAGATACATCTCCTACATACATCTGAGACTACCAAGGGTTACTTCTGTCGCGAGCGTTAACTGTAATTTTTTTTTCCTTGGAGACGAGATGAGCTAAATATCAGTCAAAGTGTATTGTAGGTGTCTGTACTGTTAAACAAAGTACAAGGGTTATTGTAAAATTTTTGAGGTACAGGTAAATAATACAAGTTTAACTTCTCAAATCTTAGGCGTGTTCAAAATATTTCCATATATCATCAACGCAATTTTGCAGGTGAATTTGCCAAAGATAATAACACTTCAGACTCAACATTTCGTAAAATAGATGAAAATTATGCTGTAGAGATATTAGGTATTTTTTGAAAGTATAAGAGGTGAAAAATGAGCAATGCATTCGCCGGGACTAGAACCACGAACCTCTTGATGTTGACCACTATACCACGAAGGCATGCTAAGAAGAAGGTAGAAATATCTTTTAAAGGGCGACTGGGGATTAGAGGATCCAATCGCCAAATCCTGGTGGTGGAGAATCATCATCCACCAACTATTAGTTCGGGCACCACTGTAGAGAAATTAGGTATTTTTTGAAAGTAGGAGAGAATAAAAACGAGCAATGCCCTCGCCGGGACAAGAACCACCAAATACGCACTGAGCGTGCTGACCACCACGAAAGGAAAGCTAAGAAGGTGGGAGAAATACCGTATAATGCTTTTATAGCTTTATCAGTGTCATCTTCGGAATGAAAACGACGGCCACGTAAATTTTGTTTTAAGTTAAAAAATACTCAAAGGTCACACATAGCAAGGTCAGGAAAATAGTGTGGACGCTCTATCACTTAGATGTGCTTCTTTCAAGAAATTCGAATGTCAATTTATAAGGTATTTCTCCCGCCTTCTTCGCATGCCTTCATGGTGTAGTGGTCTGCATGCTTGACTCATAACCGAAAGGTCCGTGGTTCGATTCCCGGCGTGGCTCATTTTTCATGTCTGATGCTTCGTAATAACCTAATGTCTCTACGAGTCTTGCTGAATAAGAAGATGCGTCTAATATTCACTTGAAAAATTTCTGGGTGACGCTTAGTGGCGTATTAGTTAGTTGTAACTGCTTTCTGTCTCTAGAACGTGATAGATTTGACAAATCCAGTACTTCTAAAGAAAACTTCATAACGTTACTTTTTTCATTGCTTGTGTTCTTTTCAAAATTGTTGATTCTTGGTTATTTTTAAAAACTACACTTTACTTTCTTAATGTGTTAGAGCATAAAAAAAATAACACGCTTCGGTTTTTGGTGTTTTGTTCTTTTATGGGGGAATACAATGGCAAACTAATTCTTTTATATGCAGTTCTTTGAGAAAAAATTAGGTGCGTCTGCAGATTGCAGATCTAATGCTAAGCTCCTTCTGTATCATTTGATAGGTACAGCGGTTATCATTGATTAATATTTTTTATACGACCGGCACACATTTTCTGGGACTACAGTTGACCTGTTTGACTATAGTTTCTGGGGCTGTAAAGGACTATGTATTCTATAAAACATCTGACTACAGTGGCACGAGATGGAGTTTTGTTTACACGTGTTAATTGCAGACGTCGAAAGCTTTTTAATTTAGCCTTACTTTAAAATCATAGAAAATCATAGCACGGTGATACTGTTGTGTCAGCTCTATTTTCCTTTCTTTCAGAATTTATTTTACAATAGATAAATTACACTTATTACCTCAAATTATCGTCTGCGGGCATAAAAGATTTTAATTTTACATATCTAACAAATAATTATATTCAGCGCATATTAGCTGCTCCTATCTACAAAATGTCAGGGTACCTAAATATTGGTATCTCCTGTTATGAGAGTTATTTAGTCGTTTAACTTGGTACTCTCCATGTGAAAAAATTTCAGTTACCTTATTGCCATGTGCTGCTATTACAGCATTTAATCGTTTAATTTGGTATTGCCATCTGATGCAATTGACGCCATCAAACTTCGAGCCAGAATTATTTAAATGGTGCTATAGGAATCTTTAGGAGTTAGATTTGTATTCAATGTATAATTATTTTTGGCAGCTGGATATTCGCACTATAAGTTAATTGCAATGAAATGGTTAAAACAGCACCGAGAGCTTAAGGGATTAGATACTGAACGCCGGCAATTTGGCTTAGGTTTTTTTCCTGAAATTGAACGAGATGTCTGGAGGTATTTTAGCGGTGTTTTGCCAAGAGTAATTAGAATATACGCCAGTTTCGCTCAAAATATTCTGTGCGGAGGCCTCTTCTAACACAAGTAGCACTCATGTGCTTCTCATATTAAATTATTTAGTTCATTTTATCGAATTTTATTTTATGTAAATAAAATTCTATAAATATTTTGAAATGAAAATTGTAGAGACCTAGAAAAATATTTCTCTTCATATTAAATAAGACGCTACAAGATGCTTTTCTTAGTTTTGTAACACAACAGTTTTTTTCTCTTAAATACGAGAAAATCGGAGAAGACATATTTTGTCGCATGAAAACTAAGAGAAATAGAAAACTTTCGTTTTGGTAGTACTTTTTTCACAATCGTTTTGAAATAAAATTCCTTCTCTAACTGATCGTCATGACTGTGTTAATTATTAACGTCGTGTGAAGCCTTCGCACTAAATCTTAGTTTTAATTACTCTATGAAAGCTGGAATGGCCACGTAAGATTCTGGGAGCATCAAAGAGATTATTTCTCTAACACTTTCTTTCGGATAGAGACGTTACTTGATTATCGAATGTTGACTAGAGAGAGCTAGAAAGGCATCAAGTGCTCTCAATCACTGTCAGACAAGTGAGGAACTTCATCACATCTTCGTGAGTAAGAATTCTTACAGCAAGCATCTATCAGCACGTAGATTCATTTCCAAGGAAATGTAATTGCAATTTCATCTACTCCTTTCCTGGATGAGTTATTCGAAATGCTGAATAAAAGATTGTATTAATAACACAATGTTACGTTTGATTTAATTAATTACTTTAAAACAAATTATTTAACTCATTAAAAGTTTGCGAGTTAAGTATTCTAGGTGATTTAGAATTTATTTAGGTTTTAGCTACGCACATTTGGATACAAACGCTTCTAGAAAATACGGAGTTTATAAGGAATTATTGCGTTACCTCGTATATGTTCCCCTGGTATAAGTGGTAGGACATACAGATAGCAGCTGGAAATCCATAACTCGAATTTCGCCAACAGCGTAATTGATTTTTCACGTCCCTTGCTCCTATAAATCTAAATGTCTTTGCAGTGGTTCTTGATTAAAATGTGGGGGATTATAATTTCTCACTACCTAGATTTGGCTGACTGAATTTCTCCCCCATTCCTACTTTAAATGGGGGGGGGGGAGAAGAAGGAATTATTTTCTTTTCTTTGGGTGCGCTTGACACGTTTGGCTAGAAATCGAAAGATCTGTGGTCCGAACCCCGGCAAAGACATAGCTGATTTTTCACATCTCCTAGCCTAAATAATCTAATAATCTAACAGTTCTATGGTTGCAACCGAGAAAAAATGTGGTGGATGATCATTTCGTCACCACTGAGTATTGGCCTCTCCCTAGTCGTCCTTAAAGTTGGGGAGGATATGAGGAATTATAGCATTCCCTCTACGTACTCTCAGGGGTGTAACTGGTAGCACGTCACATGTATGAGTCAAATCCCTGCTACGGATTAGTGGATATTTAATGTTTTCTTCTCCAAAAAACCTAAATGTCTCTATAGTCTAATGCGTGATTTCATTTACTGATGTACGTATTAGCGGCGAATCAGTAAAGTCGCTGAACACTGGTAACTCGGTCCGAGGTTCGGATCCCGGAGAACGGGCTGTCCAAATGTGCGTTTTTGTGGTTTTCCGTATGTGTAAGGTGTATACGAGGAAGTTTCCTTTGAACATCCTCCGTGAAGGCATCCCTCCCCTTAAGCAGACAGCCCTCCATTGCTTTGCTGTAATCAAATGAACCCAGCCAATTAATGACGATAATGGAAAGACTTATTAATAATCTTGCCCGTTTATGCACCTCACTTTTTAACTGTAAGACACGGAATTTAGTAGTAGTGAGCTAAGTAACATAAATGTTTCAAATGTAAATTATAAGGAATATTTTACATAATGTAGATAATAAAACGGAGCTACAATATGTATGATGTAACAGAACTATATGACATAAGGAACAGTAAGTCTGTTACGAATAAAAAAAATGTATTATTTTACGTTCATTGTTTACAATACATCTGATGAGTTCTCTGAGTCCTTTAATACAGTCCTACAATATGTATGATGTAACAGAACTATATGACATAAGGAACAGTAAATCTGTTACGAATAAAAAAAATGTATTATTTTACGTTCATTGTTTACAATACATCTGATGAGTTCTCTGAGTCCTTTAATACAGGAGTCATATTTAGATCTTCCCTTATCAGTGGCCTAAGAAAGAGCAATATATGGTTCTGGACTCCCAATTCAATTCTTTGCAAAGTGTATTTGTTATTAGGAATTTTTAAACGGGAATAAATAACTTCAACTTTCAGAGTATTCTTCTTTAAATATGCTGTACCTTTTTACAAATCTCATTTACCAATATTGAAGTAGTTTAATAATTATTTCCTTGTAAAGTACCACATAATAGTTATTAATATGGCATTATGGTTATCATTCGGAGATTAAAATTTTAATTTCAAAATAAATGAGCGCATATTCTGATAAGCATTAATTAATTTTTTTTCTTGTGTTCTCAGATTATTAGAGCAGCAGTAAATAAATATAAATTTTTGCTAGTATCTAAAATTTTATTACTTAGGAATGGGTATCCCTTTGTACATAAAAAAAAAAACGCTAATTAAAAATAAATTGGATTTGAGACCTGTAAAAGTGCTTTCTTCCTTGCATGAATTTTCAAGGAAAGGAAGATAAAAATCATTTTCATGTTGGAAAATATTGAATGTTTTAGCCTTCAGGAGATCAAGAAAATCCTTTCTTTGGGGGGGTAATTAGAAATGCTGATCAACGTAGTATGAGTCATTAAATTTGTTGCTAAAATAATTTGTTAATTAGCGTACCTGATTAATGTACTCAATGACTGTTTATTTAACTTAATTTTATAATTGCTTAATATACTAAAAATAAAAAAAAAATCTGAAAGGTTTCAGATTTCAGATTACGTCCAAAGGGGCGTTTATTTAACATTTTGCGTGTTACCTTTATTTGTTAAATACCATGTTCTTCGCACTTAAACAATAAAATTCAGTTCAACAGCAATACCGCAAACAAAATAATTTTAAATTCTGCATATCTTTAGAAATTTCGGTACACGCTCTCACGCGCTGGAGATAAAAATGTTTTTCTATACAACGTTGGTATTGCTGGCTTTGAAATCTTTGAGTTTGTTAATAAAAAATTTGTTAAAGTTTTAGAGAATATTGTTACGAATTTCACATTTATTTGGCTATTTATTTAGAACTGTAATTAGAATTCCTTTTTATTTTCCCGTGCAACGCACGCAGACGATTTTTGAAGAGAAAGCTACGTCAAAAAAAAACATGCATACATTTATGCAGATTTTTCATTTTTTAAAATTTAATGCAGAGCGATAACATTTAGTGGCAACAATTTGAAAAGTGATACGCTGTTTTTGTGTTTCCGACGCAAAATCGCAAAACGAAAGTAATAGTCCTTCGGGACTAAATCCCTTTGGACTAATAATAACTGATAAATTCAACTTAGAACTGAATAATTAGTTTATTAGTTTGAAAATTCAATAAAGGTTAATTGAATAGGTTAGTATTGAAATATTATAATAGTATAGCAATTGCATAACATAAGACAGAATCTGAAGGGAGCGAAAATTAAAAAGGACCAAAAATATACAGAAGCTTATTCTGGTTTCTATTGTTTTTTACTGGTTTTTCTTAATGGTATCAAAATACCCCATAGAAACCACTAAAACGTTTACTGGTACCCATAAAAGAATTCTGTTGGTTTCTACTGACGTTTACTGGTTTCTCGTAATCTCTGTGGGTTTTCTTAATAGTCTCAACCGACACCCCTACAACCAACATCAATGTCAGAATTTTCGGATGGTTTGTACTGGTTTATATTTACTGTTACTGGTATCAATAGATACTGATACCAATGCAATCGAAATGCACGTCAAATAAACCTTCTGTTGTTTTATATGGATTTATACGAATTTTCCAACTGACGTCAATAGACCTCTTGTAAAGAGCAAAATAAATACTGTTATAAGTAACCAAAATTGATTGGTATTCTTGTTGTCTACTGATTACTTAAAATTATTTATTTACTTATTTGCTACTGCTGAAATGAAGGTTCTTTCAGTTTTGTAACCAATAGGAACGTTTAAAATTAAAAAAAACGTGCAGTGAACCCTCCCTTCTCAAGCCCATCAGAATAACATGGAAACGTAGGTGGTCGCCTTAGAGAGAGTTCACTATATCTGCTCATTTATTTGTTTTTAAAAACTTTTGTCGTAATTAATAACAGCAATCGGTAATTACATGTATAATTATATATACATCCAATACACAATGAGAACTCTTTAAGGCGACCAGCAGCACATTAAAAATTTTCTTTGCGGGTGGCCGCCTTAGAGAGGTGATGTCCAATGTCGCTATATACTTATGTTCTCAGAAATACTTTTATCTTTTTGAGGTGGTCTTCTTAGGTAGGTTGCCTCCAGAAAATGAGTCTCTTTAAAGCGACCAGCCATACTTCTAGAATTTTCTTTGCGGGTGGTTGTCTTAGAGAGGGGATGTTCAGTATCAACTTATACTTATGTTCTTAGAAATATTGGTCTCTTTTAGAGCGGTCACCTTAGGGAGGGGGTTTTGTAACGAGTTGCTTCTGTTAACACACACACACACACACACACACACACACACACATAATTTTATATACTCATATATCAAAATTTCTGACAGTACAAATAAACACTGGTATTGAACATCGTCTCTTCAACGCGATCACTTTGATTCACAATTTTCTTAGAGTAAAACCATTTTCTCCGTGTTCACGCTGAAGTGAGAAAAAAAAATCCTTTCCCCCCCATCCTGTTTCAGAAAGAGAATTTGCCAAACAAGCAACATGGAGCCATTCTTGTTAACGTATTATAACGTATTATTGCCGACAGTTGAATAGTCCTGAAATGGTCTTGATGGATGGTACGTTGCAGTAATTCAATAAATAATATTTTTAATATATTTTACTGTTTTAGATGTTTATAATTAAAAATAAAATACCACCATTGCTTGTGAATATGAAATAATCTGCAAGGAAATGCCAGTAGAGCCATGTACGTGTAATCGAGTCTAATATTTCAGTGAACTTTGCTGACAGTTCAAATAGTTCTGAAATGGAGTTTCTTCACTGAGAAAAAACTTATGCGTGAACTTGAATTTCCATCTTTACATTTATCCTAAGAAGCAATGTGCACAAAGACTGAAAAGTCATAAACTCAGACTTGATAATTTGAATCAATGTGCTTACAGCAGATGCACAAGTGTATTTTTTTTATTCTATGGAAGCTGTATTTTTAAAAACTTGTTTTTTTTTATTATAATTTAGAAATGCTTGTTAAAGCTTTAGTTGGTGTGGATGTTTTATCATTTGACTATCATGTACTAATGAATTTGAGTATACCTTATTTAAAATTAAAAAAAAATTTTGCATGATTAAATTTTGAATTTTTCGATTATTACTAATGTTATGTGGTTCGGCAGAAAGAATATTTTTTATGCCTTAAAAAGATGTGCTAATTATATTTCGCCGAAGAAAAAGAAAAGTTTTTTTAAATGAAGTAAACATTGAAATATTTAATATGTGGATTAGGCAGTGAATGAGTTAGGCAAGACCTGCAAGCCAAGGAATCGTTTTTGCATTGCAAAAGTATTATGTGAAAATTTAGATGACTATATGGTAGCTTATACTATTTACATTGTTTTTGCGTTTTGGTCCATTTTTCTGTACAAGTATGAGACTAGAACCATATTGTTACATTAAGTATTTTGTTTTATTTTGTTAAAATATATATAATTAAACATTTTTTATGCCTATTTTAATTTTCATCATTAGTTTGATGAAGATTTCAAGTGCTTCCTTCCATAAATTTCTTTTGAAAGAGAGTAGTGAATAATTAATAGAGTTTATGTAATATTAAATGTGCTAATCTTGGGAGTATGAGGTAGAAATATGAATTATTTATTTTGAAAAAAATTATGTGAAATGAAACATCAAAACATCAAATAGTGGTTATTTCCTTAGATGATCACCTCGGATAGTGACACATTTGTCAGGAACATAATTAAATAACAGTACTTAATTCAGTGATAATCATGTAAGACTACAAGAAATTGCAATTATCTGTAATGGGGAGTTAAATATTTTAGGAAAGTTTCACTGTATAATCAGTTGATTTAGATGCAGTAATTTTTACGTGAGAATAAATTTTGTAAAAGCAATTGAAATCATGAGTTCTTTCCAAATTATGAGCCTTTAAGGGCACTATTTTAGTATTACCTTCAAATACAGGTAGAGCAATATTTAAACATTATTTTCTTATATTAGTTATACAGCGAAAATTGCAATTACAATTTTTACACTGAATATATCTGTTTGTATGAATATTATCAAAGTAGATAAAACTCTTTGAAAAGAAATGTGACTATATGTGCTATATTTGCTTAATTGGAATGACAGTAATTTTAACATATGGCTGAGTAGAAGATTTATTTACACTGATAAATATTGCACTATATAAATTTCATTTGGCAGCGTAAATACACGAAATGTTCAGCATTTTTGAATGGTATTTATATATTTTTTATACAGAGATTTAGTTTTATTAAATTAGTTAATTAATAAATAGATACTTATAATTGCACGTACATGATTATGACTATATTCGTACTTATTCAAAGAGATGTAATTTTTGCAGTGTAAAAGCTTTTACATCGAGAAGTAAATATTGAATAAATAACTATTACGTTATAGATTTTATTTACAAAAAGTTTGTTTAAGATTATATAGCACTAAAAGTGAGATAATACATATATTACACGCTATGAAATATTTCCTTAATTCCCAAAGTGTGGGCTGAGGATAGGTATTTGTTGAGTCATGTAAATTTTTGAAAGTTTGTTTCTTTACAAATTTAATTTTGTTTCTTTACAAATATAATTTAGTATATTTTGCGTACTATCAAGTTTATTATATTGTTATATTGATGTTTAGTTTATATTCTGAGAAATGCATGTTGCATTCAAAGTATCGTAAAGCGGTTGATCGACACAAATATTTATATATTATTATTTCTTCACTACGTTATATTCTAAGATTCTTTCTTTCTTCCATGCAAAACATCGATGTGTATGTGTGTCATAAGAAGGTGCAGTGTATTGCTGTCAGTGGTAAGCAAGCTTTAGGGAGATAACTATTATGTTAAATTTGAATTCTCTGTTAAATTTCTAATTTGCAAGCCCCTTGTTCTTCTTGTGTGTTTGTTTATTTAATATTTTGACTTGTAATAGTGTTTTTCTTCCTGAAAATTAGTGTTTCGCCTAGTTTCATTTAAATATGATTTAGTGCATTGTAAATAACTTTGAATTTAAGTAGATGCTAGAAAATACCCATTTTAAATATTAAATCGTTATTAATTAATAAAATGTTAATTGATTTAAGAAAAGTATGCTAATTTGCGGAAATGCTTAAGAATACAATACACTTTTATCGATTTACATTTGCTATTGTAAAACGGTACTTGTGAACAGGTTTCAAAATTGTAAGTTAACTATCATAACTAGCTTTCTAAAAAATATCTCTAAAATTTCGCAGCTAATTTAGCTCTATTCCTAGCCGCTTACCTGAAGCAACTGTCTCACATGCTTCAATGTTGTCTCGGCTCTGATTTTGGGTATCGAAAATATCTAAGAACGACATTAGAATTTGCTCGCAATCT
The DNA here is from genome assembly GCA_000611955.2 of Stegodyphus mimosarum. Lineage (NCBI taxonomy): Eukaryota > Metazoa > Arthropoda > Arachnida > Araneae > Eresidae > Stegodyphus > Stegodyphus mimosarum. The sequence continues at coordinate 30,913 of KK118032.1, read as the reverse complement.
GAATAAGAATAGTTTCCGTGTATTTTTTTTTTTTGCAATTTGTTTTCCTAGAAACTTAAGTTGACTTTTAACTAATTAATCTTATCATTGCTATTTCATTTTTGTTGCATCTGTCTTGAACAAACAAGTTTCCTAAAATTTAAATTCATGCAAACAAAAACGGAAAAGAACGAAAGAAAAAAAGGAACATCATTGTGCAAATTAAATAAATGATTGATCGCTTGATTATTGTTGAGTCACGGTAAAAAGAATTTTGGATTAGTTTCGAAGATATGAAAAGAGCGAGAACAAATTGCTTCAGATTTTTTAATTGTGAATGACACTGCGCAGAACGCAGCATAATTACTTTATTTTTGCAAATTTTACGTCTAGTTATTTAACATTCTTCTTTCGAAGACTAATCGAACTGTCTGGAAAAGACAGAAAAGAAAAAAAAATGTGTTTTACGAAATTCTTTAGCATATTAGAATTCTCATAATATATCGTAAGCATGGAATAATTCATTCACAAATACATAATTCAGAAAAATTAAGAAATTCGTATATTCGTGCTGATTTTCCCGCAAATATTCGTCAGTAGACGGTATTATTACTTGAAAGTAAAGTAAGACTTGAAAATAGTTTTTCTTTAAAATTGTAATTTTCTTCTTCGAAAAATATTGAGGATAAGCGTAACTACTACACAAAACTTTACCGAAAATACACACTCCTGGGATAAAATGAGTCAAAAAATAGCTTTGTTAAAGTTATTTTTGCTCTAAAAGAGTAACGCTTGAAAGTAATTACTTAAAATCGAAGTTTTTAGTAATTGTATGTTTAGCCTTTAACAACGACAATGCTTAAATTTTGTATATTAAAATTAAAATATCAACAGCTGAGAATCAGATTCAAAGCCAATATATTCAACCGTCATTGAAGTTACATTCTTTCATATAACACCTTCATGTGTTACTATGCTTTTTAACCTAAAAACATAATGATAAAATAAATAAATGTGTATAAAATAAAAGGACGTGTAATTAAATAAAATACTATGCAAAACACAAATAAGTGAAGGATAATTCATAAGTAAGAGCAGGAGGTAATAAAACATAATTATCTAAACAGGCGGAAAGTAAATAAATCTATAATGAATTAAAATGCAAAAAGTAATATCATCAAGAAATGAAAACCAATAAAAATTATAAAAATGAAACTTAGCTATGAAACAATGATTATTATATTTTATTATGAAAGCATATTAGTTTTCTGCTGCCACAGTTTCTTGTATAATAGTCTCATCTAATTTTAACGCATGTAGGTGGATTGCATTGTAGTTCTAAAATGGCTTTAGTTTAATAAAACTTTTAAAAATATGGGAGCATAGTTTTATTTTATTCACTGCATTTTTAACAGCGTCCTGTTTTTTGTCCTCGATTTATGTGTATACTAGAATTACAATAGCAAGTGTTTTTTAATAGGTTAAACCATTAGGTATTTGTCCTCGTCTTTAAAATTAACAATAAACAAATTTGTAATGTGTCTTATCCATTTTCTTCTTTAAAGGTTTTAAGAATATATTATCTACTAAAATATATTCAGTAATTCTATTCCGGTACTAAAATACTAAAATATATTCATCCAAGTAAATTTTAACAAACTGGGTTCTCATTTCAGTTGCTTAAATACTAAAATGTATTCTATCTAAAATACTATAATATATTCTATCTAAAATACTAAAATATATTCATCTAATAAAAGTAAATTTTAAGAAACTGGGTTCTCATTTCAATTGCCACTGCAAATGTTGAGCTGTTTCTTGTTGTAGGTGAAACAATTTATAATCTCTGTACTTATATTAAGTTTATTATTGACTGCTCAAAAGGAACAGATCTCTGCTATCAGCAGAAACAAGTGGGCTATCTACAATCAAGCAGACCACAACCCCAGCGGGGATTGCAGTGTATGTATGTGTGCTTCTAAACATCGATCAGAGAATGAACGACAGCTCGATTAAGGACAATAACGATTACAAACAATGTCTCCAAGATACAGAATCGTAAAGTGAACACAATCATGAAACTAGTTCAGAGAATAATGAACAAGTCGCATGATTCTTCTCGGAACTTCGATCTGAATTCAGGCAAGAGCATAGCTGTAGGTATCAGCTTACTCGGAACCTGAAATTCATGAACTATCAGTTTTTGTAGCTATAAAAAGACATCTTCAAATAAAGAGAGAAGAAAAGAACCCAAATTCACCTTAAGGAAGGAGGATTTACCATTTTAATAACCTTATAGCTATCAAGAAATCTAAGGAAAATCTAATGTGCGCATTTTAATTCATTTTCAGCAAAATTTGGATTCTTAAATTTTATCTTAAATAAATTTCTTAGTCTTTTAAAAGTCCTGAAAATTTTTTCTTTTCAAAGTCTTTTAAAATTTCCTGGAAACTTAAGTTTACATGAGTGCTACTAAGACTAAAAAGAAAACCGAAAGAAAATCTCGAAGATTACTATTTAACAATTTTTAAAATAACTCTTTTTCCTATGTTTTGCACTATACTCGCTCAGACGTTTAAGATCGCTACTGTATAGATACTTAAAAATGCTCTTTTTGAACTTTTAATATAGTTTACATTTTAGAGTGCTCTCTAAAAATAAATGGAAACATACATTTTCAAATTTGTCCTCATCAAGTGGATAGAAAATGAAAGTTTTACAAAAAAAAGGAACAACTATTTTTTGCACAGTGCTATCTCGTTATTTTTATTGAGAAAAGTCTCCTCATCTTTGTGGTAAAAGGAACACGATTTTTCGATGTGTTAAAAACATGTCAATAAATAATTAAATCCAATGATTGCATATTCGTATTAGATTTCGACCATTTTATGTGAAAATATAATTCAATCATCTACTGAAATCATTCTACGTTACACCAAAGAAATCTGTTGAAACTACTTATCTTTCATGTTACAGGGTACTCCAGAAAAAAACAGCTGTTTTCAAATTTTTATATTTTAAAAAATTAATAAAATATAATAAGAGTAAATGTCTAAATTTTTGTATATAAGCTATAGAGGGCTCCAGTTTGCCATTTAAATATTCCTTTTTGAAAAATAAGAAAATGACATTTAGATGTCAAAAAGCTTTTTAAATACTCTCGTGTATGTCAGTCGGAGGTAGTGAATATGGTTTTAAGCATATGATTTCCTAGGTCTCCAGATCTTATTTCTCCAACTTCTTCCTTTGGCGGATATGTGCCCTAAGCTCACAAACCTGACAGAACTTACATGTATCTGCTGCTAAGGATTTTCATCTTACTGTGTAAGGTTTTACTTTAAACTAACAAAGTTTTATGTTAATTTCTCTTTCCTGTGAACTCTTATTTCAACTTTCCGTTAGAATGAGCGCGCGTTTCAGCTTTATGCTAATTTCAAGTGGAGCCAAGTTTTGTATTCAAAGGTTAACAAGGAACTTCTCAGTGTGAGAGAGTGTCGGCTCTGTTCGACGTCCACCTGACTAGCCAGTATTTAAATTCTAAGCCTTAGCGCTGTTACTCTAATACTTATTGAAGTAATCTAAGTGCGTTAGTATTAGCCAAATCTTGTTACGCACCATTGATAGTTTAGAATAGAGGCCAACCTCGCGTTTAAAGCTCTGAGAGCAACGACTACTTAATTTTCTACTCAACTTTATTTTAAATTATTTGATTGTTCAGTTTAGACCCAAGTGCGGTCATTATTTTCTGTTATCCCTTCCGAGTTGGGAAGTGGCTGTAAATAGTGGTTTAATAAAAGGGTAATTTTAAACCCTTCGTACGTGCAGTTATTCTACCACTGACATAGAACAAAGCTGCATTCAGTTCCCTGTTCGAGATCAGGACTTTGACACTGTTACGACAATGTTCGCCAAAAGTATGCACAGAACACTCAGTCCTGATAACTGAGACTAAAGGAAGTACATAAAAAAAACCTGTTACTAAAGAAAGTGCATAGAAAAAACATAAATGTTTCTCTTTACATTAATGTATTATTTATCATTCTCTGTAGTTAATTTTTAAAAGTATAAAAACTTGTATCGGTTGATTCTGTTTGAATTTTCCTGTAGCATGGATATGTATACTTTTCTTTAGCATAAATTTCCATTCACATAATTAATTAGACTGAAAATTTGGAATAGGTCTGAATGAATTAAATTTTATGGAATTCATAACAATATTTATAAAATTCATAAGGACAGTATATCCAGATGTTATCCTGTTTTTCTGATGATTAATTGAAGTAGTTTTCAAGCCAACAATAAATGTTCGTATCTCGAGTATCTCATTGACATTTATATTTGTCTTATCCATACAAAGAAGGCGCCGAAAAATTCACCGGAGAGAGAAAGTAATAAAATGCCGAAGTCGCTACGGCTGTAAAGTACATTTTATGTTAATTTCTTATGATTTAGAACTATGCTGTCTCTTCTTCTTTTCATTAGCTCTTACTAAGATGTAAATGAGATAAGGGCATCCAAGTCAGAGTTCTCGAAAGTTTAGACAGAGAGCTTTTGGCAGCGACGCTGATTATGGTACTATTCTCTCGCCCAGTTTTGTGAATTAGTTATCATGTATTAGGTATTTTGCTAAATACAGTCAAACTGAGAAAACTCTTGTTAGGCTGTTAGGCTCTCGTTAGCTCTGAGCTATTTTTTGCTTAAATAAATTAAACGATTCAATTCTGGATTATTTCGGATTCATCTGAATAGTTTCCGCTTTAAGGCAATTTAATGCTACAAAGTTATTCAACATGTGATTCGTGAATTATGATTTGAATTTATTATATGACCATGCATTTACTATATTGTTTTTTAATGTTAGCTTAAGAGGAAAATGCTTTTACGTTAGCTACCCAAAATCCTGCAATGACCTTCTTCTAGCTTGAGATCGAAATTTTGGCGATCCTTATTCTAGACAGGGACGTTGTCTCAAGCTATAAACTTAAAACCTTGTAAAAAGAATTATTATTTTTAACTCATTTGTATAGTAAAATCCTTATTAATTACTTTATTTTATTATTTATATTTTTTGCATTGCGTCATCAATTTTATTTGGACTCAATAATTCTAAAGAGAACGATATGCGGGTTGTTGTGTTTTCTCTAATTCTGCTTCTGCGTGCTATCTGGTTGAAACTGCATCTTCATATTTCCCCATCTAATATGAGAGCGAGAGTATAAACATAATCTTGTAGGTTTAATTATATTTCACTTACGTTTTAGTGCCAAAAGGTCCAATTCTTATTTCTTTTTGTAAAAAAAGTATGATGTTTTTCGTTTTTAGTTAGAGTTGTGTGATTTATGTTTATCGCGAGTAAGACAGTTTTTTTATAGTTAAGTTATTAAAGGTACCGTAGAGAAAGTATACCACAAAAATATTGCAAACTTTTTAATTGAATAGTATTATTTCATGAAAGTTTTGAGAAATGTTATACAGGGTATATCAGTATAGCGGTGACAAACGTTCAGGAGCGATAGCGTGCACCTAGATGATGGGAAATCACATAGGAATGCATGGTTGGAAACGCTTTCCTGGCGCGGTACTGAAGACACAGAAGTCAAGAAAGAAAGGACCCGGACGGGGTGAGAAAACATGTTTATTATTCGGAGTACAACAAAAGCAAAGAAAAAGCAACATAAAGAGACAACGATCATCATCAAAGAAGGCGTTCGAAATTACGACCCGGACCGTGACGAGGAACCCTGCGTCATGCATCTTCCATTCGTGATGCAGATCTTCCATGCGCCAGAGAAGTGAGGCCTGCATCATGGTCCGGGGTCGTAATTTCGAACACCTTCTTCAATGACGATCGCTCTTTGTTTTTGTTCTTATTTGTAGGTTTCATATGTACTAAACATAATAAAACATGTTTTGTCTCACTGTTTGTGTCCTTCCTTTTTTACATTTTGTGTCCTGACTACCGCACCAGGAAAGGGTTTCCGACCATGCAATGCTATGTGATTTTCCATCATATAGGCGTACTCTATCTCTCCTGAATGTTTGTCACCACTGTACTGATACACCCTGTATATTTGTCTCAGGAGATGTAAATGATTCCCGTTCATGATCATTTCTAAATAATGGTTTGTGAATTTTGTGAGTGAAATGTTTCTTCTGCTTAGATGTCTTTACACCACCACCGATAGCTGGCGTCCACCACAGGTTACGTCTGCAATTTTTAATCCGACTAGAGTAAACATTTTCTTTCACTTTGAGTCCATTGCATATTGCGTTAGTTTTGTGTTGATTATGGAAGCTCATAGCAATCTTCTAAATAGTTTAAAAAATCTAGAACGTAGCATCGGAGGTTATTTACAAAATCGTATAACGAATTTAACAATGAGGTCGATGCATTGGATCTAGTTGTTAACATAGCGAAAGTAAAATTAATTGAAGAAAAGCTTTAATTACTATTGACTGGGAGAAGAAAATAAAAAAAGGCTTTTTTTCTGAAGATACTGATGAAAGATGGCTTGAGTTAAAAATAGATGAATCGGAAGCTTATATACAGAATGTCTAATACACTCATGCCCATAAATTAAGGATAATTCGGAGTCACGCGGAAATCGAACTCTAAAATAAATATATCACCTGTAAAATCACTACACACATCTTCAACATTCATATGCAAATTTCAGGAAGTAACCAGATGACACCGATGTTACGTCACAGTGACGAGAGTGTAAGAGAATGGTATATAAGGAATACAGGCAAAGAAGTAAAATTGTTCGCAGGCGCTTTATAAGCATTCAGTGCAATAACCGAATAGTTATGACACAAAGGACGCATTTGGATGATTTTTTACGTGGTAGAATTATCAGCCGTTTGGAATGTGGGCGTACCCAACTGGAAGTATCAGACGAACTTGGAATTGCCCAGAGTGTCTTCTTCAGGCTTTGGCAACAATTCCAAGATGATGGTAATGTGAGTAGACGTTACAGCACAGGTCGCCCCAGAGTTACAACGCCGAATGAAGACCGGTATTTGACAGTTACTGCCAAAAGAAACAGGCGGAGCACAGCCTCAGACCTGTCTCGTCAGCTCTCTTCAACCACTGGAGGCAGACCGTGTACAGACGCTTAGGGCAGATTGGTCTATATGTTCGTAGATCTGTCAGATGCGTTCCACTTACTGCAACTTACTCTCGCCTGCGGTTAGCCTGGAGTAGAAAGCATGCATTGTGGACACCGCAACAGTGGGCTTGTGTGATGTTTTCCGACAAGTCCAAGTTTAGCTTGCAGTCTGATTCTCGCCGGACTTTCATATGGAGAGCTCCAGGTACCCGTTACCATCAAGAAAACATCACTGAACGACACCGTTACGGGGGTGCAGGAGTGCTCGTTTGGGGTGGAATTATTCTGGGTTCCAGAACTGACCTGCATGTTCAAATTGGAACCATGACAAGCCAAATCTATCGGGACGTCATTCTGGAACAACATGTACGTTTGTTTCGAGGCGCCATGGGCGCACAATTTGTGTTTATGGATGACAACGCCCGTCCTCACCGTGCAAATATTGTAAGTGAATGCCTTCAATCGAAGGATATCACCCGTATGGAGTGACCAGCATTCTCACCGGACTAGAATCTAGCAGAGCACGTGTGGGACATACTTGGCCAACGAGTTGCAGCCCGTCAACCTCCTCCTATATGTCTACCGGAACTTCGGAGAGGATTGCTTTTTGAGTGGTGTAATATCGCCCAAGATCAGATCGATAGTTTGATACTCAGCATGCCTAGGCGTTGTACGGACTGTATTGCATCGTCTGGGAGACATACAATGTATGAACAATCATACCAACCATGTAATATTGTTTTTTTATAAATAGGTTTTTGTTGTAATTTGCTCCAGGGAGAAAAAATTGCTAATGTTTTTAATAATATCAAACATATGGCATCTTTTTTTGCTCTGTACCTTTTGTTTAATAAATAAGCTTTACAAATGAGTCAAATTTGTTTTGCTTCTAACTTTTCCTTTGCCTGATTTTGCATTATCCTTAATTTATGGACATGAGTGTAATTAAAGAACCATATGTTAAAGCTTCCTACATATATGTACGCTATTATGAATGTAATATGCCATTTATAATTACATTGCTTGTAAATGTGCCATTTTCTCACAGTCAGTAGAGACTGGTCTTTAAGAAATCTATATATATATATCCTTTTGTTAGTCACATAATACTCCTCACACAATATGTAGCTAATTTTATGTATTCTGTAAGAATTTGTTTTCGTTACTTGTCTTTTGCATTGTATCATAGCCAGTCTCGTATATATTCAAATTTGTTTTTGATTACTCTTATATTTTTATTTCTAATGCTTCTGTGTATATCTTCATATTAAGTAAATATTTATAACAAGCATGATAGTGCTATACTTAAAACTGTGCATCATAAAGTCTGTTAGTAATATAACGTGTTAGATAACTGAAATTAACAATACTGATAATGACGATTACATTAATAGTGTAATGTCGTTGCTGTAACACGATCTGAAGAATCTATTAAAGTAATTTGTTTTGCTAATTTACGTATTTATTTTATTATATGTACATACATATAAATGCTTCTTTTTTTCTGAAAAGATTTCAATTGGAATGACACTCAATTTCGCATGGCTCGACCTAGTATGCCATATGGATGCCATATGGCGGCGCATTGCTAGAAAAATTTCTGTCGTATATTTATGTTTAATAATACTGTGCCATAAACTTATGAAGCTTGGTTAATGCATATTAGCTTTTCATTGGATTTTGAGCTAGCAATTTTGAACTGCTATACCAGCCTACCTTCAAACTTCAATAGCAAAACATTTGATAAAACTTCTTGGTTTACTCAATATCTATAATAAATCTTATATATTTCTAAAGAAACATAATGAAATTCCGGGAATTCAGAAAACAACAAATATAACGTTTTTAATTTCCACTAAAGCCAAATCAGTAATATGTTCTTTGCCTTAAACTTCATGAATTGCTAAAGGCATTTTAAATGCTTGTGCAGAAAATAAAGATATGTGAACATTTTTAAATAAAAAGCTATTGAAGTCTCTAAAAATAAGATGAAACTTTTCTCCTTCTTGGAAGCGGCAGCAATTAATGCAAACTTCATTTATGTATATTTCCTACATTGCTGAACAGCGGGAAGGTAAAAATTATTTCACACATCACATTAATTATTTCTTTTTCACCACTCACCGAAAAAATTAACAGAGAAGGGAACTGAAGTTTCTGAAATAACAAGATTAAATGAGATCCCGTTTTCCACTTCATCCTTTTTTGAAAAACGGTTTTTTGAAAAGGAAGTTCTGCTTGGCAGATTGGTATTAATTGCGAGCTCGGTTATTTTTGAATAGGTCATTAAAGAGGAGGGGGATTTACAATTAAAATAAAACGGGGATCTGTTTTGAATATAGAGCAGAAATTTTTATGTTTCATCTTTACCTACATCTTTTCTTAATTTAGTGTGCGTTTTACTGTTTATAAGTGCAGCATTTTACAGTAGGTTTTTAAAAGCATGATAACATTTAAGCCAGTAAAGGTTAAAGTAATAGTGCAACCGTAATCTTGACATTAACAATACACCAATGATGCAAAAATTGAAGCTATGTAGCTTGTAAAATAATTCTTAATACCGTACGCAGGTTAAGGAGTAGAATACAGCCTCTATAATTTCAGTAACAGTATCATTATTTTATTGCTAACGTAAAGAGCTTCGCTGCGATATTACTTTAAACTTAACTCGTTTAAAGTCTTTAGGGCTATTTTAATTAGAGGCTGCTGAAATACTTGCTGTAAGAATAGTCAATACAAAATACTTTAGATTTTAATTTTTTAAAATAATTATCTGATGATTACTCTTACATTATTTAATAATCAATAATATTTTAGTGAAGATTTTTTAAATTAAATTTTATGTGGATGATGCGTTTTTTCATTTCCTTTTATTTTAATGGACTTTTTATTTCAATTTTTAATTTTATTTCTTAATTTTTTAATTTCATATTTACTTTTTAATTTTATTTTATTCATATATTTATTACTTTTTTATTTCATAGTTTCACTAGTACAAATTTACCTTTACTTTTTATTCATTGCTTGTTGAGTTCAAGACTCAAATTCAGTTTTTATGTAAGAGCAGAAAAAATTTTAAATGCATTTCTTAAGAAATTTTGACGAATTCTGTAAATTTTTACAACGGTAAAAAATAAGAATAATTTAAATTTTATTATCACTTTCGTTTCATTGCGATTGCTAATTTTTGTCAATAGTAATAATTTTTGTATAGATATCACGAAGTACGGCCCATAAAAGCGACTTTAGGATTTTAAGAATATTAATATATGCAACGTAAATACTCATTTTTTGTTCTGTAGCCAATGAATAATGTCTTTTTGTTACAATATTTCTGTCGCCTGTAAAAATTTTAGCTCCATTGGAGTTTAAATTCAGGATCTTTTTGTTTCATGTTATTAGGGATTATTATCCGAAAACGATAACAATCTTCGTATTCGTCTGTGTTTTTTTAAAGGGTAAAACTCAGAACTTTGACCTTGATAAGATGAAAGGATGTCGTAATTCTGATAGGTATTTCTTTTATTTTAGAAAGCCTCGGATTCTGTAACGAATAAGAGAACGAGTAAAACTCGCTGCGATACGAATTCCATGGGAAGGGATTGGTTTATTTGATTATGGCAAAGCACTGGAGGGCTATCTGCCTAAAGGGAGAGATATCTTCGTGGAGGACTTTCTAAGGGAAACTGACTCGTATACACACATGGGAATGAGAATGGAGGTATGAAAATGTTGAGAATAAATCGAACTTTAAAACTGCATATACATTTTGAGACTTGGCGATAAAATTGAACGACATTAAATAAGTAAATAATATTAAATAAAGATTAAACGATGGTGAGTGAATTATTTTATTGTTTTATTTTACAAAGTAACTCAAATTTTACTCAACAATGAGCAGTAAAGTTAAAATAAATCGACTCACAAAATGAATAAAAAACTTCACTATGCATAATGTTTTAGGCAAAAATATTATTAAACATTAATAAAAGTTGATAAGCTGAGTGAGTCCGCGCCTCACAGAATTTTGTTTCTCTTCGGCTTTTATAATATATGTACGGGGGAAAATAATACATGACATCATTTGATTAGAATTAGTTAAAACTGATTGAACAGAATTAAATTTTTTTAATTGGAAGCAACTCTGATTAAAATTTGAAAATGATCTTTTTACTAATTGTACGTATTTAGAACATTCTTTGCTAGTCTGAATAAATAAGTTCTTTTATTATTCTTCGCTAACTATCATTGTGGAAACATAAAGCATTAACGCTTTGGTGACTTCGTTTCCTAAACCAAATTACTGGAATACTGGAACAGACATAATACGTAGTGACGCGTTATTAGATTAGGCTTTTAAGGATCAATATATTTTTTTTCTGGTTTCTTACCGTTCATAAGAGGCTAAATATACAGTACTATAATATTTACCGAATAGCACGAGAAAGCTTTCAGCCGTATCTGTGGTATCCTAATTACGGATTAGAAATGCATCCTAAATAGGATGAATTCTTTATTTTTGTGGCTAAATGAACACTTCTACTTAGACTGCAGCATTTTTTATTATAAGCTTAAAAGAATATGAACGTTTGCAACAGGAAGGAAAATCCACTAACGAGTGGTGCACGGTGATTGAAGGCATCATTTTCTATTTAACTGAAAAGGAAATGATTTCATTAGAGCTCTCATCGCTTTATATCGTCATGGAAAGTAGGAGCTGCAGCATTAATATGATGGAAGCAAAGCATGCGCAGTAGCAGCAAATGCATTTCTGGTAAGTGAGGAAATTAAATCCAGTGATTATGTACAGATCCTTATTACGTTCCTAGACTAGAAATTGGTTTTCATATGATGAAATTAAGCAGCGCATGTCTGAAAATCGAGATCAGAATGTGTCAACGATGAGACTCACTTTAACAAACACTATTAAAATACTTTGACGAAGACTTTTGCTTTTTATTATGTGACGTTTTAATTGTAACTGACCCTTTCAATTTTCAAAATTTCGTTCATATATCTTAAAACTAATTCTCGATATATTGTGATAAAATAACTCGTAAGCGGTTTTTAATTATTTTTCAAAGTACATGTAGCAATTAGTAATATTATAGAGCCAGGTATTTATTCTTTGGGAAAAGTTTAGCTTTCAAGATTATTATGATATCCATCTCGGTGGATTTTATTTTGTACAAACTTGTCAGTTCTAATAGGATTTTAAGAAAGTATATGTTAAGAAAGTACATGGGTTATAATAATTGCCAGCTACAGGTCTGTGTCTCACAAAAATGATTCGACAATTTGAATTGGTGGAAATAATGCCCCAAACTTTAAAATATATTAAGCTGAAATTACAAATTGCGATTTTCATTGAATTAAGTTCTTGCCTAACCTTCTTTTCACAGTACTACTATTTATTCAAAAAAATATTGAGGTCAAATATTAACATGTTGACTGCCACGGCAATTTTCAGAAATATGGCCTAAAATGGCAATTTGATTTAATCACATTATATTATTAAAAACTCTAATTCTAGTGCATTAGTGCATAGTTCTCATCAAAAAGCATAAAAAATTTATTTTTTTTTTAAAAAAAAGGTCTTACGATTTATATCGTGGTTGGCTTCTGTAACAGAAATCTCTTCGCGGAGGCCAACTATGAGTTAATTCGCACGCAGACACCTGTCGTCATGGAAAACTTTCCATGAAACCGATTATAATTCGAGATTACATAGTGGAATGCCTGGCATTGACCGATCAGATCAAATGCTTTCGTACTACTCATCTCTAAGAAAGACTATTAGATGGTCCAAAAAGGTTTCACTACATATTATAGATATATATATATATACACAATGCTCACAAATGTGTTCAAAAAGTAACTCCTTCTAAAATAAAACTGATAAAGTTCAGAGAAGAATTCATCGTCGCGATGATTGGAGAAGGGATTCAACCAGTTTCGAAAAAAAATTAGATTGCAAGTGCTCCATTATTTACAGAGCCTACCACCTACCAAAAAAAACAGCATCTGACAAAGTCATTTCGTATATGTACCCAAGCAAAAAAAATGCCGAGAAACAAGTTATTTCTGTCCAACCTGTAAAGAGAAGCCAGCCTTTTGTGTAGAAGATTGTTTTAAGAAGTTCCACAAACAATAAAATATTGTTTTATTTCTTGAATTTGAATTAATTTTTATATTTATATATTTTTTTCGTTTTTTAATAAATTTTCTGTTCATGCAAGCCAGCATTGATTTTTTGTTCTTTTCCCAGAAGCCATCTATCGATATTAGCACTGATATATTCCGAGTTTAACCGTAGATAATAACGAGATAACTCGTAGTTGGCGTCTTAGAAAAGAACGCTACCTACGAGTTATCTCGTAGTTGGCAGTCAACATGTTAACGTCTTCCCTTTAGAGTGGAAAAATAATATCTCAAAATATTTCGGACATTACTTAAACTGTAAACAAAGTCATCCGCAGTAAGTGTAATGTATGCATTTGTGATATTTTGCTCCGCCCATACACAATAGGCAGTACCTGAAAATTCTTCTGTTTTGAATTCTTTAGTAACGTTTCCAGTTTCTTCTAGATAGCATACGCGATTAGAAACTGGTCAACTTGCTTTTATCTGCAACACGGAAAAACGAAATTTTTTAGGGGCTTAAATGCTTCATTTAAAAAATATTAGTTTTGGACTTCAAAAATATTACTCATAGCATGACAGAATTCAAAATGTAAGAAGACTTGGGAGAGCATTTATGATACCCTATGGAATATAGCATAGTGCTTTTTTAACCCTTTCGGTTTCCTGGTGGTGTTTGTCACCTTCCACATGTACAGGTCTATTTTATTGGTAGTAGAGATTGCTTTAGAGCCGCCAGAGATCTCCGCTTGTGTTTACCTACTCGCCTTCTAGATACCGGCCATTGAACAAAGATTGTGGAATGAACTGGTTTCAATTATATTTATGCTAAAAGCTAATTAAAATATCTTTAGAAAACATAAAAAGTGAATTTATAAAGCCTCTTTTCTGCCACCTTATTTTTTTAATAAAATAAGCAATAAGTTACATTTCCGAAGAAGATTTAAAAAAATGCTATTTCAGATGACCTTCCGAAGACATCGAACGGAAAATTGCAGGCATGTTTTTCAAGTGTCGTTATAAGTTTGTTGGTGATTGACGAAGAACCCTTGGACAATGCGTGCCACGTGTGGTCGCGCATTATTCTGTTGAAATATGGCTGTGCGCAAGCCCTGAAGGTAAGGAAGGAAAACTAGCTTTAACACCTCGGAGATGTAGCGCTGGCTGTTTAAAGTACCGGCAATGCGTACTAGAGGAGTGCGAGAGTGATATCCAATACCGCCCCGTACCATAATACCCGGTGCAGGACCAGTGTGGCGGTGCATACACGGTGTCTCCAGACTCGAATCCGACCATTGTGGTCATGCAGACAGAAGCGAGACTCGTTAGTAAAGACAATTTCATTCCATTCTGCCGTCCAGATCCTTCTTTCATCGCACAATTGGCGGCGGAGACGTCTGTGGTTCTGCGTCAAGGGTAGACGAAGCGCAATGGACGTCTTGCGGACAGACCACTCTGCTGTAAACAGCGTCGAATGGTACGCGCAGACACTGGATGATGCGTTACAGACTGAATGTGCTGTGCTATGGTTCGTAATGTGACTGAGCGATCCGTCACTGCCATGCGCACAATGTTCCTGTCATCACGTGAAGTGGTGCACTGTGGTGGATGCGATCGAACACGTAGGTCCCTCGTACTCTTCTGCATCCATCATTCACATATCCGCATTACAGTTGTATGGTTTCGTCCAACACGACTACCGATTTCCCTGAAAGATAATTCACACTCTCGGTAAGCTACTATCCTTCCTCTGTCGAACTCGGATACTTGATCAAACGATGATCGCTGTTTACTACGAGGCATAATTAATCGTTTTTTTTGAAAAAACCACAAGAAAAACACAATTGCCGAACTTGAAATCGTCGAAAACTCCAAGTCTTAGATAGCGGTTTAAAGTGGCGCCACAGGCGCGCGTGATGTGCATCTGCGCTGAAATTCTAATCATTTGCATATCTCCCCTCCGCTAATGTATGTTGCAAGTTTCATGTTATTTGCATGCTTCGTTCAGAGTGTTGCATTTACGGTGGCCAGCAGTGTAAAAAGCGAGTATATTTAAATAAAATTATTGATTGGATTCTGCAGTGCTCAGGAAAGTACAAAAATAAAATCTCTTCTGCAGCTTGAAGTGCCTATTTCGATAACAGAAATACAATGTGCTTAACACTTTTCAAAATTTGTTAAAGGCATGAGTATTTAAAGTTAAAACTCTCGCTTAAAATTATTACTGCAATTTAGTAAATTAAAAGAACATATCTGCACGGGTGCGTGATCAGCTTTGCTTCTTGGATACTTATTAAGTGCTTTAAGTGATGAGACCAGTCGCAAGAGTGGCCATCAGAAGTTTAAATAGAGGGGAACTGTCATCGCTGCTTCATCTCTGTCGCGTAACGTCGTTTGCATCATCGTAAATACACTGGTGTGCAAAAATTAAGGACGAAGTCGAAAAATTAGCATATCAGCTGAACGAAGAGGCAGACCGGACAGAAAGACCAATCAGGAGATTAAGTAAGGTGATGTACGGTAGCACATGCGCAGATATGCAGGTAGACGTAATGGAGGAGTGTCTGAGTAGTATAAAGCATGTTGTCGGTGTAAGATCAGTATTTCTGGCAAAGAGATTGCACGCCGTATAGCAGTTAAAATCACACCGACTTGCTGCCTCAGCAAGAAATGGCGAATAATCAATCTGTTAGACGACATCTGGATGCTTTCACCCGAGGTCGAATCATTGGGAAGTTGGAGGAAGGCCGAGTGTGACAAGTGTGGCTGCAGAGTTCGGAATTGCTCACAGCATCGTTTCACGACTTTGGAGACAATTTCAAACTACAGGAACAGCTATCCGGGGGTTTAGTAGTGGTCGTCCACGAGGAACCACACCCGCAGATGACCGGTATATTGCCTTACAGGCCAGAAGAAACAGGCGGCAGACAGCGGGAGAAATCGCTAGACACACGACACAGGCGACTGGACGACCGATATCGCGTTTTACCGTGGCCAGAAGACTGCACGGTGGTGGTCTGTTTGCACGACGCCCTGTACGGTGTGTACCTCTAACGCCTGCCCATCGGAGAAGGCGTTCTCTGTGGTGCCGGGAACACCGGAATTGGAGAGACAATGAATGGGGACGAGTACTCTTTACAGATGAGAGCAGATTTAGTCTGAGTTGCGATTCTAGACACATACACATCTGGACAGAGCGGGGAACACGCAATAACCCCTTCAACATCATCAAAAGGGACTGTTTTGGAGGTCGCGGAGTTCTCGTTCGAGCAGACATAATGCTTGGTAGCCGAACCGACCTTCATATCTCCCAAGGAGGTTCGTCACCTGGGACTGCTATTGTAACGAGATTCTTCTTCCTTACATGCGTCTTTTCACAAGGGCTATGGGTCCTCAGTTCCTCTTCATGGACGACAACGCTCCACCTCATCGCACAGTTACTGTTGAATAGCTGTTGGAGAGTGAAGATATTAAACACATGGATTGGTCGGCAAGGTCTCTGGATCTAAATCCCGTCAAGCATGTACGGAACTTACTAGGGAGACCCGTGGCAGCACGTAACTTATCGTCAGTAACGGTTTCGAAACTGCGATTGGTGCTACAAGAGTAACGAGCAGCAGTGTCTCAACAGCTCATTAACAACCACAAATCCAGCATGCGCAAATGATGTGAAACCTGCCTAGCAGTCGGAGGAGATCATATCTCCTATTAAAGACCGGATGTTTCTTGCTGGACACCCATCACAGGGATGTTTCGGCCTTCAGTCGCATTGTGCTCCATGCTACTTTTTCAATAAAGCTTCTTTTTATCCCTCTGATTTCTGTTTTAGTAAGTGTTTCTTACATTACTCATATCCTTACGTATTGGGGATCTTACGGTATTAAATGTGTTGATTTGGAAAGCTTTTGTACAAAGTTATATTGAAAACATCGTCTCGTCCTTAATTTTTGCACACCAGTGTACAGTGGTACCTCAATATACGTTATTGATCCATTCCAGATCCCTGGGTGTATAACAAGCGAATGTTTTCAGTAAGAAATAAAGGGAAAATAATTAATGCGTTGTTATAAAAATCCTATTAGAATTATTATAACACTGCTTAATACTGAAATACAAATGCAGTAGGTGAAATATCTACTGTACGTAAATGAAGTACTGCATGTGATACTGTACTTAAATGTTTTCCTGCTATCCAGAACAAAAGCAGTTTTTTGACATGATCTAAGGTCTCTGATCTTTGTTTGAGAATCGATTTGATCTCCATTGCAACGTTAGCTGATTTAATAGTGACTTTACTTTTCATAATCGTAGACACCATCATACGGTATGCAGTAGTCAAGTCCGGATACACATACCATCTTCGAACCTTTCCACAATATTTTTTTTCACATCTTTGGTAATCGCAACAATTTTCTTCGTTGCCGCTCATTAACTTTACTATAAAGTCATTGATAATTAATTTGAAAAAAATGCAAAATGACTTGAAGAATTAAGAGTTATAGCGCGGGTTGTTTACTAACTAGTAACAACAGGCTACTTATACTCATGGACAATCGTAGCATTCTCTTGAAAGAGGTAAACATGTACAGTCGTGACTCATCTAATTCGAGTTGTATTCTAAGCAATGTTTTTAAAACATATAATGGTGGCCACTTGCCTATTCAGCATTGGCCACTCATAAGGCCAAATGGGGCCATTTTATTGTGGAGGCACCTAATAGGCGGTCACCGTTGCTACCTATGAAGAGACGGACAGTTACAACTATGCCTTCTCCCAGGACTCGAACACGGGCCCTTCGGTACTGCAGTAAGTTTCCCTAACCGCAATACCATCTGGGAAGTTTAGTTTCTAAACAAATATGGTATGTTAAAAAAATGTCTCCTCGGAAATAGGACATATTTGGACGTATTTCAGAGTGGTCGTGTACTAAGGCTGATTAAATTTACATATTTGTAAATATATTTAACTACGAAAGGAAGAACAAAGAATAATAAAACTCGTACCAAGAAACAGCTTAACTTCAATTCTTGTGATACATATTTTTATGAGCTACCTCTTTAAATAATCACTTCGGTTGAATAGGAAGAATTTGATAATTTACTATTAATAATGGTGGTACACAGCGAAATAGATAATTGTAAATAGCTCAAGGAAAGCGCCGATATAAAGCAATTCTTCCTCAGTGCACGAGAAATAGCGGAATTTCCTAAAATCACTTATAAAATTATTCTACAACGCAATTTAACTAATTCTTTTTAAACCATAAAATCTTGGAGCTGATTAACAACTGACTTCTCCTGGTTCTCGGAGCCATATTTATATGGTGTTGCACAGGCTTCTGGAAGTCTAGCAAAAAATCGCTCACAGAACTCCGATATGCGTTATCTTCTCGAATCTTTCCCGAATCTTCTCAAAATTCACGAAACTGGACGGAAATCGCCAAATATCTGCAACTTAACGTCAGATATTGTTCATCTCTTGTGTTTTATTTGAGCTGTTTATACAATTTAAACATTGTTGGAACTGA
Organism: Stegodyphus mimosarum; assembly: GCA_000611955.2. Lineage (NCBI taxonomy): Eukaryota > Metazoa > Arthropoda > Arachnida > Araneae > Eresidae > Stegodyphus > Stegodyphus mimosarum. The sequence goes on along the minus strand of KK118032.1, from coordinate 12,154 downwards.
AAAATCTAGAATTCTGTACAGGAAATAAATATTTATACACAAAACATGTGGCTGCAAATTGAATTACACATACTGTAAAATAAACTCTAAAATTAGCATTCCATAAACAATAAATAAATACACAAAAATGAACGCGATCAAATTAATTTAAATATTTACAGAAATTTACATTGCCTTGATACTCTTTTATAATATACGCGGATGTCAAATCGCTTAAACTGTATCAAGACAGAAGAGCAAGACGCCTCAAATAAGTCATAAATGTAAAGCAACCAGATTTCTTTGCCCCTGATGAAGAGGGCTTTGTTTGCCCTCGAAATCGATAGAGTTTCTATGCTAAAAGTCTACGCCTAATACAGGTTGTGAATTCACTTTTATTATTTAACTGTATCAGTTTCGAAGGTGTGTTGAATAATAACTTAGTGCCAGCTTCTGAGGTTAACTTAACGGGATGAGTTTAATCAGATAAAAAATTTGATGGTTTATCAAAGATTCCGCATAAAAATTAGCATGTAAAATTGTTTACTGTAAAATTTTACAGTAATTGTTTACTTAAAGATAAGGATTTCAAAACTTTGTTTACTTAAGGATTTGAAAATTTACACTAGCTACGTCAGTATTATTGTACACTTCTTTTGAAAATAGAGCAACTAATATATCCTGACTTTTCCTAAAATATAATAGGCTTCATCGTAAAAACGCGATTATACTTTTATTCCATTCGCTTGTTAGATTTCTTAGATGTTTTTCTATTTCTTAGAAGCAAAGATTTTTATACCGTTGTCTGCTAGGAAATTGAATCTGGAAAACCCGGCATCTGAGCAAGAAATAAGAGCGAAAAATTTCTTTTTTAGCTTAGGCAATGCATTTGTTCCTTTAGCTGTTGTCTAAAAGTGAAAAACAATCAGCGTTTTTTTCTGAATTGAAACTACCAAACTAAGCTCAAACACTGTCTAGAAGGAAATAACTTAAGTAAAAAGAATCTTCGGTTTCAAATAACTTTGAATGATGCATCATTTTTACGTTCGCTTCAACGTCTGTTGATCTTCGTGCTTCCGAGAAGAAACTCTCGTTGAGCTCTTCGGAAAATGTATTACATCGCATAGCTCGGGAAACTTTACGAAATAGACGGAACTGCATGCACGAGATAGGTACAAAATGACCTCCCAGTTGGACGAAGATGGGAAAATCATGCCATCTGAAAAATATGTTTCAGAAATGTATGGAAATATGGAATTTTATCGCGCAGCATTTTCTCTAAACTGCGATATTTCCTGTTATTTTCTTATGATTTTGGACGGTAAATTTCATCTTATGGATTCCTAAGCGGACTTTCCTTGGATAAATCGCTTAAATCTTAAATTCAGAAAGACAGCCTGGAGGACATTTCAGCTGTGAGCGCAACGTTTAATTCTATTTTCTGTTCGAAGAATAAGTAAATCTTAGATGGAAAATGAAAGGTAGTTTGGCATCAAGGATGTTTTAAAGAGACTGAATCATAATTAGTTAACTATTAGTTTTTGTTTAGCTTTCCCTGTTTGAAATAGAAATTGTATTCTACTGTTTTTAGTTTTATAATATTTAAAGTACTATAATTATATTCTGTGATCAATGCAGATGTTTTAAGCAGTTAAGTTCTCAGGCGAATAATTACTTATGCATGGCCAGATATACTGCGGAGTTTTCTATAGCTAGATGTTTCTTTGAAGCACGTTTTCAGAAATTTATCATAGGTTTTTCACGCAAAGTCGAAGTTCAAACTGAAATATTGATTAAAGCGCTTTTTAAGTGTCTAAGCATTTATACTTATACTTATGAATTTATTAAAATAATGCATTTAATTTTCCCGATTTCTATTAAAAATATGTGTTATACCTAGTGATTACCCACTTTTTATAAACTTATTTCACTACTTATTTTTTTAAAAGCTAATACGTAGAGTAATACCCTTATTATTCGCATCCCTACGAAAATTGCCATCCCATTCGCAATTTTGTGAATCGAAATGGCCTTGAAATATATGTGATACGCGCATGCGTGCGTTAGTTATTATCAAGTCCACACTCGAAAATGCGGCCAAAACGGGTATTTCTACCGAAACTTGAACGCGGGAGTGCAGATAATTAGAAAATATTAGATATTTTTAAAGAAAATATTTAGATAATTTAAGAAGTATGTTTATGTGGTAACAGTTCTAGTATTCTACGTAGAAATTTTCAATTTCTAAGGAATCAGTTATGCATTTTCAATTAGAAACTCATAATTCCAAGAATTCTCAATGAGATTTCAGAATAACGTGTTCCTTGATTATTAATACTCAAGATACAATAACACGCCGAACAATTTAGAAGTCAAACAACAAAAATCAGCGTTATATTTTCAAATTTTCACAGGACTAGTTTCGATGGTTTTACCGAACCATCATCCTCAGCTGCAGAAGCGCAAATGAACGAGATAAAATATAATGATTAGATAAGATAAGATAAGAACGCTTGGACAGGAGACAAGCTACTCGTGCCATCTGTTGATGAAACCAGACCGAAAACATAATTTCTTTAAAGGCTGAAGGCAAAGATGGATTGGAATTAGGGTCGTTAACTAGGTCAGAAAGATTTTTTGAATGTGAAATGCCTTTAGAAAATCATTTCACCAATGGAAGATGTTTTTTGAATAATTTTCGCAGCAGAAAAATTGAAAGTGTGATTTTCGGACCAACAATGTTGGGCAACAGAAGACTTCTGTGTTTCCTTTCTTCTAACATATGCCTCATGTTCCTTAACGCGAAATTTTAAGGCTCTCTTAGTTTGGCAAATGTAAATTAAACCACACTGGCATAGAATTCTGTAAACACCCTAGGAATTCATATCCGGAATGGGATCCTTGAGTAAGGAGCACGGAATTTTATTGATGGGAGAATAAACGACCTGAAAGTTAAATTTCTGTAAAATACGTGCAACTTTATAGCTAATTGATGGAAAGAAGAGAATGACAACAGGATTTTTATAATCTCCTAAAACAAGAGTCTGCCTTTTGGTGTGTTGAGATGAGAATTTTTTAACTGTTTGATTAATAATGTTGGGTGAAAAGCCCCTGTCAACAGCTATTGCTTTTAAATAATTTAGTTCTTCATCACGGGATAGTTTGGAGCAGAAAACTTGAAGAGCACGGGAAACATAGGAATAAAATGAAGCTAACTTTTGTTTAGTCGAATGACATGATTTGTAGCGTGGTGGAAGGCAAACCGATGAAGGTTTACAGTAAACCGTAGTACTGAAGTTGGATGTGTTACGTGTGACTAGAATGTCGAGAAACGGAAGAGAATTGCAAGTCTCAAGTTTAAAAGTGAACTGAATACCAGTATCAATGGAATTCATTGTAGAAAGAACTTTATTTAAATCATCTTTATTACTTTCAAACAGGGTAAAAGTATCGTCTACATAGCGGAAACATAGTCTACATAGCGGAAAGTTTCAAACAATTTTGATTCTTAATAATGCATGTAGATATCAGCCAGGCTGGGACTGAGGGGGCTTCCCATGGCTAACCCCTCAGTTTGCTTGTAATATTTATTTTGGAAAACAAAATGCGTTTGTTTCAAACAGAGTTGAGTGATAGATATCAGCTCATCAATTTCGATGCAAGAGAAATGAAATTCGCGAAGTCTGGTTTCTAGACATCTTAATGCTCCCTCCACTGGAACATTGGTGAAAAATGATTTTACATCAAAAGAAACCATGAATAAATTTCTAGGAGAAATGTTTTGAACCTTTTCTACAAACTACATTGAATTTTTATGGTGTAAATGCTATTGTCTAATAGACTTGAAAATCTAGAAACTAAATATTTAGCTAACGGATACGAGGCAGTACCTAAATTTGATACAATAGGGCGGAAAGGAATACCACTTTTATGAATTTTGGGAGGAGCATATAACGTGGTACAATTCGCAACAGATGGGATAAGCGAATGTTTTAAGTTGCTTGAAAGGATTTGTGAAGATTTGATCGAAGTTTTTATTTTTGATAGGTCCGAAGGTGAAGGATCTTTAGGGGTCGGATTTTATGGTCCTTCGTTTAAGAATTTAGTGACACCATCGATGTAAGTGTTTTACTTCATGACAACTATCTGGCCACCTTTGTCGGCCTTTGAAATGATAATATCCGAGTCAGAATGAATTTCGCGCATTGTAACTCTTTCTCTCGCGGTTAGATTTGGTTTCAAAGGTTTATTGTAGAATTTCACATTATGAACGATAAGATGCCTAATCATTTCTTTCTGTGAATCTGAAACTTAAAACATCCCGGTATGGTTCCGCTACGTAGACGATATTTTTACCCTGTTTGAAGGGAATAAAGATGATTTAAATAAAGTTCTTTCAACAATGAATTCCATTAATCCTGCTATTCAGTTCACTTTTGAACTTGAGACTTGCAATTCTCTTCCGTTTCTCAACGTTCTAGTCACACGTAACACATCCAACTTCAGTACTGTTTACTGTAGGTTTACTGTAAACCTTCATCGGTTTACCTTCCACCACACTACAAATCATATCATCCGGGAACTAAACAAAAGTTAGCTTCATTTTATTCCTATGTTTTCCGTGCTCTTCAAGTTTGCTCCTCCAAACTATCCCGTGATGAAGAACTAAATTATTTAAAAGCAATAGCTATTGACAGGGGCTTTTCACCCAACATTATTAATCCAGCAGTTAAAAAATTCTCATCTCAACACATCAAAAAGCAGACTCTTGGTTTTAGGAGATTATAAAATTTCTGTTGTTATTCCCTTCTCTCCATCAGTTAGCTATAAAGTTGCACGTATTTTACAGAAATTTAACTTTCAGGTCGTTTGTTCTCCCATCAATAAAATTCCGAGTTCCATAGTCAAGGACCCCTTTCTGGATATGAATTCCTGGGGTATTTACAGAATTCCTTGCCAGTGTGGTTTAATTTACATTGGCCAAACTAAGAGAGCCTTAAAATTTCGCGTTAAGGAACATGAGGCACATGTTAAAAAAGGAAACACAGAAGTCTTCTGTTGCCCAATATTGTTGGTCCGAAAATCACACTTTCAATTTTTCTGCTGCCAAAATTATTCAGGAAATATTTTCCAGTGGTGAAATGGATTTTCTAGAGGCATTTGACATTAAAAAAATCTTTATGTTCTAGTTAACGACCCTAATTCCAATCCATCTTTGCCTTCAGCCTTTAAAGAAATTATGTTTTAGTTCTGGTTTCATCAACAGGTGGCGCGAGTAGCTTGTCTCCTGCCCAAGCTTTCTTATCTTATCTTATCTAATCATTATATATTATCTCGTTCACTTGCGCTTTTGCAGCTGAGGATGATGGTTCGGTAAAACCATCGAAACTAGTCTCGTGAAAATTTGAAAATACAGCGCTGATTTTTGTTGTTTGACTTCTAAATTAATATTAATACTCAGTTCAAATTGCCCAAAATTCCTAAAATTTCATCTTTATAATAAAAGATCCATGTTATATGTTACTATAACTCTTAAGTTACGATAAAAGGTCTATATGGTACTATAACTTTCAAATTACAATAATTTAAAGTTTTGTTTAATAAGTATTTCATATTAAATTAAAATTTAAGGCATTGCATTAAAAGTTAATAAACACAAGTAGGTAAGCAGAAAACAGCAGAGCCGGATCAACCTGTGCTGCCACACCGGTGGCAAAGTTTTTTAAATTTAGAAAATGTGAAATTGTTAGAATTTAGGATCGTCCGTGGGAAGCAGAATTTAGAGACGGCAAAATTTTTACAGTTTAGGAAGGCACCAGGGAGTAGAATTTATGACCGACGCTAGGTGGCAAAATTTCTAGCAGAAAGTTTAGCAGGAAATCACAAATGACATTGAGATTTAAAATTGATTTCAAAATGACATAATTATAAGTCATAATTTGACATAATTTGTAAGTAATGGCATCACTTGTTTGAGACTGAAATTATAAAATGACACATGGAGTATCTTTAGCAATGCTACTTGAACACTGTAGACATGGTTTAAGTGAACAATATTAAATAAAAAATTATCTAAATTCTACAAACTAGTTGTAAGTTCCTCGAAGAGAAAATAATTGTTACGAGAATGTTCGCAAAATGATTTCAAAGCATTAGGTTTTTTCTTATGTAATTATTTCAAAAATTGGGTTCTACTACGGAGATTATTAGAAATGAGAAAAATAAACCGAGTTGTCGGCAAGATTTGAATCACACAGTTTCATTGACTAGATGGATGTGATAACCACTCATGCCACTGCAATTTTTAATGGTAATTTTCAAATCACAGGAGGTTAAAGTCTTTATCATATTAACATGAAACAGCATCCATATTATACTATCTATATTAAGTACATCCTTTGAGCAGGAAATAACAAAACGATAGCATGATTTCAATTCGAAGTGTCTGCAGAAATGTTACTCGTAATTGCAGATACGATCTTTTATTCCTTATCCGACATAGTACATTTCCACGTAAATGATATTTTATGTATTCTGTGTTCTGCAGTAATGAGTTTCCTTTACGGCTTGCGCATCTATCTGGGATTCTTAGCTAGTTACCAGGAAACGGTGAGCTTAGATAGTTACTGTTTACGTGAGGGAACTTCATAACTCAGCAGTTTATTTGGTGCTGTTGCAGTACGAGAACGTCTAAGCTAAAAATAATACGATTATTGTTAATATTTTGACTAAGTGTTATAAAATGTCTAGCAGAAATTTTAGCAGGAAATCACAAATGACATTGAGATTTAAAATTGTTTTCAAAATGACATAATTATCAAAAGTATCAATTATCAAAGTATCATAATAATCAAAAGTAAAATTGCCCTGGAAGTAATGTGTACATTCAGAGTATGTAGTACTCAAAGAATTTTCTTCATGTATATGTAGGTGTTCATTGCATGCAGCCATTTTCCGTTTCAATTATTGTTTTCAAAATTGAAAGAAAAATATGTTAATTGTCAAATTAGAACACTAAAAAAGCTTATTTTAAAATTATTAAATTGTAAAGGTAACATTTATTTTAATTTCCTGTTTATGATCTCTAAAATGATTGTATTTTGGGGGTGGTATACAATCATCATTATTTAGGGTAAAAAGAAAATTTTAATGCGTATTAAAAACTCCCTTTTTGATAAATATTAGTTATTTCTTCAGGCCAAATGATACCTTTCAGTAAAATATATAAAATTAAATTTTTACACAGGCCATCAGGACAGGTATAAACATTACGGGTACCAGGACTTGACTATATGGGGATAGGTACCCTCCCTTGATGCTACTGATTTGGTGAAGTTACAGAGGTTCCGTGCCATCTTTTCGAAGCATTTTCAAGCAATTATTTATAATAACATGAACATTAAAATAAAGACAGTTTCCTAATAATTATTTCTCTCAAATATCATAGCCTTGTTTCTAAAGGTATTTGATAATATTATTGATTTTGTGATGAAATTTTGGATTATTTATGAAACACCTTCGAAACTCGAATTAGTTTGTAGTTAGTCTAATAGAATGATATGTTTATGTTAGTGGGTATGGGAAGAGGCTGTGCTCTGGCGTATATCTTTGACGCAAACATATTTGTTTGAGGAAGAGATACTTCTTTTATAGTAAAAGTGGGGAAGAAGTTGTGTCTAGATTAAAGTGACCACACGTCCCGATTTTGGAGGGACAGTCCCGCTTTTTGGAGGACTGTCCCGCCGATTTTTAAAAATGTCCCGCTTTTTAGAAAATATCTGCATTTCTTATTTTAAATGTACTGTAAAAATATATTACCTATTATTTATTAATTATTCTAGTGGATATGAAGAAATAAAAAATACATAAATAAAAAGCACATAAAATGCATGCAGAGTAAACTAAATCAAAATGTACCGAGTTGGATTTTCTCAGTGGTATTCAATCATTGTCGTTACGTTTCGTCAAAGAATATGTATTGTTAAGAAGGAAAGCTTCGCCAAAGCATAAGTAGCTTCATCACATTGTAGAGGAAAGCAGTTGCGCATGCGCGAAATAGCTGTCGAAGCAAATTCAACTTTAATACTATTTTGCGCCAGAATAGTTGTGGAACCGGTGTCGAAGATCGAAGGTCACGTTTGTGAAGAGTTCATACTTCTGTGACACCATTATTTTCCATCTGTATCGACGTAAATCAAATCCGTGTTAATCTCGTCTTAATGCAGATAAGTGCGGACTGCCGTTAAACAGTGCGGTTTGTTGTTTTTAACTTGATGTTCGACTCATTATTGGATTGACGAAGGAAGGGCAGTAGTCGCCGCAGCGTAAGGGTCAATAATGTAAAATTTAATACTCTTTTAAGCTTTGTAGTAAATTATTTATTTCTAGCATTTACCCATAAAATACACTGACTACCAGTAAGTATTTGGACACCTATGCAAATGAAGATATCTGCGGTCATAAGGTACGTCACGGACTCCGCCGGTATATATCGTGTAGGAAACAGCATCGGCTTTAGTCGCATTCAAGATCGGAGCAGTTCGGAGTGAAAAAAATTAAGGACCTATGAGCAAATGGGAACTGAATAAATTCGATTAAAAATATTATCTATGTCTGAACTTCATTTTTGTAATACAATCCTAACAAGAAAATAGATCCGTAAGTAGGATGAATTATTATTAAACATGAATTAATTAACAAAATTATTAATAAGTTTAAGAATAAAATCAACTTTATAAAATATATCAAGCAGTATTAAATATTTTACATTTATAATAGTTGGACATATTTGAAAGAAGATAAGAGACATTTTATTTATGTTTTGCTAATATGTTATTATTATTTGTATTTTAATATTTCGTTTTTGTCACATACTTGCTCAGTCTAGAGGTTTAGTAAATAGCAAGTAGATTTTATGTCAAGCGGCATGGATTAAAATGAGAAGTAAGATCATAATCAGCATGATTCGTAACAAAATATCGCCCTGTACCCGCTGCTGCTTACCTAGAAAGAGATCTGCTAATTAGAACAAACCTAAAAGGCCTGATGTAGGTACACTTGGGCATATTGTTTAAAGTCTCAATAGATGCAATAAGAATGAATAGAATGCGCGGAAGAATGCAGAAGAGTAAGTTTTACATGAATTTTTTTTTACGTTTTTGTGTTTTATCTTGTGACCACGGTAAGTATTAACGAAAGGCAATAACTCGCTTTAATATGCAGAGATAATTTTTAAGGTAAGCAGTTATTTATAAATACTTAAATTAGGTCGTTAAATAACCTTAGTTATTATGGATTTACATGGCCAATATAAAATTTTATTTATTTTATAAACAATATTTGTTAAAAAAGCCCTATTAAAACCACAATCTAATAAAATTTCACAGTTTAAAATACATGTAATTTATGACATTGATTCTTAAACGATATTAGGATAATTACACATTAAAAGCTACAAAACATTTATGTTTTGTAACAAAAAAACTCAACCAAATATTTATGCGTCTTTTTAATTTGAAGCCTTCCCAGACATTTTGGTTAATTTGGATTTCTTTCTCTCTAAGCATCTTTTCTAACAATCAGAAAATTGTCTCAATACGCAAACGAGTGTTCTCATTACTTTCTGCGTGCTTTATCTCCTAACTTGTCAACCTCTCTGCTATATAGCTATGAGGGTTTACTTGAGTTAAAGGTAAAATATGGTGAAAGTTAAATAGTCCAAAACCTCCCGACAGACGTGAAGTAAATTATCGCTATTGTTGGAGTTTTTTTACTTAAGAGTTTACGTGTTGAAGTTAAATATCAAATGAAGGTCAAAATTTGGATAACCATTCTAAATCACATGAACAAGACAAAATTTCATGAGTGTAAAAAAAGGTCTCTGACATACATGATAACAACAAATATACAGTAAAAACTGGGTTTCAAAGAAACAGTAAATAGTGACCAAAATGGCTCCAACAGAATAATTAAATTTGCGCTGTGTTAGAATTTAAAATACTATTGGGTCCAGTGTTCTAAATTAAAAAGTGAAAACATTACAAGAGAAGTTAAAATTAAATATAGGATTTATTAAGAGATAACTGACTTAATACAAATTTTTACATAGGTGGTGGTGGTGAGGAAACTAAGTAAAACAAAATTTTCCATACCGAATTTGATAATGGTAAGGGTGCATGCCGATACGTGGATACAGAATCATGGCAGTAGACGTCAACAAAATTTTTGCTGGCCATTTCACTTGCTTTCTATAAGGAGAGAAAAAAGAAAAATTAGCTAAGAAATGATTTTGACATTAGCGTCGCCCTCCATAGGTGCCTTCTCTCATCCATTTTTTCCGACATCGTTCGTTCTATGATAACGCAGACAGCTACTCTCGTGGCTTACAGATAGTACTTTTTTCGTCGTCTCCACGTCTCTCCGTCTCCGTCTGTCTCTCCCTTAGTAGCTCGCTCCCAGCTTTTTTTTTCCTTTCGCCAAATGCTCGTTTGGCGATTTGGGATGGTAAGAGACAGGCCAACTGCCCGGCAACCCCAGGGGGAAAAACACACAGGCAGGTGAAGCCAATGTAGTTCGAACTCCAGAAATTGGCGAATAATCGCTGATCCACCAAGGCCAGTAACCTGTCAGCAGAACTAGCCTCGTCGAGGGGTCTCATTGTAGCACAGAAAAAGCCTGCGAGTAAGCAAAACACCCCGTCCCCTCGACCTTGGCGTACAGTTAGTAATGTTGAAATTACCCTCTCCAGCAGGGTGCAGAAGTTTCCAATGATGACAGATGCTTCCCAGACCACTGTCTGGCGGATGAAGAAACTTTGAAAACAATGTCATAAATCTTGTTTCCCCACAAGGCAACGGAAAAAAGGTTTTCGAAAGAATTAAAAGATTTGTTCTTTAAATGCTAATTAATACCTCAATGGAGAAAAGTACTTCAATTAAAATATAATAATCACATAGATAATTTTCTTAGGTTTATTACAACACCAAACACGACACCATAGTAAGAAAATGAAAATTACTTCAATTAAAATATAATAATCAAGTATGAAAATTTTATGTTTTCCACAACACCAAAACGACCACCATAGTCAGAAAATATGGATCCCAAATTTAGCAGAAAAAGGGGCACAATAAAACTTAATTAAAACTTTAAACACCAACTTGTGTAAACAAAACTTTAAAAGAACTTTAAAAAAAATTGACCTTAAGGGTCAACTTAACAAGAGATTAAACATTAAGCAACCAAGTTAAGAAAAATATTAACTAAACAAAAATTTAAATAGTTAACCAAACCAAAAGTAAAAGAAGAAAAATTAATTACTCAAGCAACTTAAAAATGAGCGTTAACCAAAACAGTCAAGAAAACAAATTAAATGACAACAATTACTTTTCAACAAGGCAAAGAAACTTAAGTTCAACTACAAAATAAAAACAAATTAATCATTAAGTCTGAAGCAGAATTAAGTTAAATCATTACCATTAAAACATTTAAAGTCACAACTGAAATATGTAATACATAACACTATGTCTGAAAGCAACTACAGTGTCAGACAAAGGTTTAAATAAGCCTCTTATTTAAAGAGCTTGGAACATTAAGGTATGTTCTGATGCTAACAAAATCAATTACGGTTCGTGATGATGTACTCAAGAACAATCAAATTCAAACTAAAAATGTGGACTAGTGGTCAAAGACTACACATTTCAATTTTAATTTAAGGTTAGGTTATTCAATTATGGCAAAGCACACGAGGGCTATCTGCCTAAAGGGAAGCCTTCGTGGAGGACTTTCTAAGGGAAACTGGATCGTATAAACGTTACACATGGGGAAAACCACGAAAACGCCTATGCAGCCAGCCCGTTGGCGGGATTCGGACCTCGGACCGAACTACCAGAGTTCAGCGTCTTTACCGCTCGGCCGCTGGTGGGCTCTCAATTTTAATTTAAGCTGGCTCAGTAACTCTATCATATGAGGAAATGGGGAACTATAGTAAAGGCTGAAATCAGGAACAACTGGGTAATTTATATAACAATAACTGTACATATCTTTGAAGAATAATTTTCTTTATGTTATCAGGACTGAGTATTCTGTGTGTGTTCTTTGAGAACATTTTGACATATTTACCAGGGTGTTTCTTCTCAGGTCCTGAACTGGAACAGTAAGCTGATGAAATGTAAGC